>CM045759.1:58746064-59137783 GCA_025200525.1 Camellia lanceoleosa
GAGGACATAGCCCGAGGTGGATTTGGTACGAAATGCCTAAGAAATAGTTAATGAGACCAAGCTCTTTCATGGAAACGTAGCATGCATTTGTTTGATAATAGAAGCAATATAGAGAAGATCACTACCTATAAGGAGAATGTCATCCACATAAATGAGGAGAATAGTGATAGAAGTAGGAGTCTTTTGACAAACTAAGAGGAATCACAATGGGCAACAAAGTGTTGAGTACAAAGAAAAGTAAAGAAGGTGGAAAACCAAGCTCTTGGAGCTTGTTTCGCACCATAAAGGGCTTTGTTTAATTTGCAAACAAAAAGAAGACTTTGTGGGATGAACAAAACCTACAACTAAACTATGTACACTTCTTCCTCCGTAATGCCATGTAAGAAAGCATTGGAAATATCAAGTTACTTAATGGGCCAATCAAAATAAAGAGCAAGGCATAAGAGAACCTTGATAGTTGGGTGATTTGCTACTGGGCTAGAGGTTTCATGGTAATCAACACCTTCCGATTGGAGAAAGCCCATGGCCACTAGCCTAGCCGTATGCTTAACCATAATGCCATCAAATTTTTTCTTTTAGTCTCAGAAACCCATTTGTAACCAATAGCCCTGCTTGCCAAGAGAAAAAGGCATTAAAGACCGTGCCTTGTCTTTGAAGGGCCCCATATTCATCAACCCTAGCAGCCTTGCCAAGGAGAAAAGCGACCTCTTTATAGGTTTGAGGTTCAAAGGCAGAGAGGAAGTGAGACAAGTAGGAATTCTGGTCTTAGACCTGGTAATCATAGGATGGACATTAGTTGGAAGAGAAGGAATAGGATGAGCATTGTTTGGAAAAGAAAGAAGATCAATGAAAATAGAGGAAATATGGACCTGAAAAGGTTGTGAGGCTGCAGAGAGAGAAGGCGGAGCTAGAGAATGAAGTGAGTGTGATAGATTAGAGAAGGATAAAGATAGATGAACAATGTTTGTGGAAGGTGGTGCTGTAAATGGAATATATGGTTGGGAAGAAGACAAATTGCTAGATGAAGAGGAAAACCAAAAGAATTTAAGCAACTGTGGCACTAAAGATGAAGAAGAAGAAGAAGAATGAGAAGATGAAGATTGAAAAGGAAAAGAAGATTCATCAAAAACATGTCTGGAGATATAGACTTTACCTGTTTCAGGATCCAGACACCTATAACCTTTAATAGAAGGTTGATAACCAATAAACACACAATGAATAGATTTGGGTTGAAGTTTATGGGTGGTATAGGGCTTAAGCCATGGATAGCATCTGCAACCAAATGATGTCAAGAATACGTAATATGGTTTTTGTTTGAGCAAGACCTCATAAGGAGTGAGATTATTGAGTTTGAGAGTAGGATGCCTATTGACAAGAAAGACAGCAATAGCAAGGCCATCAAACCGATAAGCTAAGGGAAGAGAAGAGTGATACATAAGAGTTACAGTAGTCTCTATGAGATGCCTATGTTTTCTCTCAGCTACACTATTTTAAGGTGGTGTATGAGGACAAGTCAGCAGGTGTTCAATCCCTTTTTATTTGAAAAAAGTTTGAAATTGGTTACTGAGATACTCTTCCCTATTGCCACTCCTTAAAACTTGAAGTTTAGTATGGAATTGATTTTCAACAAAGATTTTAAATTGAAGAAACTTGTCAAACACCTCACTTTTGTAATGAAGAGGAAAAATCCAAGTAAATTTGCTAAAATCATTAATGAACAACACATAGTATTTAAAATTAGAAATAGAAGCAGAAAAGGGTCTCCAAACATCCTTATGAATAAGAGCCAAAGGTTTATTTATAGTAGAATTAGAAAAAGTAAAAGGCAATCTATGGCTCTTGGAAACATAATAGTGTTCACACAGACTAGAGTTTTTTTTTTTTTTTATCAGCAAAAAGAAACTTTATTGATGAAGAAAGCAAGAAACATGAGAAAACTTACATCAATAAAGAAGGGAAATGCAAATAAACATTATAACTAACCTTACCAATCCCAACTAGGTTGGCACCGATAAGGAAGCACAATCCTTTGCTAGCACTTAATCCAAGATTGGTGAGGAACCAATCTAAAGAACCAAAAAAAAAAAAAAAAAAAAAAAGGAAAATAAACAACAAAGAACCTCCACTCCACACCTAAAAATAAAACAGATCACAACAGCTACCATTCAGACTATTGCAAAACTTCACCTAGTGCAACCCCAAATGTGCTACAAAACATCACCTAGATTCACTCCATTCCTCACAGCAATACAAGACTGGTGCAAAACAGATCAAATCCTCTTCTCAACTCCTTCAACCTTCAGATGTGATACAAAACTTTACCCAGCAGCTCCTTCCTAAGCAAATCTGTTGTGAGGCACACAACCATCCCCTCAGAGAACACAACACCATCCACCAGAATTTGAACAACTCCACCATCTGGAGAGCACTGCAGCCATCCACATATCACACCAGCAGATCAACAAAGCACCAGCAGATCCACATATCACATAGACTAGAGTTTTTATGAGACAGTGAAGAAGACTTAGAGGCTAAGTAATGATGAACCATGATGTGATGAAGCTTCATACATGATGGATGACCAAGTCGAAAATGCCAATTTGGTGTAGATGATGCAGCTAAAGTAGTGGAACAAGAAAGACAGACTGGAGAAGAAGCAGATGACACAACAAAGGATGATGAGATGAGTGGCTAAAGGCCATTGGGGTAGCAGCCTTTACACATAATGTTCTGTGTATTCTTGTCCTGAATAAGAAAGAAATCCTTATCAAAAGTAATAGTACAAATTGGAAGAAAGAGTAGGTACATAAAGCATTTTAGTAAGATGGAATGGAAAAGGAATAAGAAGAAGTCCATTACTAGTATAACCAATAGGAAGAGTAGAACCATCACCGATAGCCACTTGATCATGACCTTGATATGTTTGATAAAGGGAAAGATTACTTAAATCATCAGTCAAGTGGCTAGTTGCTCCAGAATCAAGGTACCAATTGGTTTTAGATAGAGATAGTGAAGGTGTAGAAGCAGATGCTATATAAGCTTTAGAATGGCCCGAAGAATAAGAGGAAATGTAGGTTGAAGAGGAGGCCTGAGAATTCTGAAAAGCTGCATCTAGTCTATGCCAACAGTCTAGGGCAGTGTGATTAACCTTTTCTACAGATGTGACAGCTTAATGAGGAATTGACTATATGTGCAGTGATATTTCTGCCCCTCTGAGACTAATTGGGACTTCCTCTCTAATAATGACCAGATTGGCCTCGAAACCTACCTCCATCCCTGCCTCTAAAAGTACCTCTGCCCTTATAATAGCCTCTGTGACCACCTCGATTAGAAAAATTACCTCTATGTGCAATATAAGCAGTAGATCCTGGAATTTCTAAGGCATGTTGATGCTTGAGAGAGGACTCCACATGAATAGATTCAGAACACAGTAGAGAGCATAATTGATCCATAGAAATAGGATATGGCCTAGCTTGTATAGTGGTTTTGAAAGCATTATATTCCTCAAGTAATCCATTATGATGCCAAAGCAAGCTGATCTGAGATTACATTGAACTGGTTTAGATATTCTTTCATGGTTGCTCATTTCTTAACAATTTGACTCAATTTGTTCTTTGGTTGATAGATGTGAGATCTAGAAAGAAAAGTAAATCTTTTGGCAAGAGTACTCCAAACATCATGATTGGTTTGACAATGAATCACTGATGTGAAGATGGAAGGTGATAGTGTTGTAGTTATATAGCTCAAGAGATGGGCATCAATTGTATTCCATAGAGTATAATTTGGATTCAAAACTTCGAGATTGTTTGAATCTAGTACAATTGATAGAGGACATACCTCAGATCTATCCACATAACCAAGAAGCTTGATTGCTCTCAAAATATTTTGTAGTTGATTCTTGCAAGCTATGTAATTTGATTAATCAAGCTTGATAGTAACAATGGCATTGAGATTCGAGATCAATAATGTTAGGTTTACAAGAATTGAAGAAGAAGAAGATGATGCTGATATAGCTATGATGGGTGGAGAAGCCATTGACGAGCTTCTTCATTTCAAGAATTGGTGCTCGTGAGAGCCTGTGGCTCTAATACTATAAAGAGAACTTGAGACTTTGCTATTATTTCTCAATGACTGAATTACAAAGACGATGAATCAGCTATACACAAATCCAACATATGCCTTAACTTAACCATAACTACCTAACCTAACTCTTAATTGCGTGTAGTTAACTTCTAACAAACTAACCACTCAATTATAACAAACTAACCATCCAATTACAAATGTGCTAGAATATTAGTAGTTCTGAAGCTTAGGCTGCTCTATTCGAGCTCTGACATTGACAACAACTATAGCCTATGGATGTGGCTCATGGTTGTAGCATTGGCTTGATGTGACCTTGGTTACACAATTGTAACCTTGGCTTGTGGTTGCTGTTCTTGAAGCTGAGTGCTAGACTCTGGCTTAGGATTGGATAACTTATTAATATGTACACACACATAACCATATACCAATGTTAGTGAATCACCTACCACAATGTGTTACACATCAATAATAATACATATTTTTTACAAGCCAGACTGATTTGCCCAAGACAAAAGCTAAGATTCATCAAGGCATCAAGTTCAAATAGGCTGGAGTTAATGGCCTAAACAAATGGGGTGCTTGGGACTCGACAAAATCCAAGTGTTTTTCATGGAGGTGCATGTAGAGAATCCAATCACCATCCTTGCTTGTACTTGGCATTGGCATAACATACCCAGTTTGGCCTCTCCATGGAAAATGGTATGACCCAAAAGACGGCCTACCCCACCCAAAATCTATCTTTGACACCGGAAACCTTTGTCCAGATGACACAACCATAGCAGTTTCATCATCGGTCTCTTTGCAGTAAACTCTCACTATTGCCTTCTCTGGCCGATGGAATTCCACCCAATCAATGAGCCCTAGAAAGTGCTCTTCTGTTGCGGCGCCCTTCAAACAATCATGTACAAGCTCTGCAACCTTACTTAGATGCATTGCATTTAGTTCACCAACGCTTGCCTCACCATATGGAATAGACAGAATGTTTCCAAAATACTTTTCCAATTCATGATCTGCTTTGATGTTGTTGTTTAGTGTTAATCTCCCTCTTCCATCAATGACAACACCCATCTTACATCTCTTATTGGAGTCAGACCTAGACCCAGACTCAGATTCAGACTCAGACTTCTCAGCGGAAGCTATAAGTTTCCACAAAAAGGCGCTAAAAGACACAAGTTTGCTTATCTTAATACCATTAGAGCTGGTGGCTTGTGATTGAAGACAATTAAGTTCTTCTGACACAACATAGTAAATGCGGCTTTGGAGGGAGTCCTCATTGGGCTTGGGATCGTCTACTAGTTTTGGTGGAGGTAGAGACGATATGAAGACATAGATATTGTCAATGGATTGATCATAATAGCCTGGGCGTCTCGGATTGAGTAGTGATCGCCTGAAACATGGTATATAGGAGATAGGTTTTCCACGAGCAATCTCAGCCCATGAAACGAAGAACATGTTGGCTGAGTGGGCATCGGCCACCCGATGATCGAATGTGCATCCAATCACAAGCGCACCACATTTTAGCTCTGTCACCTGTTTGGTAGCCATGAACTTGTCAAATTCAAGGAAAAATAAAATATGAAAAATAAAAACTAAATAATAATAATACAAAATAAAAATTGGACAAATTTAAGTAAACAAGAATTTCCATTTTGGTATGCATCAATAAAGAGAGTGAGTGCAAAGATTTTCCATTTGCCTCGTATATGTTTTGTCATCAATAAAGTTTTGTTTTGTTTTGTTTTGTTTTTTTTTTTTTTTTTTTTTTTTTTTTTTTTTTTTTGCCGATCAATATTTTTTTTTTTTTTTTTTTTTTTCATTTTGCATTAGAATATAGGGTGATAAGGTCAAAGATTTATTTATGAAACTTTTGAGCCAATTTGCCTTAAATTAATTATTTTTGGACTTATAAGACGTTATGTGTTCAAAATGGATACTTATCTATTCAAAGCTAACATAAATGTCTAAATGTCATACATTTGTACACATGTTACTTATCTGCTAAATTATTTGTTCAAATGTCTAATTATATATTCAAATGTCACCTAAATGTCCATGTCATTTTGACTACTATAAATGGCGACTTTCCGACGACTTTCTTACCAATTTTCTAACGACTTTTTAACACGTGTCCTTATCACCAAAAAGAAACTTAGATTAAATAGTATATGCCCCATTGAAAAATCTAGAAACCCTAGATGTTGATTTGTGATTATGTACAAATTTTAAGCAAAATATAACAATCCCAATCAAACAATCAAGAGAAAGAGACACAAAGATTTTACGTGGAAAAATCACAATTGGACACCTTCCAATTGTGATAAAAAAACCACGGGCAACTGCCACAAGACAATCCACTAAGAAAAATTAAAGGAATTACACAAGTATACTCTCAATTATCTAGCGAATCCACAACGCCTAATTGAACCAACCTCTATGTGCCTCTTCCAACCCCATCTTCAGCACGAAATTGTCTTTCTGATGAGCCACCGATTCACAAAGCTGTTCTGTTCGAATTCTTGAAATTCACAACAGAAGCACAACTCTCTCTTTTGTGTATAACAAACAAACCTTTGATGTACTCTCTTTAAATCATGAGTTGAATACTCAATAAAACATCAAAGAAAAAATAACAAAATATCCCGGATATAAACCTTTAAGAACCAAAAAGAAGATCCGAGGGAATTCAATGAATCCCTTAGTTTTGGGAAAACCAAGTATTTAAAGAGAACCAAAAGTAATCCTAGATTGGGAAGAAAAAACTCCTTGAGAAAATCCGGATTCGAGGCTTGCTCGGCAAGCTTTCTGCTCGGCGAGAGTGTATTTTCATGATTTCTATGCCTTAGCTCGGCGGCGGATCCTTGGCTCGGCGAGAATACACTCTTCCTTGGTTTGTATGGCGCAATCCTTGGCTCGGCGAAATTCCTTGGATCGAAGAAAGCAAACCTTTCCCGGCGAAGCTCTTCTTGGCTCGAGTGACCAATGGCAGACATGCAATTTTGAATGCAATTTTGAATGCAATTTTGCATTTTGCAATATTGAAAGTATTGACATCACAAACTTCTCTGCATGGCTCGATTCGGGTTTGGATTTACATCTAATAAATTCATAGCCTCACTGAAATAAAAGTGCGAAAATAAATACATCTGAAAGGAGTTTTGTCAAACAGGGTTGCCAAGAATAAAAACCTAACACCCATGAAAATGAACTTTTCACTAATTAACCCTAGAATATATTATTGAGTACTTTAGGAGAATAGCTTTCCACTATACCACTATCCTCCACACTTTTGCTGGTTCCATCCCGGGTCCATAGCGATGACCAAAATGTTTATCTCATAGGCCCAACAATAAAAACGAGTTGTGCAAAAAAATCAATTTTTATCAAACATCACTATACACTTGAACAAATTACTTATTATTATTTTTTTTAATAGCCGGCAACTATGAATTTAAATTTAAATCATTCATTTTGTAAAACAAAATACAATTTATTCATCTATTCATCGATATTCAATGAAAGTGACCTTGTGCATAGATGATTTTAACTGAAAAGTTTATGAGATAGATGATTCAAATTATCGTTGTGGGCCCAAAAAATGAGACCCTGAAAATGAAGTATAGAGCAATATGGTACAAAAAGGAGTCATTCTCATATTATAGATGCTTAAAACCTAATTTCAATTTCTAGCAATCTTTCTTCCTTCTTCTTGTATGTGTGTGCTTGAGGTGTAATGATTTTTCCTTGAGGTAAAACGATTTACAATGTATATAATGGATGTAGTGAGAAATTTAGTAGGTGTATGTTCAACAAATATCCTTTCCATTTTAGCCTTTTGACTCAAAGAAAATTGAATATTTTTAGGAGTAGTTTAAGGTGTCATTTGGTAATAGTTACAGTTTATTATTTTTTGTTTATAAAACATATTAAACATATTTATGTTTATTTTGGATAAAAATGAAAACAAAAAACATGTTTGGTATACAATTATTTAAAAACAAGTGAAATTGAGAGTTGCGGGAAGTAATTGTCGACGATTGGAGATAGTGGCTAGAGGTGGTTGTTGGTCACTGGAGGTAGTGGCAGAAATTGTTGTCACCCATAAGAGGCAGTTGGCATTATTGGCCATAAGAAGTGTTGGTCAAAAGTATTGTCAATGGTTGAAGATAGTAGCGGTCGGCCGCCTAAAGTGATTGTCAAGAAAAGGTAGTGGTCAAAGATCATTACCATCAGTGAGAGATGGTTGGTGGCAATGGCAGTTGGTTAGCAATTGAGAGAGGTTGTGGTTGAAAGTAGTTGACGGAGAAGTTCATTGGTGATAATAGCTGATAACGATGAGTAAGGATGGCAACATGGTGGGTTTAGAGGGGATTTGTCATCTTCCACCCCCAACCTATATTATTCTCGCACAAGGAGAGGTTGCAAGAGTGGGGCAAGGACGGGTAAATTTTTCTGTTTTAAAAATAAAGAAATAATAAAAATTAAAGGTAATATAGTATATTATAAATAATAATTTATAATTAATGAAAGTTAAAAGATGTGAAATAATAAATAAATTAGTGAATGAATATTAAGTATAGTATTTTAATATTTTAGTTTTATTATATGAAAAAAAAATTAAATTGTATATAAATATATTTAAAAAATAAAATTGAGGCAAGGATAGGATAGATCGGGATGGAAGAGTAATGAGTGGATGTCAGAAAGAGTAGGAGAAAAAAGAAGAAAAAAATGAAAAGAAAAATTAAATAGAAAGCAAAATCTACATTTTTGTATGAAAATAGAAACTAAACGAGTTTTTATTTACAGTTTTCAAAAATTTTGTAAATATAAATAGAAAAATAGTAAATATAATCACATAGGCCATTAGGATTGACCTTTTCAGTAGTTTTTTCGTTAATTTGTTTTTTTTGTCAATTTTAGTGAATTTAAAAAAAAATAAAAAATTTTTAGATTTATAGAATTACTCAATAACAAAATTAAAAAAATAATAATAAATGAAATTTGAAAAAAAATCTACTATGGATGGATTTTTGAAAAAAAAAATTACAATAAGCTCCACAAAATTTGACAAAACTTCTCTTTTAGTAAAGCTAAATGGATTGAAACTAATGCGTGTAAAAATATAAAAATAAACAATGTAAATTGTATATTTTCATGTAAAAAACATGACACTATTTTTCATCCATATAACTAACAAATTATTAATAAAAAATGAACTAGATGTTATGTGAATTAAAATCTCAAGAAACTCAAGTAATTATATCAAATTTGTGAAATACTCTATTTTTTTCATATTTCAAAGAAGTTCAGTATAATTTATCTAATTTATTTTGAAATAAAAATTATATATATATGTCAAACTAAAAAATTGTTGGCCTTGCAAATATATATATTTTTAATATGCTAAAGTTAGTTGTCAGTGATTAGATTAGAAGTACCTATAAGAGTTAGCCTTTTCAGCCTTTGCAAAGTACTAAGTGTTTTGTCTCCTTATTTCTTTGAAGAGAGTTGAAATTATGACATCCTCTCAAAAACTTAAGTCTTAAAAAAAGTTAAAATGATCAACTAAATTAGGCTTAATTGATTTGTTAGCGTTGCAACTGAGCAAAAAGTAGTGACAGGAAGTATAATTATACTTATAAGACTTACCCTACCAATGATGAAGGAGCTACGGGAAGTTATGATTATTAGACTTTGAATTTGCTTGAAAATGACATCCATGATATATTGGAGGAAGGGTGTAATGTTATAATGCTTTGAATGTATTGAGGTGTTTTGAGTTAGAATTTCCCTAAAAAAATTTTGGAGTATTGAAAAAATATGTGATTAGTCTTGTTTTAAGTGCTAACCTAATTGGAATGTTTAACTTTGACAATAATACAACTTCTTCCTAAGCTATTTATACCTTCTCATTATCTAATAAAAATTGATTTGCTTGCTGCTCAAAAAAAATGAAAAACAGAAAAAGCAGACTCTCAAGTATTGATTAGAAAGTGGACAAACAAAACAAGTGATTAAAGTCAGGTACGAATGCATAAATATATACTTAAATGCAAAATAATTTATGAACAAAATTTTTATACAAAATACTCCATCATAATGATATGTTAATGAAAAATATTTAAATTATAAGTCATAATAAAATGTGTTTAAATTAAAAAAGAAACTAGAATAAACGGAAACATCTTTCTTTTAAAAAAAAATTAAATTAGTGCACCTGAATACAGAGCACCCCTTGATTTTTAAAAGGAACAAACTTTCCATGGACAGAGTCATATGGGTGATGAAGATCGACATTTTTGAGCTCCACATCGGCGCAAGCGTGGATGAAATCAACCCCGCGGTTGTTGCACAACACCTCAGGCTCACCAAGGCCGTTCTCCACCACCTCTCCGGCAAAGGCATAGAATGAGATGAGCGCTTGAGCCAAGGCTTTCCTGAGGATCGCCACGCGGCAATCTTCGTTTGCTTTGATTTTTATGGGCTCTTTCTTGTAACAGAAGAAAACGCCTACATCCAGGGGAGGGAGAAGCAAATCTAGGTTTGACATAGGCAACCAGTGTTCCTGCATTGGTAACACTGCTGCCACCACCTCTCTCTGCTTTACTAGCACCGTAAATCCGCCATTCGAACCCATAGTTTAGTAGCTATGGAGAGAGAGAGAGAGAGAGAGAGAGAGAGAGAGAGAGAGATGACTGTTAAGATTATGAGGCTTATGGGCATGTAGAAGATGAATTATATAAAGGGCTGATGCATAAGACTTCCTTGGTCTTAGCTACAGTTTACTGTGGCAATCACTGCAACAAATAAAAAATTTTAATAACCAAAATTTTTTTAATCTCTCGAATGACTGTTTGAATGGCCTACGTCACCTTTGTCAATCGTGGTTATCATTCTTATCAATCGCAATTATCATCTTTATCTAACAATTTGTCAATCGGCAATCCGTCTAGATAATCGCCATCCTACCAGGTGACCAGTCGAACGACTAGCATGATGAAATATTTGTTAGTCACAAAAATCACATGCAAGACTAGCGAGACAAAAATAAAATTCAAAACAAATATGAATGTGATCTTTTTTCTGTTTCAAATTCAAATGGAAAAGTGGCAAATGGATCATGTTACAACTAAATTAAAATCATGAGGATTAAAGTGACACTACCGTTATTAATTTTTTAAATCTTTTTGTTGATCACTAGTTAGCAGCAAGACCCATTGATTATTCATGCACGAAATCAGCCTACATAGAATCCTCAACATGATGAAGTAGCTCCTCCATCGCTTTCACCAATAGCAATATATTTTAATTTCTTGATTTTAAAGATGGATTATTCACTACAACAAAACTAACTATTAACGGCATTATGTTTATGGCATACATTAATTACATGTTGTAGTTAGTACATTCGATAACATTTTTTTTTTGTCTCGTTAATTCATATATTTATGACATGAAAAAGTATGTCGTAAAAAATATATATTTTTATGACTTACAAAAATATGTCGTAAAATATTTGTACTTAAGATAATATAAATTTCATGTTGTAAAATATTAAATTTTATATTTTTTTGAATTTAGTGATTTTTTTAGAAAATTAAAAAATATTTTTCCTTCTAAGTATATGTAAATTATTTGAATTTAAAAATAAAAAAAAAAATTATTTAAAAACTTTCGCCACACTCCCTCTCATTCTAGATCCACATCTCATTCTAGATCCACACCTATTTTTGGCCCAAACCGTCTCATTTTTTATAAATAATAAAAAAACATTCTAGATGTTCATAAATATTTATAAATTTTTAGTAGATATGATAATTTTTTCCCCCCAATAAACTAGATATTCTAGTTATAATCTAGATTTTTTTTAATATACAAAAATAATTTATAAACTTATACTTAAATCTTTTTTTCTAAAATTTTCTACTCCAAATTTTATTTATTTATTAATATTGTTAAAATTACACATTCTTTGCATTCCAGATTTTTTTTTTTATATATTAATATTGCCATTTTTTTAAACATATTTATTGCAATTTGTTAGCTCACACTATTTTTTATTTATTTTGTATATATATATGTCTCTCTTCTCTCTCTCTCTCTCCATCGACATCACACACAAACACATGAGCACCTCCAGCGACCACCACCAGCCACTGCCCCTCCGATGATGTTAGTTACACGAGCACCAATCGATTGATTCCGAGCTTGATTCTAATTCCGAGCTTGGAGTTTGATTCTGATTCTGAGCTCCTTCCATGAATTTGATTTTCTTTGTGAGTTTCTAACTTATTATGTTTCCATTTGATTTTCTTCTAGGAACCCCACAATTTCCACAGTGAAAGAGCTTTCATGATTATTGTATAGATAAAAAATTTTAAAAAAAAGAAAAAAAAAGAAAAAGAAAAAGAAAACGAAAAAGAAA
This sequence comes from Camellia lanceoleosa, assembly GCA_025200525.1. Classification (NCBI taxonomy): domain Eukaryota; kingdom Viridiplantae; phylum Streptophyta; class Magnoliopsida; order Ericales; family Theaceae; genus Camellia; species Camellia lanceoleosa. The sequence goes on from CM045759.1 coordinate 58,758,573, forward strand.
AGAAGGGAGAATATAAGCGCAAAATTAGTCTATTTAAAATCCAAAAGAGTTGCTATTTTGTGTCACTTTCATTATCATGTATATCTTAGCTTCGAAGAAAGTACACCCCTCATCTCTTAAACCCAATCCACAATGAATGGTTTCTGTCCTTCTAATGAAAATTTGCATGATGTTTAAAGGTTGTGTTTAGTTTGGCTTCAAAAGCTTCCTTGCTCTATGCTGCATTTCATTCAGTGAGTTGACACCTATGCTCTCAGCATCCCGTGGCAATTCAAATTTGCCGCAACTTTAACTAAATGTTGGACAAGACCTGTTACTTTGTCGTCCAAGCTCTAAATGGGCAACTTGTCTTTAGATCCCTTCCTGTGTTTACCATACATTCCTTCAAACTCTTGAGACTTGGCAGCAGCTTTGTGAAGTACAGAGTCGGGAAGTCCTGAAATGAAATGTGCTAGTAAGAACTGGAATTTCATTTTAAAGGAGTGAAGTTGCTAAAGCTTATTATATAGCAGGCAACCATTAAAGCAAAATAAATTACATTTATAAATAGCAGAATGCCCTGCTGACGAAAACATATTTAGACAACATTGCTCCTGCCATAGTCACAATTCATTGCAAACTTTACTAAGGGGTTGTTTGGAATGATCTAAATAGGTATACTTTTTAACTTTTTATAAAATATAAATTGGATAAGGATTGGGTTTGAAATGATGTGATAGAAAGGTGATGTGACTTAAATAAGATGATGTAACTTAAATATGATAGTGACTTTTTGACTTTTTTAGATTATGACAAATAAGGTCTAAATATTTGAAATCACCCCGAAATTTTTCAAAGGCTTTTTCTGTTCTGTTCTTTAATTTTAAATTTTAAATTTTTTTCTGTTTTCCTCTCCAAAGTTTATGCTATTTATTTTTTTTTTTTTTGATAAATAAAATGTTTATGTTATTAGCTTCTTATATTGAAAAATATTCATTTAGTACTCACAAATACAGTTAATATGCATGATTGATGCCCATGAAATATAAACAGGTTTACTATATATTTTATTTTGTTCCAAATGTTTCTAATTACTGCTGTACATATCTTCATGTGACTTCAAGGACATCAAAAAGTTGGTGTCCTGATATCTTTGTTTTCTCCCCTATAATAGAAGACACTAGGAAGATGAATGACTTAATTGAATCACCCAAGTGCTAAGTGGTTGTTGGCCAATTTATTATCGGCTTAATGGCTCTGCACATGATGCAACAACTGGATGATAACATCGTATATCCTTTTCTGTACGAACACTACACAAGTAGTAAGTCCATTAGAGGCGGCCTCCAGTGAAGAAGTAACCCAAAAATGTTCTTTTGTTGGCTACGGGTCCAATGAAACCTTTTTCCTTTTCATCTGTCTCTGCTTTATTGTTATGTGAACATTATAGCCATTTAGACTAATGATATTTCTGGAAATTTGAAGAAGTAACCCAAAAATTGCTATTTGAACAAGAATGGTGTGGTAATGCAATTCTCGCAATTATGAATAAAAAAAAAGAAGCATTTTGACTTCCCATGAATATATATAATGAGACACATGTATGATTTTTTGGTATATAAATTTTGTTTGTATGACACTTCCCTTCTCATATTATAGAGCACGATGCTATTTGAATTGTGATGTGCCTAGTTTTAATTCTGTATGAGAGGGTTCAAGAACGTCGTTGGAAAATTCGAAAATCTTCGAAGAACAACTTTGAATTCTCTAGAAGATGATGAGAGGCTTAGATTCTTCAATAGTCTCAATTTAAGAACACAATAGTAAAGGAGATGATGGAGATAAGAGATTGGGTGAAGAAGAAGGTAAAGTGGCTAGAAAGAGAATAATGGCAAGGCTCTCCCATGGATCTCCCACTTTCACTCTCAAGGTTGATAATGGAGATAGGAAATTAGTTCTTTCCCAATAGTTTTTTCTCCAAAATCCATCCTTTGTAAAACTATGGGTGGGTGCTATTTATAGGCACCTCATGATATAGGATAAAGCCTATGTGCAAGGCACATGGGGAATATTCTTTCTAACCACCTTGTTTGAGGAGGTGACCTCTCCGAGGATGAGAAAAACCCCGAAGAGGAGATCAACCCCTCGGTGAACCCTTTTTCTTAGCCACACGTAACCAATGATCCCAAATCATCCCAAGGGGCCGAGGTAGTCCTAGAGGACCCTCTCGCCGCTAAATATTGCTGAGTCTCATGAACCCCCCGGAGTCGTGCCACCTCGACCCGGGTATAGGCTAGTTTAACCGAAGAGTGAATTTATCTCCACTCACCGTCCTCGGGATTGGGTCCTTTGTTCGAACTCCATTACGCCCATGGTTCTGGTGCGTAGATCCCGGAAAGCTCCGAGCTCCCAAGTGTTCTGGGACTCATTAACGGAGCGACTTCTAGATTGTGTTTGAATCCATTTGAAGCCAAGCGCTTTGGATCTCTAGGTTCGTGAATCCGGACCCTTTCGAGTATGAGTTTGAGTAAGTCTCTAAGTTCGTGGATCCGAACCCTTTCGAGGCTTAGAACTATTCAGCCCGTTTGATGGTGATTAGTCCGGGCCCACGAATCTTGGACTTGTAATAAACTCGGGCCCACCAATCTCGGGCTATTGGGCCTAATTAATTTAGCGGACTCAAATTAGCTCCTCTTACATTTGTCCTCTACGTGTTTGAGAAATTTTAAATTTTTCGGACATGCATACTGTCATTTCTTCGGCCCTGCTTCACGTCACATCCTAAAAAAAAAATATTATCTCGACAGGGCCTATGGATAAAGTTGATGACGCACTATAATTTATGGATAAAATTTGACAAAGAAATTTTTTTTTTTTTTTCTCTCACTGAAATATATTTTTATAACATAAGAATATATATATATATATATCTATTTTTTTTATTCCAACCAAAAAATAAAAAAGCACCTATTTTATTTATTTATTTATTTTTTGAACAAACATAAAATGATAAGGCTCACACACATTTTATTCTTGTTTGGCAAGCCAGCACACTCATCACGTGTATATACATATATATAGAATATATGAGAGAATAGGAATATTCAAAGAATAATTCCCCGTTTTATTTCTATTTAAGGAAAGGGCCCAAAACCCTAAACCTCACAAACTTTTCCTCAGCTGCCGAATCCATTTTCTCAGCCTATTCTCTCTCTCTAGATCGAGAGGCCAGCCTTCTTCTTCAACAAACCAGCGTTGCTTCTTGCTTTGAAGACCACTATTGTTTGCATACCGACTGTTATCACAGCGCCGAGCAACACCACCAACTTGTCCCAACGTTGCGACTGCTGCTGGCGTGCGATCTAAGCTGCTATTCACTACTGGTGTTACACTTCAGTCTACCGACGCAACTGCCGGAGCCCAGTTCTGCTAACCACTGCCGACGTCGATTCCTTGGCGACGCCATTGCTACTGTAAGCCGTAACTGTCCAGCACCAGTCACTATTGTCTTCTTCCTACTGCAATTTTGCCGCCGGCTTCGGCTGTCCAGCTACACCCACTCACGTCGCTGCTGGTAGCCTTGACTGCCAAGCACCGACCACACACGCCGCCCTCTCAACGCGGCATGCGTGGTCTCGCAAAACACCATTCAACTTGACGTATTCTCGGTCTGGTGATATCTTCAAGAGCTCGAACCTCATAGCTCTCGGTTTTGTGCTAGGTTCCAACCGTAATTAATCAATGCGAAACGTGTCGCCGATTCAACGCGACGTCGGTTTGCCTACTTTCTGTCTTAGCCATTGCTTGTGCCACCATTCTTGTTGACCACAGTTTGTAAAACCTCTCTGATTTTAGTTATATTTCCACCATTCTTGAACCTCTTCCTCTTGTATATATATATTTGTTTTGTAGCAGCTTTTTGTGAAAAGTCTTATTTCAAAATCTATGATTCCAATGACACACATTTTTCTTTTAACAGATTAGAGGTTGAAGCCATGTGCACATTGGTTGTTATTGCAGAGCCAATCAACGTAATTTCCTAAGAAACCCAGACTCTCCGAAGCTCTGTTTCACCGAATAACACCAACGCCGGCATGTTCGTAACACCACTGCTGCTTCTGGCTTTCTAGAGCCACTAACGGTGTTGTCTCCATGACATCACCTGTGACGCGTACCTCGACTGTCCAACGTTTCTCACTATTGCCTTCACTCTACTGGAACCCCGCCATTGGCTTAAGCTATTCCAACGCAGGCCACACACGTTCCCACTCAACGTGACGCGTGTGGTTGCCGACTCCTCTGTGGCACCACTGTTACCTCCGTCTTCGGATTATCCAACGCCGACCACACACGTTTGCCCACTTAACGCGACGTGTGTGGTCTTGCCTAGTGCCGCTCAACTGGTCATCGGCCTTGGGGTGTGCTTGTTTCATATCTACGGCCCTTATTTTTTTTGCATCTCACACTTGCGGCCTTGCCACTGCCTCTAACCGCGGTTTGCTCCGTCTCCGGTTTGCACTATTTCTCGACTTCTTCTTTGTCATTGCTGCCTTAAATCTACTCCCTCAAACCACTTGAATTGAGCAATTAACATTGACTTCAGAGGAATATTCCTGTAATTCGCATGACAATCCATTGAATCTTGCTACTGATGAGAAATGTAAAATACTTCGGATCTTGGGCCTGAAATTTGCTATTGAACTTCACTCTGTCCAAATTTTGAGCCCCGTATAAATTGGATCTTTAAAATGACCCACTTGAACTTCATCACAAAACGGCCTATGACATTGCACCTCTTATTGATGATAGAAACTTGAAATCTGTATGTTGATGATACACCCATTGATATTACAATTTGTTGAGCTTGAAAAAAAATACCCGCGAAAATGAATTGTTGATGACGTCTGAGGTTGAATTTGTCGATAAACCCATTATGTTGCATGTAATTCTTATTCTAAAAAAATGACTGATTGTTGCGACCCTTAGCATAGTAGACATCGTGCCTGAATTCTTGGTGTAAAAATTCCTTATAGAATTTGCTGAATTCATGGATTCTCTGAGAAACGAATAGTTGATGCCGAAATTTCATTCGAATGTGTTGCTTTAATTCCAATATTCTGAATTTTAATACGGTGAACTGCTTGCTATTTATACCTGTTATTTCAGCCATATGTCTTCTCGAAAGAAACCCGTTGTCCCGAGGTCATCAGAACCCGCTCTCATGAAAGAGATGGATATACCTTCAGCGTCTGAGTGGAGGAAATCTCCTTATTTTGGTCGGAAGGACCCCTTCTGGCGGGCAGCTACCTCCACCACTTCTCTTCTAACTCCGAAGGGAGCTCCATTATGTCTCACTGAGGACACTGACTCTGGACATGAGGCCCTTATTTCTCCTTCTTCGGTCCTACGCTTTAGGATTGAGCGAGGGGACTTTCCATACTGCTATCCTCAGTTTAAGGCCTTCTCAAACCCTCCTTTTGGTTGGCAGGAGTGGGTCGATGATGTCCTCTCGGATAGGAGCCTCTATCAGCGGCTTTAGGAGGCCCGGTTATTGATCCCGGTGAAAATATCTCGATCCCTATCCATTCGTCGCAACAATGCCAGCCTTGAAGCCATGGCTCTTCGGTGGAGCACCGAGACACACACCTTTATACTTGGCCAGCATGAGATGGGGCCCACTCTCGAGGATGTGTTCATGCTGCTGCGTCTAGAAGTGACCGGCCTTGATGCCTTCTACCCTGAGCGGACACCTACCGAGGATGATTCTTTGATCCAATCTCTGAAGCTAAATCTTCATGCTTGTGGCCGATAGAGTTCTGTATTTGATGGTTCAGCGAGGAGAACCAGTCGAATAAGGACGAATCATGCCTCCTATACCGCATGGATCTGCCACTTCTTCAAAGATCTTACGCCTTGGCTAGATCTTGACCGATTCTCGGGAGTATGAGGCCGACCCGATGTATGGCTCTAGGCTTTATTTCCTGGGATTTCTGGCTTGTTTCCTTTCATTCTTCATTCTTCCGAGCACACCTCTGGATTCTCTCAATCCCTTTGTCTTCCCCTTGGCAGTTAGGCTCTTCAGAGGGGATTGGATTCCTTTGGTTTCGCTATTTCTTGGAAATCTTTATTATCGGCTGGATCTACTACATCGAGACATGGTTCGTTCCGTGGGTCGATATGAGCCTATCTTCTTCATTCACAGCCACTTCCTGCTTTGTTTCTTCTTCGAGAGGTTCCCAAAGTGTGCCTCCACTCTGACTGTATTCGAGGCAGAGGTTCTTCGGGAGATAATGGATAAAGATGGCATCCCCGTGCTCAGTACTGACGGGTCTCAGACATTTGAGAAAGCGAAGTCTTGCCAGCTGTTGATTACACGTTGGTCACGTACCATTTCCACCTTATCCTTGAATACTCTGGTGGATGATCCCCGGCGCTTTGTGGCACGGCCGTATGTATGCCCACCGGTGGGTGTGGCAACACCACTTATTTATCATGGTTCCTCCCGCTCGGTGTCCTTTCCTTTGCCGAAGAATATCCCTGCACACTTTGTTGATATGCTGATAATGATCCGGCCGAGTTCATTACCGGTATGGCATGAGGAAGGTGTTGATAGTGCCGTTTATAGACTTGACCATGTAGCATGTCAATTCGGGTTTGACCAATGTGCCCCGGGGCCAGCACTTCCTTTGTTATCATTTTCAGAGAGCTACGGGCGCTTTAGTCGCGGACTTGTACACACCATGCTTCCTATATCCGGCTCTTTGACGATGCCAGGCTTGAGCCGAGTAGGGGGTTTCACTCCCTCTTTCAGGCGATATTGGCGGAAGACTATCAATGCATTTATTGAATTTTTCCAGAGCAGACCGACCATATGTTTGCCTCCGCCGATTTATAAGAAGGACTCTTCTCTTCGACTGCCCGAGAGCCGAAAATCTGATCACATGTACGAGAGTTTCTTCACTTCATCTGCTCCAACTGACCCTTCGGCCCAGGCGTCTGCTTCTAGCTTGGCAATTACTTCTCCAGAGCCAGTCCCTTTGAATAAGGCCTCTGGTCCTCAGATGACCCGCCTTAAGAAGATGGCTAACAGGAGGGCTTCTGATGCCAGTCCTTCCGCTCCTCGCCATTCCAAAAGGCTTGTTGAGGTACCCAGAATTTTTTTGATTTGAAGTTACTTTACTTCTTGCTACTAGACCTTCTTAAATGAACACTTTTTATTTTCCCTTGTTGTGTAGGACCCTACGGTTGCTGACGTTCTCAGTACCGTGGCTACTGGCCATGCTTCCTCCACCAGGCTGGATTCAGACTTGGACGACACCCTCCCTTTGTCTGCAAGACTTGTGAAGATGCGCACCCCTCGTATAGCGTTTATAGATGATGATGATGAGGCTGAGTCCTCTGATCATTTTTGTGACCTTATCTCGCGCATGTGTCGTCACCATCCCAACGTAACTGAGGAGGAGCGCTATCTTGGTGACGAGGTTGTTGGGGCTCGCCATTCTGATGTTGAGATTGCTGAAGGGACTGATGCCACAGAAATTGATGCTGCAGGCCATGCTTCTAAAAGCAATCTAGAAATGAGGTGCACCTCTGGGAATGGTGTGGAGGTGGATGTGTTAGAAATTTCTGAGACTCGCTCTGGCACTTATGGTGATTCTCATCCTCCGGCCCTTCTTTCTTCTTCAGGGATGACTGCTACTGTTCAAGCTTCATTAGACACTGAGATCGATCAGGTGCCCTTTATACAGCCAAGTGACTTTGTTGATGCTAGGAGTCCTTCAGTTGCTCCGGCTTTGCATAATGATTTTCCTTCTGGTAATCTTTATTTCTAAAGTTTGTCATGTACTTCCATTTGTGAGAAATCTTTACACCTGCCTTTGAGACGACTGCTAGAGGTTCTTCATCGCCAGTTCCTTCGAATGTTTTGGATCTAAATCTCAGCGATTTCTACTTTGATAGTGATGCTTTTGGTCTTTTCCCTTATCGCTCTGCATTCTCGGGCTTGGAACCTCTACCGGAAGTTACCCCTCCAAGTGGTTCATCTAACCCGATAGACATTCGGGAGATTCTTGAGACTAGTAGCTTTCCGGCCCCAATTCCTCCTTCGGCTTCTGGCAAAGTATCATTTCTCCATTATTGGGTAGCTCTTGAGTTTGCTTCAGTTCTACAGCTTGTGCATTCGAGTTATCCAGAGACCTTTGCTTCACTTGCTTGCCAACGTCCGCTCATTTAGACTGCTCTTCTCGAGTCTTTTGCCACTATCTTATGTAGCTTGGACAGGCAACAGCTATGTGACCTTAATGGGAAAGTAGTCGAGATAGCGTATCAAGGGATCTCTAACATGGAGCGTGTAGACGCGCCCGTGGGCCTCAGGCTACAGTTCGGACTCAATTAGTTACGATTCTTAATCTGAACCAAAGAGTCCAAATCCGGCAAATCGTTTTGAGAAAACAGATTTTTTGTAAAGAAGTGCCAAACATGGACTGCTTTGCCAGATACAGAGTCGCCACCTAAATATTTTGTTTGTGGGGGAATTTAGGAAACCCTGACTCGTTTGCCTAAGGCCACGTGTCCGTCATCACCAAAGTTGCCTCGGCTCGGGAACTTGGGTACGATTGGGGAAGGTCAGCTATGAGCACCCTCTCTCACCCGATCCGAAGATCGGCCTCTACTAACCATGATATCCGATTTTAAAAACGTTATGTGTTCTTATTCCGGTTAATTAGCTAGAATTACTATGTGATACGCACAACACAAAAGTATAGAGTAGATTGCCTAATTTGGAACGAAGCATCGCATATCCGTTTGTTTGGAAAACGTTTTGAGATTTGCTACTCGCAAGTAGGCTAAAACACGGATTTCAATGAGTTGTTCCAACTCAAACAATCCAACCTTCACCCACAGGCATTCAGGCAGTTAACCAAATAAGCATCTAGCCGCATGGTAAGCTTGTTAACATTCACACTCATGCGAGATGCTAAAGCATAAATACTTACATCGTACTCCGAGCCAAAACAAAGAACATGTTAGCAATTATGCATGATCCAAGTCCATGTTAAGTGGCTAATGCAACACATACAAAATGTCACTAGAATAGGCTCGACTAATCTAAGGATGACACGTGAAATGCACAGATAGCATGTATTCAATTTGGAATTGAAATACAATGTAGTTAGTATGATGCGCCGAGCCCGGTGCATGCAATACTGATGAATGATGCACGCATGCATAGCATAAGGTATGTTAAATTAAACATGTCATAATACTAACCATCAAAAGTAGGTAAGTAAAAGGGAGAAAGAAGTGGGGGGTTGGAAGACATGCACACACGCACCCACACTTATTACAAAATTGCCCTCACTCGGAGGGACCAAAAGAATAATACAATTAATTAACCTACAAGCTAATTATAGTATTACAAACAATTAACGAGTTAAGCAATTTAACTAAGCTAATTAAAACAGTAGACAACCTCAGGAAGAGGGCCCAATGCAATGCGTTCGCTTCGGAAAGCCAACGCCATGCACAAATGCCTCGCTTTTGATCGTTTTCCTCTCTCAAGACTGCACAAGTGCCAGGATATGTTCTTTGTACATTGTGGAACACCACCGGCTAGGAGGAATGGCCACCAACCAAGGAGAATGGTCACCGGCCACTGATTAAGCTATTGGCCACTGATGGATGGCTGGTCGGCACTGGAGATGGCCGGCCAGCCAAAGCTTCTTGCAGAATCTGTTTTAGACAACAGCAGAGGGCAAAACATAGCATGGCAATGCATTTTAGGCAATGTATGCACCAGCCACACTCCTTATCATATTCATGACTCAAAGGGGGATGGGCCTCGATTCTCAGACCACCAATCGCGCATTTCAATGCGTGATGGCCCAAGAAACCAAGTATGCATTTTGATATGGAATGCAATGCACGTTGTCAAACAAAGGGGCTCAACGTCTATCATACTCAACTCAAGAGGTGAAGCATGCATGCAAATGGAATGCAACCTAGACATGGAGGTTAAGTATGCAAAATGAACATGCAAGGCATGTGACAACTATGCTAGTGGCAAACATGCAAAAACATGTAAATTGGACTAAGCATAGGAACAATGCAAAGCAACTTAACCAATGAAATACATGCCAAATGCATCATGATTTCAAGCAAGCAATAACATGTAATAGGCCAAGTATGCAACAATGCACAAGGCAAGCATGCTATAACACATGAAGGATGGACTTAAACTAATTTAGGCAGCCCTCAAACAAGCCTAAAACAGTGGCCAATGCTATGGAAATGAGGGACAATCATACATACAAACATGCATGCAAATGGACCAACACTTAAGCATCAAACAAGCAACCTTTAAGCACACTTAAAAAGAGACAAAACATGGACATGTGGCATGCATAGAAAGCTCTGAAAATCATGAAGGAGAGGTGCCAAATCAACTAATCAAAACAAGCAGAGCATGCAATAATGGTCCAAGATTCAGGACAAACCCAAGGGTACTTAAACCATGGCTAAGTCAAACAAGCCTCACAAGGCTAAGAGGACTTAAAACAGGTCCAAGGCAGACCTAAACAAAGCTAAGAACACACCTAGATGGCATCTAAGTAGCTTAAACATGCAAGCATACACAAAGGCCTAAACAAAGGGGCACAAGACAACAACCTTTTAAAGCATCAAAGGAGTATCAAATGCACGTATGCAAGCATGTCATGAGGACTGAAATGACATGAAAAGTGATTCCAAGCCACTAAAATGATGCAAGGATGGCATGCTCATGGTCAATGCATCAAGGCATGCAAAGGGGGATTACATGGTAGCTATACAAAGCAAAGCATGGATGACCCAAATGACCAAAAACAGACCTTAAGCACATCAAAACAAGCATAAAAAGCTTCACAAAACTAAGCCAAAAACATGCTAAAACAAGGGCCAAAGTCTAAAGCATGTTAAGGCCAAAACATGGCATTACAAGACATGTATGCAAAGCATGCAAGGTGTGTCTAAACCAAGTAAAAACAGAGCTATATTATGACATAATAAGTACAAAAATCAGTTAAGGCATGGCCAACATACACTTAAACAAGATGCTCTCTCAAGAGGCTAAAATGGCCCTTTTCAAGGACAACAAGGAGAGGGGGTGGCCCTCTCTTTCTTAGGACCTTAAGGCACCATCCTCACCACTGAAATCCCTCAAGATTTTAGTGGTGAGGAGGCCCAAACACAATGGTCCCGCGGCTCACCAAAGTGCCACAAAAAGGGGTCAAATATGCTCAAGAGGGGTCAAACAACTTCGAAGCTCAAAACATCCTTAACCAACTATTTAAAGCAATGAAAAACAAGACTTTTATATGTTATATGTAAAGCCTAAAAATAGTTGCAAGGTAGTCAAAAGAACTATGCAAAAATGGGGAATAAAAGGGGAAAGTGGTTACCCTTGTAGATCCTCTTCAAAAATGGTGGACCAGTAGCTTCCTTAGGTCCAAACCAGCTCCAAAACTTCAAGAACAACCTCCAAGGACCTCAGCTCCAAGAGAAGGTGTAATGGTGGGTGTTTGTGTGCAATACTAAGACTAAACACACACAAATACACAAAGAGAGAGAGATAGGGATAGGATATATACAAACCCTAACTCTAGAACTCAAAGCTCTGAAAAAAAGTGTCTAACCTAAAAGTGGGAGAAGAGGCCTCCTCTTATAGACAATCCAATCTTGTAAAGCTTCCAAGGCAAGCTAACAAGAGGGAGATCCCTTCATACACGTGTATGGAGGGAAGCAAAGTGTATGCCAGCTAGCACAGCTGGCATAAAAATATCTACAAAAGCAGATGCATAGTAGTCGGCTGGCCAAAAATGCAATTTGACCAAAAAAAGATGGTCGACTGGCCATCTATAGTTCCGGCCGGCCAAACATTTGGCCGGTGGCAACAAAAACACAACTGGTGGCCTCAAGCCATGGTCGGTGATGGGTGGGGATGGTCAACAAGCCTTGCCCTGCCCCTCAAAGGCAAACCACAAGTGTTTGGTGCAAAACCAGACACAAAACATTCGAGTCGAGAGATCCTGAGGCAAGGCGTGTAGCCGAAACCTCTGGGAACTCAGGACGAACACAAACATGGATGATCACCGAGTGTTCAAGCGGTGACGTCCAAGTCTTGAAGACGGTCAAAAATGGGGTGTCCACAGTTGCCCCTCTTTGACAGAACTCGAAAGTCATAACAATGACGTGAGTGATTGTCAAAACCTAGAGACGACCCCTTTTTGACAAGGCCGATGACTTAGACAAACATGCAAGACAGACAAGATATGCGCCCAAAGGCAGGGGCAAAATGCAACTGACAATGCAAGAAGCCGAGCATAAGTTATGATCATGCAAAGAAAGCTGTAACGAAGCATAACATGCGACAGTTTTAAGCAATCAAACACAAATCCAACTACACTACAATGCAGAAAGGATATAAGAGAATTATACAATTCTCAATACGTCTCACTCGGAGGATACAATACCTGTCCAGTTTGTTTGGTTGCATCAGCCTCAAATGAACCGTACATACAATATCATGCCTGCAAAAGAAAGAAAACTTAACAGGTACGATGTTGTTAGCAACAAGCATAACATGCAAAATGATATGCAATATATACAAACTATGTATAATAACGCAAATGAAAATGCAATGCAATTGAATCATGATCAAATCATGAGCAGTTCAAAACCACACAAATGTCAAATAGATTGATGGAGGTAACAAGTTCGTCTACCATAGAAAATGTCATATAGAACTATGAGTAATGTAGATGGACACAAGAACTAGTAATTGGGTGGAATGACATAAGTGGGGAAACGACCCACTAACGAAAGAACAATGATCCTAATGCTGGATGCAAAAAGTACACTACAATGTAATATAAATACAATGGATATGGCATGCAGCCGAACCAAATCTTGCCTAGGAAAGGCATAGACACAAACAAACCACGTCTAACATAGAACGGTTATACAGAACTATGAGTGTATAGACATGAAAAGTATGGGCACATACCAGACCAAGCTCAACATGGAAAGGCACAAGCCATAGATGGGGGTGATGCAATGAATGCATGCAAGCTACAATGCAATATATACAATATGCAGTGGAATGGATACAGTGGATTAAGGCCTACGGCCAAACCGTATCTTGCCTAGGAAAGGCATGGACACAAACAAACCACGTCTAACATAGAACGGTCATACAAAACTATGAGTGTATAGACATGAAAAGCATGGGCACATACCAGACCAAGCTCAACATGGAAAGGCGCAAACCCTAGATAGAAGTGATACAATGAATGCATGTAAGCTACAATGTAATATATACCATATGCAGCGGAATGGATATAGTGGATTAAGGCCTACGGCCAAACCGTATCTTGCCTAGGAAAGGCATGGACACAAACAAACCATGTCTAACATAGAACGGTCATACATAACTATGAGTGTATAGACGTGAAAAGCATGGGCACATACCAGACCAAGCTCAACATGGAAAGGCGCAAACCCTAGATGGAAGTGATGCAATGAATGCATACAAGCTACAATGCAATATCTATAATATGCAACGGAATGGATACAGTGGATTAAGGCCTACGGCCAAACCGTATCTTGCCTAGGAAAGGCATGGACACAAACAAACCACGTCTAACATAGAACGGTCATATAGAACTATGAGTGTATAGACGTGAAAAGCATGGGCACATACCAGACCAAGCTCAACATGGAAAGGCGCAAACCCTAGATGGAAGTGATGCAGTGAATGCATGCAAGTTACAATGCAATATCTACAATATGCAATGGAATGGATAGAATATTAACAATGAAATGCATGACATATGCACTATATTACAATGGAATGACATATGAAAGATTTACAATGATGCATGACATATGCACTATTTACAGTGGAAATACATGACATATGCAATATTTACAATGATGCATGACATATGCACTATTTACAGTGGTGCATGACAATGCATTTTTTTGTGTTTTTGTTTTTTGAAATGCAATTGATGCATGTTGTTTTTGTTGAAATGCAAATGATGCATGTTTTTTTTTTGTATTATTTTTGCTTTTGAAATGCATGTTGTTTGGAATGCGCGACAACGCAAGTCGCTTGAAATGCATGAAAATGCATGATTTTTGAAATGCGCGACAACGCGCGGCTTGAAATGTAAGACAATGCAGATAATACTCGAAATGCGCGACAAAGCGCATCTCTTGAGATGCATGATAACGCATGTGATCTGTGCATATCAATGCATGCATGGCATGCGTGACAACGCATGAGCATATCAAATGCACCAACGGTCTTGCATCTTCCGAGGAGTTAAAGGTCTCCTAGATCGAGCATATTTAAGGTTCTGCCAGACCGTGCGTGTTTAAGGTCTCGCCAGACCATGCGTGTTTAAGGTCTCGCTAGACCGTGGCGATGCATAACAATGCAAGTAAGATAATGAAAATGAAAGGTGCATATCAATGTGAATGAAATGACGCATAACGAATGCGTGTTCACGACGAAACATTGTGAAGCAACGTATGCGGGGCAACTTCCGAATCTCGAAAGGGACAAAAGGATACCAAAAGGATACACCTTGCACATATTCGAGTGTTGCGCACAGAGGACACAGTCCGAGATCAAAACGGAGGCCGGTTGAGCTTCGGAACTGTACTTTCCTTGCACTGTCTTGAGCAATGAAGGCCCCAAACTAGACATCTGACCCAAACAAGGTTGTAGGAGGATCGCCGGCCATCAGGGGAGGTCACCGGCCATCCACCGGCCAAAAATGTGGCCGATCGGCCAAACATGCCTGAATCGGGGCAGTTTGGTCTTTTGGCCTTGGGTCTTTTAAAATATGGTTTCAAACCGTATTTTTCTCACTTTGCTTTGGCCGAAATTTTCCCCTCCCTCTTTCTAGAGCATTTTTCAAGCCTCTATTCTCCGTTTTCCTTGATTTTCGCGCCCCTTTCGACGTTTGATTCGCAAAGTTCTTCGCGTTTCGAACATTTTCATCCGAACGAAACTTCGTTTCGGTGCCTCCTCTTCGACTTCCGCCTTTTGGGGTTTGTTTCCCCCAAGTTTTTCTTGATTTCCATACCTTTTCCACATTCCGACTTTTCCGGCCATTTTTCGCCCTCTCGAGGTTGATTTTCCGTTGACTTTTCGCATTCTTGCCTGATTTTCCCTTTTTCGGCCATTTTCACACCACTTTTGACATGGCGGACGATATTCCCCGGGGCGGAACTCCCCCGGATCACGAGATGGACCTAGAGGCCGAGCTCCTCCCCTTGAGGGTCCGCCCGTTTGACCCGGTGACTCCATCGCGGCGATCCACGTATACCTCCTCGACGGTTCGCCAGCCAGAGCATCGACAGGCATGCCATCGAACTTCTCTGCGAGGCGACGTCTCATCTGTCTTTCGGCGCTTTCGAGGTATATTCTTCCCTCTGTTTTATTTTCTGCAATGTAGAACACTTGGCTGCCATAGTTGATTCTATTCTTTAACTGCTTACTTCAGATACATCGATACATTACACACTGTAATTCATCTGTGAACACACTGATACCTGATATCGGTTTGAACTTGAAAATGTGCACATATTCTGTATTTGCCCTGAACCACCCAAACGCACTGACACATCGCATGTTGTAGTTCACTGTAAGCACACCAGTACCTGATGTCTGTTTGAACTTGAAAACGTGCACACATGCTGTATTTGCCCTGAACCACCCAAACACACTGACACATCACATGTTGTAATTCACTGTAAGTACACTGACACCCGATGTCTGTTTGAACTTGAAAACGTGCACACACGCTGTATTATTACCAATTCTGAATGCTTTTCAAAACTGTATATTTAGCATTGCTTCGCAATTGTTTGCTTGAAAACAGGGAGATTCCCATGCCTTTCGGGGGTATGGGAATATTGCTGCTCGAGATTGGTATATGGAGCTGCCAGATGCGGTCTGTCACATCATGGACCAGGCCGGGTTCGCGATTCGCAGGGACTCTCGCCTCACCGAGAGCCTCTCTCTTTGCTCTAGTGGAGAGGTGGTGGGACACCACCGACTCTTCCACTTCTCGCTACGGAGATATGACGATGACTTTATGACTTCTCGATGCTTACCAAAGATCGGGTAGGGGTGATCCGATCCCTTTTGACACTGACATGGTCGAGTGGGAGGCCACTCAGATACTTGCTCGAGGGTGCCGCTCAAGGCGTCTTCCCGTCAGATATTCGTGGTTCGAGGTCCAGTTCAGGGTTCAGCCAGCCTTGGTCGAGGAGGCTCCGATGACTCAGGAGGAGGTGGAGCGGTATGCGCGCGGCTTCCTCATGTTTCTGCTGGGGACAACCATTTTCGCTGACCGGGCGAATACCGTGCCCCTCTGTCTGCTTAGCGCTCTCATGGACATCACCAGGATCTTGCGCTTCGACTGGGCTGGCGCTGCCTTGGCCACTCTATACGGATACATGAGCTTCCTCAAGGCAAAGCGGCAGCTTGGGGCTATCAAGGGCTTGGGAGGTACATTTTCTTCTTCTATTTTTCATTTCTGCTCTTATATTTTCTGTACTCTGTACACTGCACACACTGTACACTCTACTTCACGCTGACTGTATACTGCACACACGGCACACACATACTTTACTTTACATTGACTGTACACTGAACACACTGTACACTCTACACAATACACTGCACAATACAGTTCGCAATTCGCTTATTCTCAGATTCTGCTTTATCTGATACACATACTAGTATTTACTCTGCAGTTGTGGGTCTACGCCTACTTTCCAAGACTTGTGCCCGTGCCAGATGTGGAGACCCCTCTCGTCGTTCTGTTCTCGCGCCGTTTTGACATGAGTTGCGTGCGGAGGCCCCGGGAGACGTTTATCTTCTTCCGCCACTACTTCGACACCATCACCCCCGCAGAGGTATGTTCAACTTTAGAATTTATTTAAGCTTCGCTTTACACCGTATTTTCAATACAGTAGATAACAAATTGCATTTCATTTTCATATCACCTGGCAGCCTTGGGCTCCATTGCCAGCTGAGATTCGGGCGCGGTTTGTCGCTGCTGAGGAGACCGCTTGCTTTAGGATTTTGCTGGAGGGCCCGGTCTGTTGGGCTTGGTACCTGGGTGAGTGTTTCCTATGCTAGACCCTAGGTTTACCGAAGCAGATAGTCCCGGTTCACCCTCCTGAGCATATGAGGGACACGGAGAGGTTCACCGCTGAGCAGATGGCCGACTACACGATCGGCTGGGATGTGATCCGCTTCAGAGGTATAGGCACTACTCGGAGTATGTCCGGACCTACATTATGCGGCCTTTGAGCGGTGGTCATCGAGCTGAGAGAGAGGCCGGGCGCCACCGCCGAGCGGAGCAGGAGCGGAGGAGCAGGAGTACTGTGGTGGCTCGGGTCCGCGCGGGGTGGAGCTCGATGGTGGGGGTTAGTTGGCCAGCACTACCCTCGATGATGACATGCAGAGGGTGGAGTGGGGTGACTTATCAGATCCCTATTGCTCCCCCTCCGGCTGATGATGAGTTGGTCGGGTTCTACGGCTTGCCTCTGGTATGTACTACTGTATTTTGCATTCTGCATAGTCAGTTCATTTCAATTCATTTGATATTCTATAGAATACTGATGTTTCTAACCCTTTTACAGGCCTCTTCCGAGTACACTTGCCAGTCGCTGGAGTTGACTGCTTCGCTGATGGGGATGCTCCAGCAGAGCCTTGACCTTCTATCCATTTACAGTATTCCGGTATGTTCTTCTGACCACGGTCTCGAACCATACATAAACTGTTTCACATACTCTGATGCATGCAAGACTCGACATAATCAGGTCATGATCCGATACATCAGACATACATCGTGATTCTGCACTAATAAACTACTCACAGTATTCACACACTGTACTTATACACTACATTCTGCACTGATAAACCTGCTCACAGTATATTGATGTTGTACTCATACACTGCATTCTGCACTGATAAACTGCTCACAGTATACTGATGTGTTTGCCTTTTGTACTTTTCAGCATCCTTTCCAGATCTCTACTGTGGGAGGCACTCTGGCTGGACCTTTCGTTTCCATCGGAGGATATGGCAGAGTATACCCCCGCACCAAGGCAGGGTGTACCCATGTTGGGAGTAGCTCTCGGGCACCCGTCCTTGACGATGATGATGAGTCCGAGGCTGAGACAGAGGCGGAGGCAGAGTCGTCCAAGGAGGAGACCAGAGACGGCTCGGGCTCAGACTCAGATGACGATGCTGATGAGGATGCTCTTGGACCTTCGTCCAGGAAGAGGACGAGGACGGACCCCTAGACATGAGGCCTTTTGACATTGATCCTGATTTTGCTGCTTTTCTTCTTTTTTTTTTTTTTTGTACTTTTTCTTTTTGCTGGTAGCTAGAGTACCTTGTACTGCCGCAGGCAGGTTTTTGTTTCCAAAGCTTTGTACTTGAAAAAGATGATGAAATGAAAACAAAACTTTTTATCTGAAAAAGTGTTACATTTTAGTACATTTCCATGCTTCGCATTGCATTACATCACATCACATAACAATGTAAATGGAATTGATCTCCTGTCTGAAAGTCAAACATTTGTATTGCAAATAACCAGGTAACGAACCGGCCAATGGCAAAACAACTCATACAACCCACTGTTTAGTCTGAATACTCGGCCTATACTCTGTCGGGAATTAATCTGTATACATGCCTTTCTGTTTATTCTGCATACGGCAAACCCTGAACAACCAGTCCAATCTGACAAGACGGAATACAAAGGTGGAATCGGCTGAAGTTAAAGCACACTCAGATGCCCCAAATCTTCCCTTCCTTCTTTTGCTTTGCATAGATGTGGAGAATGGCATAGCACTCTGAGCACAGCATGATTTAAAAAAAATTTTGAAATTGAAAAAGGGTTTTTCAAACCGGGGTATTGAGCCTACAAATGAACACAGTAAGAAAGACTCGAACAAAAGGTACACGACCTAATCACAATGAGAGACGCTCAGAAAAGACTCAAAACAAGAGTTGGGCTAAACAAAACAAAAGGCACGGCACACGGACGTGTTTACAAAAACGAGAGACCTCAAATCACGAAGAGCCAGTTCCCCCGGGTATGATTTCCCACCCATTCTTATTCGTGATTCTCACATCACTCGGCCCTCAGGCTCGGTTTTTCTCTCAAAACCCTTTTGCTCACTTTTCTCTCAACTTACACCTCTCTATTCTTTATTCTCTCATTTTCCATCCTTCCCCAGAGTGATTGATAAATGAATAGGAAGTTGTGGGTTCACGTCCAACATTATTAGCTCGCGGCTATTTCTTCCAGTGACGTCTAGTCGATGTTCCGGATGGAGTATGGAGTATCTTGATTTACTCCGATTTGTGCTTCGCACTTGCCTTGATACCACGTTGCTTGGAGGGTGAGAGAGCTTTCGGCCCTTTACTGATAGCTTCAGTTGTGCCCTTTCTGGCAAGTGTGCTGGCGATGGGGGAAAGACAGGAAGCCTGACTCAACTGTGCCCCTAGTTTATCATTTTGACCATTTTTTTTGTTTTGGTTTTCTACTAAAACAGTTTTGACCAAAATGAGAGTCGGATTAACATACTTGTTCAATTTTCTGATTTAAAATCATTCGAATCAGGCTATGAGCACTGAAATTTTTCCCTTTTTGGGTCCAAGAAAATGGTCCAGTTTTGGAAAAGATGGAATAGTTTCGAGAAAATAGTCAACCTTAGTAAAAATTTTCAAAAACTATTTTTTTTTGGGAAATGGCCACCGCTTGACGAGCGTAGAACTTACTCTTGAGATGCGCAACCTCGCAAAACTGCCCCTTGCTTGAAAAGAGCTGCATGGCAATGGAAAGTTGCCCTTGGTTTGAACGGCGACTCGTGGCAACTTACGGCAACGGAAAGTTGCCCCTTGTTTGGATGATGCCACAGTATATTGTAAATAGTCCTCATTAGCGACGATCACGACCGAATTCTTGGACATGGAGAAGACGAAGATGGTCAGAACCAATATATGGACACAGTCACTTTGAAAGCGTTGGTGGCTGGACTTCAGGATGAAGTTGCCTACGTAGCCCAAATATGGGAATCAAGCCTACGTAGTTCACGGTGTCACAACCGAACTATCGGATTCAGAGAAGGCAAGGATAATCAAAACCATTACAATGGACTAAATCGCTTTTGAAATCGTTGGGGGCTGGACTTCAGGATGAAGTTGCCTACGTATCCCAAACATGGGAATCAAGCCTTATGTAGTTCCGGTTAAGGTACACTCGGGTATTTTAACCTTCACTTTTTAGGCTCTAACTTTTGCCAAGGCGACCGTTGCGGGTTTTCGACCTTGCAAGCTTCTTTTTCTTTTTCTTTTCTCTTCTCTTTTCTCTTTTTTTGCTTTATATATTTTTTGCCTTTTTTGTATTTTTTGTATTACTGTTTTAATTATTTTTTTGTATATATTTTCCCTTGCTCTAACTTTTTCCTGGGTCACCCTTCCGGGTTTTCGGCCTACCGAGCCTCTCAAAGGGTAAAAGTGTAACAAGTCCATGCCAAATGGTTTTGAGATTGAAGGCCTCTGTATCCAGGAAAGTGACTGTTGCATTGATTTGCAGAAAGATCCACCTTTGGCTCTTCGAGCATATCTGACATTTTTCTGCCCCTAGTTCAAAGGGTACTTCTGTTCTAACTTTGCAAGCTTCTATTGACGACGTCTAACCTCTTAATCTGACTTTGGTGCCTCTTGTTCGAGGGCTGCTCCAAACCTGGCCACACAGGCCTCACATGGCGGTTGACCGTTGAACGTTCTGAATGGGTTCAAGGTTCGAAAACAAACGGATTGAATCTTGAGGCTAAGAGCGATCCTAGGCTGTACAATCTCAAGAGCGATTCCACACAAGTCTTCACAAGACCACGCAAAACATTTTGTTTTTGAAAGTTTTTACAAAAGCGACAAATAGCTCATGCTGAAGATAGTGTGGAACCAGTTTGAGTCAAGCCAGGGTCCTTCTCAGTACTCATGCTAACAAGCATGATTTCATTCATTAAAGGCTTAGCATGCCTATCTTTCTCTCAAATTGATCAAAGTTTTGCAAAACCCGAGGAACTCCTTCCTCTTCGTTTTCATGACCACAGTGTTAAAAAAGGTTTTTGAAAAAAAAACTTAGGTCATCACAATGATTTTCAGGGCACAAGAGAGCAGGTGGAATGTACTGCCGTTCCATTCAAATCCTCTGGCACAACTAGCTCAAAATTAGCAATAAGCATGGAAACATGATAGTCGCAGTTGTTTCATTCAGATTTCTTGGTTGCCACTGGCTCCATAGCAGAGACAGACTCAAAAAGAAAACAAAAGGGTAATTACAAAACAAAACGGTGTTCGAGGCAACAACCCCAGAATCACCTGACATTCTATATAAGGGGACTGACTCGCTACAATAAGACAGATTCTTAAGAAAAAAGAACTGACTCAAGACAATGAGACAGACTCAAAACAAAACAAAAAACTGACTCAATACCCAAGCCAGTATTTACAAAACTAGCATTCGTGGATGCTCAAAACTGCGTGCCAGACGCCACATCCAAAATACACCGGGCGCCGCCCACAGGTGGTCCAACCCCGATCACATACTCGCAGTATCCTCAAAATCCAATAGCTGGGTAGTAACAGACTTGGCTGAGGTGGGTGGGAGGATAACCTCATTGTCGATCAAATCTTGCACCTCATGACGAAGGCGGAAACAATTATCGGTAGATGACCAGTTTGCTGGTGGTACGCGCAGTACAAAGTAGCATCATGTGTGAGAGGGAGATTCTTCGGGAGAGGCCGAGGCTCGAGGGGTTTAAGATGCCCTCTTTCGGCCAGGATCTGGAGTGCCTTAGACAAAGGCATGTAGAGAGCGTGGAAGACCCTGCGCCCTCGGGGCAGGTACTTTGAAGTCTGAGTATTCTTGCTAGACGTACTAGCGAAAGGGTCGGCAGGCACTGCCTTGACCTTCTGATCTTTCCCAGGTGCAGGGTTGGGGGTGGAAGGAACTGTTCTGGCATGACGGGGCCTATCCCGATTTTCTACCTGGCTTGAACTACCTTCGGTTGGAGTGGGGAAAACATCATCCACAACCTTGGTCACAACTGAGGATACTTGCTGTTTACTCATCCCCCCGGCTTTCAAAGCCTCGACTGCCCACAGCAGTTGTTCAACGGGATCGGCATCTGTCCCTACTTTGTTCTTGCCTCTGGCCTCAGCCTGATCGAGGGTTTGGGTTGATGTTGACACGTCATTGCCATAGCTAGAGGCAACCTCAGGTTGGCTAAGCTCGATCATAATCCGTCCCAATAGCGGGGGTTCTTGTGGTACAAAATTCCCGGTATATGGTGCGGCTGGTGGCGAAGCCGACATTCCGTAGGCGAGATCCGCTACGGACCTCTGGAGGTCACCAATCATCCCCATCAATTCGAACGTGGTGGGCTCACGAGCCCGACATAACCGGAGTCTGCACCAAAGGCAACAAAGCACTGGTGGATGCGGTACATTAACATTGGTCTCGTTTTGCAAAATGATCCCTTGATCTAATGCGGCTGTCATAACCACAATCTCTTCCGAATTCTGCGTCATGATAAGTCCGCTGTACTTAATGGTGACTGACGGATCAAATATCTGTCTTGTCTCAGCAAGGGGGAACGCTGGCTATTTTGTATCAACTCTTTGAACCTTGAAAGGAAAAACAAGCAGCATTTCAGCCCAAACGGATCAAACACAGGTGTAGCCGAACAACTGTACTCTACTACCGATCACTGTTCCCTAGAATCACTGCCCCAAAACACTGAATCGGATACCCACAGCTATAACTGATTCTCACAAACTGATACTGGTGCCCTCAGGCCTTATACTCAAACTTGCAAACTGATATGCGCGTTCCTGTAGAGATACACTCTAAAAGCACATAGCAAGTAAAAGAGCCAAAACACCCTTATGTTGGGGTAGGGTTTCCCTGTCCTATTTTGTCAGGAGCTAGGGTTTCACTGTGTACGCAGTGGTTTCAAACAACCTAACATCGGGTAAGCAACCTGTCCTAGCTTGGAATGGTCACTATGAATTCCGAATATGCACTAGGTCGAATGGTTAAAAGGGTGCCCCGGTAAAACCGGGGTTTGTGTTCCCATACTGTCAGTGCCCATAACCGGTCAGCCTTATGGCCATGCCTTGACAAGACAAGCCTCCAGCAAACCGTTCAGGAATGGCAGATGGCAAACACGGTGTCCTAGGCGCACCAATGCACATGCAATGCAAAGAAACACATAAGCATAGTCAAAACAGGATATCATGAGTTCGAGTCAAGTTCTCTTAATCCCCAGCAGAGTTGCCAGAAACTGTAGACGCGCCCGTGGGCCTCAGGCTATAGTTCGGACTCAATTAGTCACAGTTCTTAATCTGAACCAAAGTGTCCAAATCCGGCAAATCGTTTTGAGAAAACAGATTTTTTGTAAAGAAGTGCCAAACATGGACTGCTTTGCTAGATACAGAGTCGCCACCTAAATATTTTGTTTATGGGGGAATTTAGGAAACCCTGACTTGTTTTCCTAAGGCCACGTGTCCGTCATCACCAAAGTTGCCTCGGCTCGAGAACTTGGGTACGATTGGGGAAGGTCAACTATGAGCACCCCCTCTCACTCGATCCGAAGATCAGCCTCTACTAACCATGATATCCGATTTTAAAAACGTTATGCGATCTTATTCTGGTTAATTAGCTAGAATTACTATGTGATGTGCACAACACAAAAGTATAGACTAGATTGTCTAATTTGGAACGAAGCATTGCATATCCGTTTATTTGGAAAACGTTTTGAGATTTGCTATTGGCAAGTAGGCTAAAACACGGATTTCAATGAGTTGTTCCAACTCAAACAATCCAACCTTCACCCACAGGCATTCAGGCAGTTAACCAAATAAGCATCTAGCCACATGGTAAGCTTGTTAACATTCACACTCATGTGAGATGCTAAAGCATAAATACTTACATCGTACTCCGAGCCAAAACAAAGAACATGTTAGCAATTATACATGATCCAAGTCCATGTTAAGTGGCTAATGCAACACATACAAAATGTCACTAGAATAGGCTCGACTAATCTAAGGATGACATGTGAAATGCACAGATAGCATGTATTCAAGTTGGAATTGAAATACAATGCATTTAGTATGATGCGCCGAGCCCGGTGCATGCAATACTGATGAATGATGCACGCATGCATAGCATAAGGTACGCTAAATTAAACATGTCCTAATTCTAACCATCAAAAGCAGGTAAGTAAAAGGGAGAAAGAAGTGGGGGGTTGGAAGACATGCACACACGCACCCACACTTATTACAAAATTGCCCTCGCTCGGAGGGACCAAAAGAATAATACAATTAATTAACCTACAAGCTAATTATAGTATTACAAACAATTAACTAGTTAAGCAATTTAACTAAGCTAATTAAAACAGTAGACAACCTCGGGAAGAGGGCCCAATCCAATGCGTGCTCGGCTCCCCTCGGAAAGCCACTGCGATGCACAAGATGCCTCTACTTTGACTGTTCTTCTCCTCTGAAGACTGCACAAGTCCCAGGATATGTTCTCTACACACTGTGGAACACCACCGGCGAGAAGAAATGGCCACTAGCCAAGGAGAACGGTCACCGGCCACTGATTAAGCTATCGGCCACTGATGGATGGCCGGTCGGCACTGGAGATGGCCGGCCGGCCAAAGCTTCCTACAGAATCTGCTTTTGACAGCAGCAGAGGGCTAGCAAAACATAGCATGGTCATGCATTTCAAGCAATGTATGCACCAACCACACTTCTTATCATATTCATGACTCAAAGGGGGATGGGCCTCGATTCTCGGACCACCAATTGCGCATTTCAATGCGTGATGGCCCAAGAAACCAAGTATGCATTTTGATATGGAATGCAATGATGCACGTAGTCAAACAAAGGGGCTCAACCTCTATCATACTCAACTCAAGAGGTGAAGCATGCATGCAAATGGAATGCAACCTAGACATGGAGGCTAAGTATGCAAAATGAGCATGCAAGGCATGTGACAACTATGCTAGTGGCAAACATGCAACAACATGTAAATTGGACTAAGCATAGGAACAATGCAAAGCAACTTAACCAATGAAATACATGCCAAATGCATCATGATTTCAAGCAAGCAATAACATGTAATAGGCCAAGTATGCAACAATGCACAAGGCAAGCATGCTATAACATATGAAGGATGGACTTAAACTAATTTAGGCTGCCCTCAAACAAGCCTAAAACAGTGGCCATTGCTATGGAAATGAGGGACAATCATACATACAAACATGCATTCGAATGGACCAACACTTAAGCATCAAACAAGCAACCTTTAAGCACAATTAAAAAGAGACAAAACACAGATATATGGCATGCATAGAAAGCTCTGAAAATCATGAAGGAGAGGTGCCAAACCAACTAATCAAAACAAGCAGAGCATGCAATAATGGTCGAAGATTCAGGACAAGCCCAAGGGTACTTAAACCATGGCTAAGTCAAACAAGCCTCACAAGGCTAAGAGGACTTAAAACAGGTCCAAGGCAGACCTAAACAAAGCTAAGAACACACCTAGATGGCATCTAAGTAGCTTAAACATGCAAGCATACACAAAGGCCTAAACAAAGGGGCACAAGACAACAACCTTTTAAAGCATCAAAGGAGTATCAAATGCACGTATGCAAGCATGTCATGAGGACTGAAATGACATGAAAAGTGATTCCAAGCCACTAAAATGATGCAAGGATGGCATGCTCATGGTCAATGCATCAAGGCATGCAAAGGGGGATTACATGGTAGCTATACAAAGCAAAGCATGGATGACCCAAATGACCAAAAACAGACCTTAAGCACATCAAAACAAGCATAAAAAGCTTCACAAAACTAAGCCAAAAACATGCTAAAACAAGGGCCAAAGTCTAAAGCATGTTAAGGCCAAAACAGACATGTATGCAAAGCATGCAAGGTGTGTCTAAACCAAGTAAAAATAGAGCTATATTATGACATAACAAGCACAAAAATCAGTTAAGGCATGGCCAACATACACTTAAACAAGATGCTCTCTCAAGAGGCTAAAATGGCCCTTTTCAAGGACAACAAGGAGAGGGGGTGACCCTCTCTTTCTTAGGACCTCAAGGCACCATCCTCACCACTGAAATCCCTCAAGATTTTAGTGGTGAGGAGGCCCAAACACAATGGTCCCAAAGCTCACCAAAGTGGCACAAAAAAGGGGTCAAATAAGCCCTATGAGGTGTCAAACAACCTCAAAGCTCAAAACATCCTTAACCAACTATTTAAAACAATGAAAAACAAGACTTTTATATGTTATATGTAAAGCCTAAAAACAGTTGCAAGGTAGTCAAAAGAACTATGCAAAAATGGGGAATAAAAGGGGAAAGTGGTTACCCTTGTAGTTCCTCTTCAAAAATGGTGGACCAGTAGCTTCCTTAGGTCCAAACCAGCTCCAAAACTTCAAGAACAACCTCCAAGGACCTCAGCTCCAAGAGAAGGTGTAATGGTGGGTGTTTGTGTGCAATACTAAGACTAAACACACACAAATACACAAAGAGAGAGAGATAGAGATAGGATATATACAAACCCTAACCCTAGAACTCAAAGCTCTGAAAAAAAGTGTCTAACCTAAAAGAGGAAGAAGAGGCCTCCTCTTATAGACAATCCAATCTTGTAATGCTTCCAAGGCAAGCTAACAAGAGGGAGATCCCTCCATACACGTGTATGGAGGGAAGCAAAGTGTATGCCAGCTAGCACAGCTGGCATAAAAATATCTGCAAAAGCAGATGCATAGTAGTTGGCCGGCCAAAAATGCAATTTGACCGAAAAAGATGGCCGACCGGCCATCTATAGTGCCGGTCGGCCAAACATTTGGCCGGTGGCAACAAAAACACAGCCGGTGGCCTCAAGCCATGGCTGGTGATGGGTGGGGATAGTCAAGCCTTGCCTCGCCTCAAAGGTAAAACACAAGTGTTTGGTGCAAAACGGACACAATGAAGTCGAGAGATCCTGAGGCAAGGCGCGTAGCCGAAACCTCCGAGAACTCAAGACGAACACAAACATGGATGATCACCGAGTGTTCAAGCGGTGACGTCCAAGTCATGAGGATGGTCAAAAATGGGGTGTCTACAGAGGATTTATCATGGCTTGGACGTCACCGCTTGGATTTATCATGGCTTCGGAAGTGCCTGGATATAGCTTCGAACACCAGTCATCGGGAGGAAATTTTGTCTGTGCTTGCCTCTTATCGGACCTCTATAGATGAGACAAAGGCAACTCTTCATGAACTTGAGTCAGGCTATGCTAGGGCCTTAGAAACTTTAGAGGCACACTCTGCTCTTTGTTCTCCGGATGTAGATGTGACGGGCAGCTTCTTCGAGGGTGTTTTTAGAAGTGATTGAGTTTTTTTTTTTATCATTACTTTCTTGCCTCTTTCGATAGAAATGTTATATCTAGGACAATGCAATGAAATGACAAAATCTCTGCTGTTTGGATATTTTCGCATTGTTTTCTCATTCTACTTGATAAAATATTTATTTCGAATGATACAATAGAAAGAACAATCACATGCACATGTTTATAAAAGCTGAAATATTCTCATTAATTTTTCAACTTTCTTGACAAAAGTATAATATATTCACTGCAAGTGATGGGATAAACATACATCATAAAGAAAACCAGCTTCTCATAACGTAAGGAAAATACAACTTTTAGACAAAGTAAGAAAATGAAAATGAATTTCAACATAGATGAGTCTAACTACGGGTAGTAACGCTTGATAAACTTTGCATTGAGCGGGCCAGTTCGGAAGCCATTTTCTACCCTTACAAGCTTGTAGTACCCGCTTGAGCTTGCCTGAACCACCCTGTAGGGTCCTTCCCATTTTGGAGAAAACTTGGGCAAGGGTTGTCCTCGCATGATTGGATCTACAATCTTCCATACTAGATCACCTCCTTCGAACTTTCTTGGCACCACAGTCTGATTATAGGCTCGGGCGATGGACTCATGATACCTTTCCATGACTTTTGTAGCTCTGTCATGCTTTTCCTTTAATGCTTCCAATCTGGTGGTTCGAGGCTCCAATACCATCCCCGAGGCGAGAGCCATTTGAGCAGATGGTGTTTCCAACTCTATAGGTAACACTGCCTCGGACCCATACAGAAGGGAGTAAGGAGTTGCTTGAGTTGGCTTTCTCTTTGAAGTGCAATACGCCCATAGGGCTACTACCAACTGTTCAGACCAAGTCCCCTCAAACTCATCCAGCATCTTGCTCAGAATCCTTATCAGTGTCTTGTTTGTGGCCTCCGCTTACCCGTTCCCTTTTGGATAGTAGGATGTGGATTTGTGATACTTCACTTGGTAAGTCTCTAGGAGGCTCTTCACATATTTGTTTACGAAAGGAGTGCCATTGTCCGAGAGGATGGTGTTTGGTACTCCAAACCGGCAAATGATATTTTCCTTGATGAAGTTCGCAACTGCAGGACCCGTAGC
Organism: Camellia lanceoleosa; assembly: GCA_025200525.1. Classification (NCBI taxonomy): domain Eukaryota; kingdom Viridiplantae; phylum Streptophyta; class Magnoliopsida; order Ericales; family Theaceae; genus Camellia; species Camellia lanceoleosa. The sequence goes on from CM045759.1 coordinate 58,787,173, forward strand.
TTTCTTTAGAGGGATTGCTTCGACCCACTTTGTGCTTAATTCTGTAGCTGCGAGAATCCACTTGTACCCCTTAGAAGGTGTGGAAATGGGCCCTATCAGATCAAAAGCCCAGGTATGGAACGGCCATGGCGTTCGAATGCTATACAGGTCTACGGCTGGAGCATGGATCAAATTTTCGTGTTTCTGACAAGTCTGGCACCTCTTCACGTGATGGAATGCATCTGACTCCATGGTCGGCCAGTAATACCCAAGGTGTATAAGTTGCTCGAACAACCGAGCCCCTCCTTGATGTTTAATCTCGTGGGCTCTTCCGAGGACTAGATCCGTCTCCTCCTTGGAGAGACACCTCAGGGGAGTGCCCTCAATACTTCTTTTGTAAAGCTTGTCCTGATCAAGAAAGTACCGCCTCGCTCTCCTCTTGAGGTGTGCAATGTCCCTCGGGCTCTCAGGTAGTGTTCCCTCTCTGAGATAGTCAATGTAGACTTGTCTCCAGTCAGGGGTATCAATTTCAAAGCAACTCTCATCCTCCCGGATGTATGACTGACACTTGGGGCATTCTTTCTGTAATTAATTCGAGGCCTTCTCCATTTCGGGCCAATAATAGCCTTGTTTTTGGATCCTTCTGTACAGATTGATATCCCTATCCCCACAAGACTTTTCATGGATCTATTGTAGTTGGAAGCTTGCTTCTTGTTGGCCAACACACCAGGCTAGGAATCCGGTACCTCCTCGGAAGTAAAGTTCACCTTAAATAATTATGAATTGGGCAAGCTTGGCCATAGTCAGTTTTCCAACTTTGCTTTTGAGTTGTTCGAGGACTTCTCCTCTCCAGCCCTCCGGAAGGTCTTTGTCTTCGGGTATTATTGAAGGCTCTGTTCTCTTCTTGATAATAATTGTCGCCTCCTCCTCTGGGATATCAACTCTTGCCCCTAATGTTGCGAGGGCATCTGAAAACTTGTTGTCGGAGCGAGGCACATGCTCTATTTCGACCTTCTGAAATTTGTCACAAAGCCTTTGGACTGTTGTTCGATATGTGGCCAAAGCAGGCTCCTTTAAGGTGAATTGTCTTGAAACTTGCTACACTATCAGCTTTGAGTCCCCCCGAATTTGAATCTTCTTGATACTGTGCTTCTCAACTACTATCAAGCCTAAAATAAGAGCCTCATACTCAGCTTCATTATTCGAACAATGGAAATCCAGTTTATAAGACAAATATAACTTTTCCCCACTTTGGCTTGTAAGGACTATCCCGGTTCCTCCTTTCCCTCCGACCGCTGCTCCGTCAAAGCTCAATGTCCAAAAGCTTTCCTCGGAAGCCATAGCTGCATGCACCTCTCCTCTTAATTCTTTATTCACTGGTTCATAGTCACCACTTGGAAATTGAGCAAGGAGATTAGCTAAGGCTTGGCTTTTGATTGCCTTGGGAGCTACACATGTGATCTCGAATTCACCTAGTGCTAACAACCATCTTGCTACCTTCCCGGTTAGAGCAGGCTTGCTGAGGGGGTATCGGATTGGATCACTTCTAGTAACAATCTGAATCTGATGTGCTAAGAAGTAATATCTGAGCTTTTGGGCGGTGAATACCAAAGCTAAGCAATGTCTCTCTATCGGAGTATATCGGACTTCTGCTCCTTGAATCTTTCGGCTGATGTAATACACCAGGCGTTCTGCTCCCTCTACATCTTGGACCAATAATGCCCCTATGGACTTGAGGGTTGAGGTTAGGTACAACATTAAAGGTACCCCGGGCTGCGGGGCTATCATGGTCTGAGGCGAGGTCAAGGCCGCCTTGATTCTCTCGAAGGCCTTTTAGTGCTCTTGGTTCCACTCGAACTTGGCATCTCCTTTTAACAATGAGCCGAAAGGGGCAAAGATCTCTGCAAGTGATGGGATAAACCTCCGAATATAAAACACGTTCCCGAAGAACTTCTTTAACTCCTTCTGAGAATGCAGGGGAGGCATTGCTCTAATAGATTTGACCTTGTCTTTATCTGCCTCGATACCATGCCTATGTACAAGAAACCCGAGGAACTTCCTGGCCGTTACCCCGAAAGTACATTTGAGAGGATTCATCCTCATTTTGAATTTTTGGCACCTCTTGAATACCTTCTCAAGGTCTCGGAGATGGTCCTCTTCTTTCTTGGATTTGACCACTAGATCATCAACATAATCTTCCACCTCATGATGGATCATGTCATGAAAGATTGCAGTCATAGCCCTTTGGTAAGTTGCTCCGGCATTCTTGAGTCCGAAAGGCATGACTGTATAGAAGAAGTTTTCGAGAGGTGTTCTAAAAGCAGTCTTTTTTGCGTCCTCTTCAGCTATCTTAATTTGATTGTATCCGCTGAATCCATCCATGAATGAGAACATTTGGTGTCCCGAGGTGGCATCCACAAGGGTATCGATGTGAGGTAGAGGGAATTCATCCTTCGGGCAAGATTTGTTCAAATCTCGAAAGTCTACACATACTCTGATTTGACCATTCTTCTTCTTGTTTACTGGCACTATGTTTGCCAACCACGTGGGGTACTATATTGGCCGGATGAAACCTGCTTGTTGAAGTTTTTCAATCTCCTCCTTAATCTTCTCTTCGAGATCCAGATGATATTTTCGAGCAGCTTACTTAATTGGCTTGGAGTTTGGGAACACATCAAGATAATGAGAGACTAGCTCAGGATCTAGTCCAGGCATTTCCTTATATGACCAAGCAAACACATCTGAATACCGGCTTATCAACTTTAACAACTGTTCCCGCTTCTCTGGGCTAAGGCTCGAACTTATGAATATCGGCCTTGGAGCATCTTGTCCATCACTCAGATCTATTTCAATAAGTTGTTCGGGCTAAGGCTTCGGCCCATCTTGCATGTATTTCGGAGCCACTTCAGGCTTTATCACTATGTCATTGTCAGGAGGCTCTTCTTTTGACTCGGAGTCGGTGACTGAAGAAACTGACTCCCCGCACCTTCATAAATAGTACACCATCTTGCCCCCTGCTCAGACTTTTATCACCTTCCGAGGAATAGGTGGACTTTCTGGTCTAGAGATCGCCCGTTTACTTGATTCTGCCCTTGGCTCCTTGTTATCTTTGACATCCTCTCAACGAGGAATTTTGACCCACTGAGGCTTAGAGGTGGTGGGAACTTCTTCGACAGCCAATTCGGTGAAGTAGATGGCATTAGAGTAATAAGCTTCATGGATCTCGAAAGGCCTTTCTGTAGCCTGAATTGTCACCGTCTTCTTTTCCCATTTAGCCTTAACACACTGATGATAACTTGATGGTACAGCCCCATATCTATGCATCCAGGTCCTCCCTAGAATGATGTGATAATTTGCCTCGGAATTGATAATATGGAACTTGGTGGCCAAGCGAATCTCTCCGACGGCTAAATCAACTGTTACACATCCTATAGTAACTCTCATTTCTCCACCGAAGCCAGTGATGACTATCGGCTATTTCACAATGCGCTCTTCAGGGATTCCGGCCTTTTCTAGAGTAGCGCGAGTCATAATGTTGATAGAGGCTCCGCTGTCCAGAAAGGACCTTTAGAACTCAACCCCGTTAATAAAAGCAGTCACGTAAAGCGGGCGGTTGTGAGGAAAGGGATACTTCCGATCAGTCTTGGAGAAAGTAATGGCACTAGATTTCTCTTTTGCCTTCCTCGGAATAGATCCCTCGGTCGACATGCATTCCTCATGGTGTGCCTCAGCTATATTGATGACAGACTTGGTGATTTCTGTTCTTGCCTCCCTGGAAAGTCCAAGCTGGTCGAAGAATTGCTTGAACTTTACACAGTCTTGCAAGGTTTTGGCATAGTGATCCGGATCTTTTTCCACTCTTGGAGGCTCGTAGTTAATCATCTCTTCGGTCTCTTCAAAATAAGATGCCACATAAACATGGTGTCCTCCTCTTCCGTAGTACTCTTCTTCTCCTTCTAGATCAAAGGGATCGTCGACATGAGTTATGAAGGTTCTGCCCTCTGGATCGAGAGCACTTCCATAGTAAACTTGCTCACCCTCAGGCTCGAGGATGTCATCCAGATAATAATCATCGTCATCGAGATTGGTGATAGCCTCAATCATTGAGCCTTCATAAGCTATCATAGCAACATTCTTGCCCTTGTCTAGGTGCTGAGGATATGGTTGTTCTCAGATATCTTGAGTGCCTTGTTTTTTGAACCTCAATTTGTCTGTCTTGACTTTATCTCTGAAGATTTTCCTGAGAGTCCAACACTTCTCTGTCGGATGTTTCAATGTACGATGGTAGACACAAAATTCAGGGCTCTCATGGTCCTTTTTTGATGGCATTTCTTCAACATAAGGCAATTTTAGCTCTCCGTCGGCCACCCATTCCTTAACTAGAGCTTTTACTTCCTCGATTCCACATGGATAAGAAACATTCCCCTTTTCACCATTACATTGCTTTCTCTTCTGGCCTCTATGACCTCCTCCTTGTGACTTTCGGGTATCTGGGGCAGAGGTAGCAGCAACAATAGGCCCACGAGACGATTTGAAGCTAGTCTTGTAACTGGTCTTAAATCCGGACTCCTGAGCTTGAGGAATGCTAATGTTCTGAGCTGCTTCTATTAATGCCGAGAAGGTGGGTAGCTTGTGATTAACTAGAAACATTTTGTACCTGCTCAATGCCCCTTCTAGATAGATTTGAACCAGATAACTCGCCTCTACTGCTTCAAGGCAATCCACAGCCTTGTCCTGAAAGCTTTTGACGTAGTCAAGGATGTCTTCACTTTCCTGCTGCTTTTCTTTACACAATGTAAGTGTGGTCACCTTCTCCGCCACTTGAAAGGACTTAGAGTGGAATTTGTTAACCATTTCCTCCCAACTTTGGACAGAGTTTGGGGCCAAATTAACATACCAGCTATATGCTCGGTCGGTGAGGGACTTAGAGAATTCTCTCAGCCGGAGGATGTGGTTTGAACCATCAATACCCAGAGTCTTGATGAATCGCACAACATGTTCTTGAGCATTTCCTTGTTTGCCATCGAACTTGATGAACTTCGGCACTGTATACCCCTCAGGGTATGGATAGCTCAGCATCTCAATGGGGTAAGGCGGCTTGACATCCAGATCAGGAAAAGAGGGTAAGGTCCTCTTGCCCCGTTCGAGATCGAACATGGCTTGCACATCGGCGAGAGTGAGAAACTGTTGAGGGAGAGAGTTTGATGGTGGAATTCTTGGAACTTGGCTTATGGACCCGAAGACTGAGCTAGGGGCGACTTGGCCATTCTGGTGCTGCGAATTCATCATTGGTGAGGACATTTGACGATACTGGCCATCAACGACTATAGACAAGTTAGTTGGTGATGGGATATTGAATTGAGGCCCGTAGAGTCCACCGCACGGCGCTGCTATACCGGGTTGTGCTTGCAAATTTGTTATTGGCACCAAAGGAGGCCCGCCTGGTACCTGAGTAACATTTACTGGTGGCGTAACAAGATTAGGTACGGGCAGAGCTCCCTTTTGCGCCATCATGCCCCTTATATTTGCCTGGACATCAACAGTCGCTGGAACGCCATTCATTACACCAGAACCTCCCCTAGTCACCATTGGATCTTGGCTTGGCACGCCATGTAGCCTGGGCGTGGGCAAACTGCTGCCGCCTACTGTGGTTTGAGCATGTGTTACTGTGCCCGTGTTGCCATGAGCCATAGGCTGACTGGGGCCTACTTCTCCTTGGATTTGATTTTGTGCTCCGGCGGGAATAACTCCACCACCAGTTTGATTTCCGTTTGGCGCCGGTGCAAAATTAGAACTTATCACCAACATGATTATGAAGAGTGGTAAGAATCTCTTGCTGAGTATTTTGAAGTCCTTGAATGGCTTCAAGTAAAAGTGGTTGATCTGGAGCCATGGTCCTGTCATCACCATCATTAGAGGATCCTTGTTGGTGAACTTCATCTTCTCCCGCCATCCTTGTTGGAGTTGTGTGGATTCCAGATCTTGTTGAGACCATTAACCAATCCACCTTCCCAGCAAAGTCGCCATATGTATGAGAGGGTTCAAGAACGTCGTTGGAAAATTCGAAGATCCTTGAAAAACAACTTCGAATTCTGTAGAAGATGATGAGAGGCTTAGATTCTTCAATAGTCTCAACTTAAGAACACAAGAGTAAAGGAGATGATGGAGATAAGAGATTGGGTGAAAAAGAAGGCAAAGTGGCTAGAGAGAGAATAATGGCAAGGCTCTCCCACGGATCTCCCACTTTCACTCTCAAGGTTGATAATGGAGATAGGAAATTAGTTCTTTCCCAAGAGTTTTTTCTCCAAAATCCATCCCTTGTAAAGCTATGGGTGGGTGCTATTTATAGGCACCTCATGATGTAGGATGGAGCCCATGTGCAAGGCACATGGCGAATATTCTCTCTAACCACCTTGTTTGAGGAGGTGACCTCTCCGAGGATGAGAAAAACCCCGAAGAGGAGATCAACCCCTCGGTGAACCCATCTTCTTAGCCACACCTAACCAATGATCCCCAATCATCCCAAGGGGCTGAGGTAGTCCTAGAGGATGCTCTCGCCGCTAAATATTGCCGAGTCTCATGGACCTCCCGAAGTCGTGCCACCTCGACCCAGGTATAGGCTAGTGTAATCGAAGAGTGAATTTATCTCCACTCACCGTCCTTGGGATCGGGTCCTTTGTTCGAACTCCATTACGCCCATGGTTCTGGTGCGTAGATCCTGGAAAGCTCCGAGCCCGCAAGTGTTCTGGGACTCATTAACGGAGCGGCTTCTAGATTGTGTTTGAATCCGTTTGAAGCCAAGAGCTTTGGATCTCTAGGTTCGTGGATCCGAACCCTTTCAAGTCCGAGCCTGAGTAAGTCTCTAAGTTTGTGGATCCGAACCCTTTCGAGGCTTAGAACGATTCGGCCCGTTTGATGGTGATTAATCCGGGCCCACCAATCTCGGACTTGCGATAAATTCGGACCCACCAATCTCGGGCTATTGGGCCTAATTAATTTAGCGAACTCAAATTAGCTCCTCTTACAAATTCTTTGCAACTTAGGAGATGTAGATGTGTCTGCATAAACCAGTATGTCTACCATTTCACTCATTTTGGAAATCCATATTGATACATTCTTAATTTTGTAATCTTTTAGCAACTAAAGAAAATCTTAAAGATATGGACACGTAAAATGGAGTAGAATTGAAATTGTGCATAGGCTTGACTTTGATGAATTTTTAAAAATAGTTCTCTACCTTGTTGTTTTCTCTCCAATTAGACAGTTTTTTTTTTTAATTTCTGTTTTAAACCCTTAGTTAATCACTTCGGAAGAACAAATTTTAAACCAATTTTATTTCTGTCTTCATGTCTTCATGGGTTTGCTCTATCCAAAAAAACACAGACAAAGCATCGATCGAACTAATTGGGGCAACGATTACACTGAAAATCTCCTCAAAATCAAGTCCATTTCTCTCTCTAATGCTCAATATGTTTATTGGGTTTTCACTTCTCATACGGGTTTTCAATTACTTCTCAGTTTGTTCATCTTTCTCTCAATTTTGTTCATCTTATTCTGTTATGTTTATCTTAGTTTGTTCATCTTTCTCTCAATTTCGTTCTAATTTTTGTTCATCTTATTTTTTGTTCATCTTAGTTTGTTCATCATTGTAGATGTCCCCGAACGCCCCGGGGGGATGAACCCCCGTTCTGTTCATATTGGGCTTACTACAGTTCGGACTCAAATTGTCACGGTTCTTAATCTTGAACCAAAGAGTCTAAATCTGGCAAATCGTTTTGAGAAAACAGATTTTTGAAAAGAAGTGCCAAACATGGACTGCTTTGCCAGATACAGAGTCGCCACCTAAATATTTTATTTTGGGAAATTTTGGAAACCCTGACTCGGTGCCAAAGGCCACCTGTCCGTCATCACCAAAGTTGCCTCGGCTCGGGAGCTTGGGTACGATTGGGGAAGGTCAGCTATGAGCACCCCCTCTCGCCCGGTCCGAAGATCGGCCTCTACTAACCATGATATCCGTTTTTGAAAACGTTATGTGTTCTTATTCCAGTTATTAGCCTAGAATTACTATATTATGTGCACAGCAAACAAGTATAGACTAGATCACCTAATTTGGAACAATATTCCATATTTGTTTGTTTTAGAAAATGCTTTAGGATTTGCTACTCGCCAGTAGGCTAAAAGATGGATTTCAATGAGTTGTTCCAACTCAAACAATTCAGCCTTCACCCACAGGCATTTAGGCAGTTTATCTCACATAAGCATCTAGCCACAAGGTAAGCATGCTGTCACGATAGCACTCACACGCATGCGGTATGCTAAAGCATGAAAATACTTACATCGTACTTCGTGCCAAAACAGTAAACTGGTTAGTAATCATATGCATGATCCTAGTTCATGTTAAGTGGCTAATGCATCGCACACAAAATGTCATTAGGATAGGCTCGGCTAACCCTAAAATGGCATGTGGAATACAATCATTTGATGCACGTATTCAAATTAGATTTGAAATACTAATGCAGTTAACATGATGCGCCGAGCTCGGTGCATGCAAGATAGATGAATGGATGCACGCATGCATAGCATAAGGTATGCTGAAATAAATATGTCCTAATACTAACCATCAAAGCAGGTAAGTAAAAGGGAAGAAAGAGGTGGGGGTTGGAAGACATGCACACACACACACCCACACTTATTACAGATTTACCCTCGCTCGGAGGGACCAAATAATAATACAATTCGAATAATGAATTAACTACCGTAGCTAATTAATTATTACAGACCAAACTGAACTAATTAAGCAAATTAATTAGTCTAAGAAAGCAATAAATAGCAGCCTCGGGGAGACAGCTCGATGTAACGCATGCTCGGTTTCGCTCGGAAAGCCACTGCCATGCATAGTCTGCCTCTGTTTTCCCTGCTCTGCCCCTCTGAAGACTGCCAAAGTCTCAGAGATGCTTCTCTGAACATTGGGGATCACCACCGGCTGAAGAGGATTTCCACCGGCCGCCAAATATGATCATCGGCTGCTGATTGAATCATCGGCCACTGATGGACGGCCGGTCGGCACTATGTGTTGCCGGTCGGCCAAAAATGCCTGCTGAACCTGCAACTTACAGCAGCAGAGGACGAGGCATAGCATGGCAATGCATTTCAAGCAATATATGCACCAATCACACTCCTTATCATGTTAAGGACTCAAAGGAGGATGTGCCTCGATTCTCGGACCACCAATCACGCATTTCCATGCATGATGGCCCAAAGAATGAAGTGTGCAACTTCAATTTCAAATGAATGCAAACCAAATAATCACACAAGTAGGCCCAACCTCAATCATACTCATCTCAAGAGGTCTAGCACGCATGCTAATGCAATGCAATCCTAGGCATGTTGACTAGTATGCAACCATGGCAATGCAAATAAGCATACAAGCTAACAAGCATACAAGACATGAAACATCAATGTTAACCAACAAGCATGCTGTCCAAGCATGCAAACAAGCATGTGACTTCATTCAATTATGCAAGTTCCAACATGCAACAACTTATCAATATGCTACAACACACAAGGAGCATATGCAACCAACGAAGGGATGGACTTAAACATGATTTAGGCAGCTCTAAATAGGCCTAAAACAGTGGCCAAAAATGCTAAGTACATGAAGGCAAATGTTCATGCAAACATGCATAGATACATGGTTCAAGACTTAAGCATAATGAAGCAACTTTTAAACACATTTAAAAGGGACAAACATGGATTAATGGCATGCAAACTAAGCTCTGAAATCATGTTATAAAATGATGCCAAGTCAATTTAAACAAGATAGCAAAACATGCCACAATGGCCTAAGTACCTAAGACAAGCCATGGAGGCTTAATCCAAGGTCAAGTCCACCAAGCCTCAAAAGGCTAAGGGGACTTAAAACAAGTCAAAGGTAGACTTAAACAAAGCCAAGGGTGCACCTAGATGACATCTAAGTGGCTCAAGTCTGAAGCATGCACAATGGCCAAAACATGGAGCATTCAACACAAGCTTTCAAAGCATTAAAGAGGTGTCCAAAGCAAGCATACAAGCATATCTTAGGGACTGAAATGATGTTACAAATGGTGCCAAACCACTTAAACCGAAGCAAGTAATGCAAGCTACACACTTACACACTTAAGGCCAACAAACCAAAAATGCAAAGGGGCCACACAAAGCATGCCAAGATCGACTCAAACAACTATGGACAGACCTTAAACATGGTGAAATAAAGCACAAAAGCTTCACAAGACCAAGCCTAGAACATGCTAGAATAAGGGTTTACAACCTAAGACATGTTAAGGCATCAAAGTGGCATTACATGGCATGTATGTTAAACTAACATGGTGTACCAAAACCAACACACAACAATGTTATATCATTGCATAATAAGCATAAAAAGCAGCTATGGCATGATCAATAAACACTCAAACATGATGCTCCCTCAAGAGGCCAAAAAGTGCCCTTTTCAAGGATAACAAGGAGAGGGGGTGGCCCTCTCCTTCTTGGGACTTCAAAGCACCATCCTCACCACTGAAATTCCTCAAGATTTCAGTGGTGAGGAGGCCCAAACACCAAAGTCCCGGAGTTCACACAAAATGGCACAAAACAAGTGCTAAACAAGCCTTTAGAGGGGTCAAACTTCCTCAAAGCTTAAGGCAATCTCAACAAACTATTTAGAGACCTTAAAAATAGAACTTTTATGTATTAAACACTAAGCTTGAAAACAGTTCTAAGATGGTCAAAAATATAATGCAAAAGTGGGGTAAAAAGGGACTAGTGTCTTACCCTTGTAGACCACCTTCAAAAATGATGGACCAGCAGCCCCTTCAGCTCCAAAACAAGCCACAAGAACCTCAGTTCCAAGAGGATGGTGTGATGGTAGGTGTTTGTGCACAAAACTAAGCCTAAAACACACACAATGGCAAGAGAGGGAGAGATATAGATATAGGATAGATACACTAACTTAAACCCTAAAACCAGAGTCTTCTCACTCTCTTCTCCAACTTCTCTAACCCTAGAACAAGGGAGAGAGGGCCTCCTCTTATAGAGGAGCCAATCTTGTAAAGCTTACGAGGTAAGCTAACAAGAGGGCCATCCCTCCATACACGTGTATGGAGGGGAAGCAAATGCAAGACAGTTGTGCTAAAATATCTGCAAAAGCAGATGCACAGTAGTCGGCCGGCCAAAGATGTCATTTTGACAAAATTTATTGCCGACCGGCAACAAAGAATGCCGACCGGCAACATACATTGTCGATGGCATAAAACCCTGGCCGGTGGCCTCTAGCCACGGCCGGTGATGTGTGGGGATGCCTCACAAGGCATTCCCTGCCCCTCCAAGGCAAAACACAAGTGTTTGGTGCAAAACCAGACACTAAACGGTCGAGTTCGGAGATCTTGAGGCAAGGCCCGTAGCCGAGACCTCCGGGAACTCCAAACGAACACAAACATGGATAATCACCGGGTGTTCAAACAGTGACATCCAAGTCTTGAGGACGGTCAAAAATGGGGTGTCTACAATCATATTTTTTGTTCATCTTAGTTTGTTGTTAGATTTTCTTTGTTCATCTTAGTTTGTTGTTTTATTTTCTTTGTTCATCTTAATCAAGAAATCAATATTTTGGTGACAGTTTTTGGCCAATATTTGGGTTAGACAGTTTTGGCCAATATTTTGTGTTTGTGTTTCTATCTTCTTTTTTTTTTTGTGTTTCTAAGGGTTTGTATCAAGAAATTTGATGGCCTTCAAATTGCTGTCAATAAGACAATCTGTCACTAGCTACTGATTAGCTTTGATAAATGTGACACATGATGTACAATTTTGTGTAGACATTAAAATGGAGAATAGTAAAATAGCAAGAGAGATTAATCCAATATGCATCGTAAGACCAAAGGATTTTGATGAATGGAGGACCAACCTCAAAAATTTGCCAAGGCGCTGATCAAGACTCTTTCTCTGCATCCATCTCAATGACTTGTTCTTTTTTGTATCTTCTAAGGGTTGCATTGATGATGATAAGTAATTCTTCTCCAAAATCAGTCTAAAGACTGGGGCTATGTAATCAACCACAGTAGAACCCCAAGGACAGTGTCATCGTTTGACCCAAATTTTGTCTTCAAAAAGAATCCTAGAACCAGAATTTGTATGTAGGTTGTTCGGTGTATGGATATTAGATCTTTTTGCTTACTTCATAGTTGTTGCTTCTGTTTGGTTTGTTAACATGTTGCATTTTATAAGCTACTGTCTACATACGTTGTTAGGCAAGGTTATATTCCTCTATATATATTATATATTAAAAATAACATTCTATGGCATAAAAAGTGTAATGATTTATGACATGCAAGAAAATATCGTAAAAGATTATATACAGCATATAAAGTATGTCATAAATATATTAAAAATGATCTTCTACAGCATACAAAATTATGTCGTGAAAAGTGATGATTTATGACATGAAAGAAAATGCCATAAAATATTATATACGACATACAAAGTATGCAACAAATATATTAAAAATAACAAAAGTATGTCATTAATGTTTAATTATATATGACATCAAAAGTATGTCATTAACGTTTAATTTATTATTTTTTATAACTTTACCTGCATGCCGTAAATGACGCTTAACTTTCCACGATATGTCATATAACGACATTTGTGTGCATGTCGTGAAAGAATTTTTACAGCATGCATTGCAAGCCGTAAAAATTCAATTTTGTTGTAGTGATTACTATTAAATTTACCTATGATAGTGAGAAAATTTACTTGGTGTAATGCCTATGATGGAATGAATGGAGAAGAATTGACAGGTTTTTTCTTTGCCCTGAGTGGTTTGAGAGATACAAATTCAAACTTTAGGGCCTGCCCAGGATAGTATCTGATCATTTCCCAATAGTGCTTATTGAGGATGAGAGGGATTGGGGTCCAAAACCTTTCAAATCCTTAAATGCTTGGCTTTTGCACTCAAATTTTTCGCTTTTTGTGGAGAAAACTTGGAAGGAATTACAGTTTCAAGGGACTGATGGGTACATTTTGAAAAGGAAATTATATGCTTTAAAGATGGCACTAAAACAATGGAATAGAGAGGTATATGGCAATGTTGCAACAAAACTAAAAGAAATAGAAGATGCGCTGAATGACTTAGATATGAGGACAGAAGCTAGACCTCTAGAGGATGTAGAAGTGAAACAAAGAATAGAGGCAAGGAATGAAATATGGAGATTATGTAGAATGATGGCTACTAGACAAAATAGAAACACTAGATATTTTCACGTCATGGTTACTAGTAGACAAAATAGAAATGCTCTCAACTCCATTGCAGCTGGGGATGTGGTGCTTGAGGAGCTAAATCAAGTAAAGAATGAGATGTGGATCCATTATATAAAGCCTTTCTCAGAAGAGTAGAGGAACAGACATGTGCTAGGTGGTGATTTCAAGAGTATGAGGCAAAGTGATTCATTTCAAAGGCTTGAATTTGAATTTTCTGAAGATGAGATATGGGATGCTATCAAAAAATGCAATGGAAACAAAGCTCTGGGACCATATGGTTTTGATTTACTATTTTTTCAGAAAAATTGGAAGGTGCTTAAAGAAGGTGGGATTCTCTTTATGAAAGAATTCAATGATAGGGACAGATTGACAAGTGGTTTAAACAGCTCTTTCATCACCCCCATTCCAAAGAAAGTCAATGCAGTTAACTTAAATGAGTACAGGCCTATCAGTTTAATATGGTCAGTTTATAAAATACTTACCAAGGTCCTTGCTAGTGGACTTAAAAAAGTCATGCCGGAGGTAATTGGTGAATCACAATCAACATTCCTAGGCGGCAGAAACATAACTGATGGGGTATTGATTGCAAGTGAAATTGTGGATGGGTAGAAAAAAACCAAGAAAAGAGGGTTGCTATTCAAAATTGACTTTGAGAAGGCTTATGACTCCATCAACTAGGAATTCCTATTCTCAATGATATCTAACTTTGGCTTTGGCTCAAAATGGCTCTCTTGCATGAAAGAATGTCTCTCTTTAGCTAGAATCTCAATACTTGTAAATGGTTCACCAACCAAGGAGTTTAGTCCTCAAAAAGGCCTCAGACAAGGGGATCCATTATCTCCTTTCTTATTCAACTTGGCTGCAGAAGGTCTGAATATATTACATGTGAGAGCTAGGGAGTTGAGGCTGTTGAAAGGAGTAGTTTTTAGTGATAAGGAAGTGGTAGTTCCTCACTTTTAATTTGCAAATGACTCATTAATGTTCTGTGATGTTGAGTGGTCAGAAGTGTTAAATTTAAAGAGGATCTTAAGGTGTTTTGGAGTTGCATCAGGGCTTTAAGATCAACTATCATAAAAGTGTGGTCTGTGGGTTTGGTATTTCTGACTCTATGCTCAATGAGTTTGCATCCATGTTAAGGCCAAGTTTGGCAACCCAAAAATAATCCATCTTTTTATCTTTTTTCCATCACATCACCTCTCTACTTTTATGCACATCTTTTCGTAAAAAGACAAAAAAGTGCACTTATTTAGGTCATCCCAAACAACCCAAATTGCAAAACCCAGAACGTATCACTGAAATACCTTGGGTTGCCATTGGGTGCTAGTCCAAGTAGAAAGTTGAGTTGGAAACTTGCCATTGAGAAGCTTAAGTTTAGGCTTGCTGGTTGGTGTAGCTTGCTTTTTGTGCTTCTTTTAGATACGACTAGCCCTACAGTTCGGACTCCCGTGGTTCTGAATATGATTTTACAAGTGCAATGTGAAATAGATAAACCCAAATGAGTCCAAATCCAACAAATCTTTTGCAAAATCGATTTTGAATAAAAAATGTCAAAAATTGACTGTTTTGCCAGATTACAGAGTCGCCACCTAAATATTTTTGAAAAATTTAGGAAACCCATGACTCATACCAAAGGCCACGTGTCCCTCATCACCAAAGTGTCTCGACTCTGGAACTTAGGTACGAGAGGGGAAGGTCATGAATTGAGCACCCTACTCACCCAATCAAAGATCAGCCTCTACTAATCATGATGTGACTCTTATTTATATTATATGCTCTTGTTCCGATTTATTAGGCTAATTTACTATGTGACGCACACAAGTATAGACTAATTTGCAAAAATTGGAACACTTTGATTTTATATTTGTTTGAAAATTGTTTTGAACACGTGTCACTTAAAAAAGTGGGCTTGTATTTACTTTAATCAAAACATTCCAATTTAAGCAATTAGCCTTTATTCACAGGAATTCAAACAAGTATATCAATTAAACACTTAGTCTCATGGTATTCATGTTTGACATGGCAACAATCACATGCATGCGATATGTTAAAGCAATAAGTGCTCATCTTGTATTCCAAGGCAAGCCAAAAGAAAAAGGGATTAGAAAACATGCATGCCCTTAACTAATGCAACATGACTAATGTAACACATGCGATATGTAATTTAAATCGGCTCAGCTACTTGCATGGCATATAGATCAATTTTATAGCATGCGGTTTAAGCACGTTTTCAGAGAAGTATTTAAACAACAATACTTGTTAGCATGATGAACCAAGCCTCATGCATGCAAGACAAATGAATGCTTTATACATGTAGAATGCTAAACAAAATATGATGTGCTACACTATCCATCACAAGCGGGGAAATAAAAAGGAGAAAGAGGTGAGGTTGGAAGACATATAAAATATTACATATTTGCCCTCGCACAGGAGGGTCCGAATGAATGAATTAGCTAAGCTAGCTAACTAATTATTACAAAACCAAATTTAACTAACCTTTCTAGCTAATTAAATAATTACAAAACAAAATTAATTACTCTAACTAATTAATTACAAGTCCACTATTTAACGGGCCCCAAGAAATGAGGGAATGGCTTATGCATGTGTAACAACGCCCGCGGGGGACCTCGCTACAGTTCGGACTCGATTTTGTTGCGGTTCTCAATCTTGAACCAAAGAGTCCAAATCCGGCAAATCGTTTTGAAGGAAAACAGATTTTTTTTTGAAAAGAAGTGCCAAACATGGTCGCCACCTAAATGTTTTAAAATGGGAAATTTAGGAAACCCATCACCAAAGTTGGTTCGAACTTGGGTACGATTAGGGAAGGTCACATCGTGAGCACCTCTCGCCCCAAAGACCGCCTCTACTAACCATGATATCTGTTTTGAAAACTTTGTGAGTTCTTATTAGGTTATTAGCCTAGATTACTATGTGATGCTAAACAAGTATAGAATTGGAACAAAACATCTCATGTTTGTTTGTGAAAGATGGTTTGCTACCCGCAGGTAGGCTTTAAAATGCAGGTTTTGCCACAATCTAGTGGGCTTAACAAACAATTGATGAATTGCTCCAATTCAGATAACTCAACCTCCACCCACAGGCATTCAAGGCAGTTATATCACATAAGCACATAGCCTCATGGTAAGCATGCTATCATGGCAACACTCACACGCATGCAAGGGTGCTAAAGCATAACCACTTACCGAGTACTCCAAGCCAAAACAGGAAAACGATTAGAAATCATGCATGAATCCTAAGTATACTGAAATGCCTAATGCAACACATGCAAAAATGCAACTATGGCAGGCTCGGCTATTCTAAGTATGGCATGTGAGATGCAACAGCTATCAAGTACTCAACTTGGAATTGAAATACAGATGCAGTTTGTATGATGCGCAGAGCCCGGTGCATGCAAAACAGATGAATGATGCAAACATGCTGTCATACTGTTATGCTAATTGAAATATGCCCTATATCTAACCAACAAAGCAGGTAAATAAGAGGGAGAAAGAAATGGGGGTTGGAAGACATACATCACACTCACACACCCTTATTACAATTTTGCCCTCGCGCAGAGGGTTCGAATGAATAATAATACAGACCCGAATAAAAGAATATACAGTCCGAAATAATACAAATTCTAATTAATTAACAAATTAATTACAAAAAAAAATTAAAGGCAAGCAGTGTGGACGCGCGCTTCGATAGATGATGTATCTTTTGCTTTGGCGCGGAAATTCTTTGGGATGCCCTAATTAGCCTCTGATTAAATGAACTCAAAAAGTTGTTGATCCTCGGTTTGAGAGCAAGAAAAGGGCATAGCAATGTATTCCACAAATATATGCATGCCTCGATCCTCGCGCCACCAATCACGCATACCGATGCATGATGGCCGAGGAATCGGATTGCACAACTCAATATAGGGATGAATGCGTACGAATGCGACAACAAAAACCTAACTCCATCATGGGTAATCCGAGTGGTGGTGACTTGGGAATTGAGACTCATGAGTACAAAAGCGTGCCTCGCTTCGGCGATATGCATGATATGCATGAAATGCAACTAACATGTAATATAGCATGCACAATGCCATGAAAATGAGATGTCTCAAATGCGTCCATGGGTAAACCGAGGTAATGCATGAATGCAATCTAAGATACAACCTAGTATGCACAATCCGTGAAAATGAGATGAAAACAAGATGCGGCACACAAATCGAGGCGATGATGAAAGAAATGAAAATCGGATAAAACCGGAAGTGCAAACGCGCAGCGTGCCTGCCGCAAATCGAGGCGATGATGAAAGAATGAAAATCGGATAAAGCGCCGCAAATCGAGGCGATGATGAAAGAAATGAAAATCTGATCGGTGTTTCAAACGGCGCGCCTGCGCCGCCAAATCGAGGCGATGATGAAAGAATGAAAATCGGATAACAAATGCGTGCCACAGCGCGCAAATCGGAAATGAAAATCGGATAAAAAGCGCGCAAATCGAGGCAATGATGAAAGAAATGAAAATCGGATAAAGCGCGCAAATCGAGGCGATGATAAATGAGACGAGATGGCATATGAATGCAACGATGGGCTTACACCAATATGGGAGAGCCTCGCACTCACATAGGAGGCCGTCGGATAAAACAAACAATGATGTAGAAGCATGAAAATGAAAATTGGGCTTACGCCAACATGAGATAGCCTCACGCCATAGGGACGGATAAGAGGCAATGCAAAAATGATGCAAATGGCATAGGGAATGATATGCAAGCATGGCAATGGAATTTCAGCACCTAAATAAAGGGAAAACAGCCAAACTAATCAAATGACACTCAAGCATGCATTCATCCCGAAGTGTGAAATTAAGCCCGAATGGCCTATAACCATGTTATACATGCAAAATATGATCATGGCAGCAAGAACAGTAGCAAGGCAGTCCCAAATATGGCATTTTTCAGTAACAAACATGGCCAAAATGCAAGCATAGATAGATCAACAATAGCATGCAAAGTTAGTGGCCAAAAGAGGAGTATTGAGACAAGTGACATATGCAAACCCCAAATGGACAAACTTTCTTCTACAACATTGAAGATGAGATAAAAATAAGCACAATTTCAGAAGATGACATCCTCAAAATCAGAATACAAACATGCTATAAAATCCATGCAAAGTAGGCTTCCAAATAGGCTATATCATGAGACATGCAATGCACACACCAAATGACAAAACTTTCTTCATGAAATATGTAAAGGGGGTCAAAATAAGACCAAAACCAGTAGGGGTCGAAGTCCCAAAAACAAACACAAATAGGTCAAAAATTGCATGCAAAAATGGCACACTTGATGAAATTTGAAGGAGGTGGTATATACAATGACCAAATGAGGTTGACCCCTTCTACAATGTTGTAGAGGGGCTCAAAATGAGCACAAAACCATTAGGGGTCGGACCCCTGAAAACAAAAGGAACTAGGCCTAAACTAGCATGCAAGATAATGGCATAAAAGCTAGGTATTGAAACAAGTATATCATAGGAGCACCAAATGAAGTTGAGCCCTTCTACAAAGTTGTAGAGGGGCTCAAAACAAGCACAAAAGCAGTAGGGGTCGGAGCCCCAATTCTCAACCAATTGGAGTATAGAAATGAATCAAGAAAAAGCCCTAAAAGTTGGTTTTGAAGACTTACCCTTGAAGACTTGTCTTTCTTTGATTCTTGGCTTTGATTTGTAGCTTCTCAACCTCTGAAATTCACTTCCTAGCTGCTGGAATGGTAGTAGGGATGGTGAGGCTAGGTGTTGATGAAGGGAAGACCTAGAGACTTAGAAGCTTTTTGAGGTTTTGAGCTATGAAAATGGAGGAATTTGGAGAAGTGTTCTTGAAGGCAAATTTTCCAACCTTGAAGAAGGAGAGGAGGGCCCTTCAAATAGACAAGAAATGGGGTGTAAAAGGAGGAAAGCACCTAATCTTTCCCTCCGAATATCGGATGCATATGTTGGAAGATATCAGGTGGCGGCCAGCCACCCCCACCCCAAAAATGATGACAGAAAACTCGGCCGACCACCATACCAAAGTGCCCTCCCATGTGTGTAGAACAAAGCCCCAAGGTTAGAATCTGGCAACTCTGAAGCAGGAGTCACAACATAGAGCTTGAAGGAGAGGCCCAAAAATGAAACCCACAATTGCTGGCCGACCAGTAGCTTTTAGGGTCCTCCCATGTTCCCTCATCACAAATATGTAACTTTGGTTGGAAGAAAATACCCCCAAGGTGTTCAACATTGGCAGAAAATGGCCTTATCTGGGATAATTGTTGGCTTTCCCCCTGATCTTGATGTTGAAACAGGGTACCGCCAAGTTTGAACAAAACTAATGAGAAATGAACGTGATCCGAAAATGAGCATAAGTGGTGTTGTGGATATCTGCAACTCGGTGTCCCTCGGAATGACAAAACAGAGGTTCTGCCAAAATCAGAAAGCGATGCAAAATGAATGCTGGGCCCAAATCCACGAAAATGGGTCGCCGGAAGTGGTGTTGCATCAGGGCCCCAGTGTTCCTCGGAACTATAAAACAGGTGCATGCCAAAACCGGAGAAATCGGAGATAGTTGGTGGTCCCAACCGAGGCACAGCTGACGCCCAAAAAACCGCACGGGCCCGAATGGGCAAAATGGCCCCACAAAATATAGCTCGGGAGATAGTCGGACCACTCCTTCCTCGAAAGAAAAGCAGAGAAAAAATGAGTCCGGTTCGCAAGAGACAAGGCCTGAAGAGGGGAGGCACTCTGAGACTTCTGAACGAGCACAGTATGCAACATCACCAAGCGCTCAATCGGTGACGTCTGAGTCTTAAGGTCGGTCAAAAATGGGGTGTCTACAGCATGCACATGAATTTCTCTCCCGAGAATGCCTCTGCACTGTTTTACACCTCAGCCTCTGCTCTGCTTTGTGAAAAAAGTGGTACTGCTTGACTGAAAAAGGTGGCCGACAGGCCAAAAGTAGTGGGCGACCGTCCATTAATAGTGGCCTATCGTACTGTAAAGGTGGCAGGCCACTAATGTTGGGTTTCTCTTGTTGCAACAGAAAACAAACAGAGGACAAACAGAGCATTCTCAAGGGATGTTTATCCACCTTGCCTCTCCTTATCATCAGACAGATCAAAGGAGGGATAGGCTTAATTCGCAAGCAATCTGTAGACGTCCCCGAACGTCCCAGGAAGGAATCCTGTTTTGTTCATTTGGGCTCACTATAGTTCAGGACTCAATGTCACGGTCCTGTATCTAATCTCGCAGAGTGCAATGCAAGACCGATGAATCATCAAAGAGGCCAAATCCGGCAAATCGTTTTTGAAAACAGATTTTTTGAAAGAAGTGCCAAACATAGATTGCTTTGCCAGATACAGAGTCGCCACCTAAATATTTATTTTTGGGGAATTTAGAAAACCCTGACTCGTGCCTAAGGCCACGTGTCCGTCATCAACAAAGTTGCCTCGGCTCAGAAACTTGGGTATGATTGGAGAAGGTCACTTCGTGAGCACCCCCGCTCGCCCGATCAAAGATTGGCCTCTACTAACCATGATATCGAGTTTTGAAAACATTATGTGTTCTTATTTTGGTTATTAGCCTAGATTTACTATGTGATGCACACAGCATACAAGTATAGACTGGATCGCCTGAATTGGAACGAAACATCTCATGTTTGTTTTGAAAACGGTTTGCTACTCACAAGTAGGCTAAAATGTGGATTTGCCACCCTCAGGTGGGCTTTAGAAAACACGATGATGACTTAAAACTCACAGTCAATGCATTATTCCAATTCAGATAATCCAACCTTCACCGACAGGCATTCAGGCAGGTATATCATATAAGCACATAGCCTCATGGTAAGCATGCTATCATGGCAGTCACTCACACACATGCAAGGATGCTAAAGCATAAACACTTACCGAGTACTCCGAGCCAAAGAAAGAAGATAATTAGAAAACATGCATGAATCCTAACTACGCTGAAATGCCTAATGCAACACATGCAAAAATGCAACTAAGATAGGCTCGGCTATTCTAAGATGGCATATGATGATGTTACAGCTAACACGTATTCAACTTGGAATTTGAAATACGATACAGTTAGTATGATGCGCCAAGCCCGGTGCATGCAAGACAGATGAATGGATGCAAACATGCGAGCATAAGTATGCTAATTGAAACATGCCCTAATCTAACCATCATAAACTGATAAATAAAAGGGAGAAAGACGTGGGGTTGGAAGACATATATCACACACACGCACACTTATTACAATTGTTCCCTCGCTCGGAGGGTCCGAATAAATAATACAGTCCGAATAAATAATTACAATCTGAATAAGTAATTAAATATTACACAACCCTAATTAATTAACAAATTAACTAGGAAAGCAAAATAAACTAATATGCAAATCCATGGACCGCCTCAGCTCTATTCCAAATAATGAAAGATGCATGCATGCTCGTGTTGCCTCATCGGGAAATTCCTCGCGATGCCTCGATTTGTTTCTGTTTGCAATTAATCCCCGAATGATGTGCAAAGCTCTAGAAGGCTGCTGATTTCTGGTTTGCTGCAACGGAGAGCAAGAAAGGGGCATGGCAAAGTATTTTCACATATGTATGCACACCTCGATCCTCGTGCCACCAATCACGCATCTCGATGCAAGATGGCCGAGGAGTCGAATTGCACGACTCGATGTGAAATGAATGCACATGACAACACAACAAGGCCTAGACTCCATCATGGGTAATCCGGAGTGTCGGCGACCGGGAATTGAGGCACGTTTCGTCACTTCGGGTACGAAACGTCCCTCGTTTCCCGTGTTTGGGCTAACTCCTATCCCAAACACAATGCAATAAGATGGCATACACAATGCGACTAACATGCAACCTAGCATACGCAATGCTATGGACTAAATGGCATACACAATGCACGTGACACAACATGGCATGCACAATGTACTAACATGCAACCTAGCATACGCAATGCCATGGACTAAAATGGCATACACAATGCAAGATGGACTTACACCAATATGAGTGGACCTCAGCCACACTCAAATCAATGGCCATATGAGGAAAATGAGACAACCGAAATACATGCAACCATGCACGAATGCAAAGGACCGATCCTAAGGCACAACATGCAACTCTAACAAGGCATGGAAAGGAATGAAATATGGCATAGGATGGCACATGATATAGCTCTGAAATGGCATAAAAAATGGTCCCGAAACATGCAAGTATGTCACACAATACAAGCTAGATGGCCCTAATACCGAAACAAGTGAAGTTCGTCACACTAGAGGTACACAAAGCAATGCACCAATCGTAAAACCAACCCCAAAAAGACCCTAGGCAGGTCTGAAATAGTGGGGAAATGGCCTAAGATGGTAGCTCGAAATGCAAAGAAATAGAGCTCATTCAATGGTCGGTAAATGAGGCATACAAGCCCGACTCTCAAACGCACTTAAGGAGTATAAAACATGGAAATATGGAATTGATACAAGCTCTGAAATATGATGTATAATGGACCCAAATCATGAACACACCTCAGTATATGCATGGAATGAGCCTCAAAACTCAAAGCTAAGCATGGGTATTGAACTACAAGCATGCAAAACAAACATCATTCGACCATGAGAGCCAAAAACAAAGCTAAGGCAGTCCAAAATATGCACAAAATTAGTTTAAGGCATAGCCAAAAAGTGCTAAAATCAAGGGTCAACAAAGCATGCAAAGAAAGCCAGTGAACCATGAGTTGCATTACAACTATATGAAACACATGAGAGCTCACCAAACCACCCAAAAATAGAAGTATGCCATGCCAAAATATGCCCAAATAACCACTGGAACTCAGTCAATGCATGCAAGAATGATAGACTCCTTTGACGAGCTAATAAGAGGGTTATTCTACACATATATGATGGGCATACAAAATGGCAAAACCACCTTTGGAAAGAGGTTATGACAGCCCTAAAACCCACCAAAAAGGCCCTGAAATTAGTCTAGGAAGCATGCAAGTGACAGCCCCTTTGAAAGGCCTTGAGTAGGATTGTTCTACACATGCATAATAGACATTCAAAATGGCCAAAAGGGCTTTGGATAGAGCTTATACAGACCTTAAAACTCACCAAATAGGGCCTGAAACATGACTTCAAAACTTGCAAAATGGTGATCCTTTGGAAGGCCAACAAAGCTAGTAAAGAGAACAAGGGGTGAGAGGGTCACCCCTCTCTGATTTTAGGGCTCAAAAACGCATATTGGCCACTAAAAATCCACTGGATTTCAGTGGCCAAAAGGCCAAACCAAGGCCAATACAAATGCTCTAATGCATAGCCCTAAACATGAGGAAATGAAGCATGCAAATGGGAAGATGACCCCAAACAGAAAAATGACCTTGATCAAACTTAAAGAGGAGCTCCAAAAAAAAAAAAAACTTTTTTCAGTTTATGTCGAAGTCCAAAAATGCTTAGAAATAAGGCTAAAGTATGGAGCAAAACAATGTCAAAATGGGGGAAATTGTGACTTACCCTTGTAGAGCCAACCCTCGGCAACTTCTGGACCAAGATGATGAGCCTTCAACCTCTACAAATCAGTTCCAAGGTGCTTGGATGGATGGTGGAGGTGTTGTGCTAGGAGGTGTAGTGTAATGGGTGCAAGAATACTGGGCTTTGGGGCTTGAAGAAGAGAGCTATGGAGGGAGAAGTGTATAAGCCTCAACCAAAATTTTCTAACCCTTGCAAATAGAGAGAAGACCCTCTCTTATAGAAGACAAAGGGCCAAGGCTTCTCTAAGAAGCTTCAACAAAGGGTCAAAGCTTCTAAAAGAAGCTTAACCAAAAGGGTCAAGCTTCTCCTAGAAGCTAAGCAAAAGGACCAAAGCTTCCTTAAGAAGACAAACAAAGGGGTCAAATCCCGGAGGATGGGTCAAATGCTTCCCAGTAGGCACAGTTGTGTTGCACTCAGGAAGGGCAAAAAACAGATGGCTGGCCGACCAGGGTTCAAAAAGGTCAAGAAGAAAAGTTGGTCGGCCTACCCAGAAAGGTGGCCTCCCAGGTGAATGCAAAACAGTGGTGGTATGGGAGACCAGAAAATGTGACCCAGGAGAGAGGAAAATCAACTTTCTAGCAAGGTTCAAAAGGGTCAGGAAGAAAAGCTGGTCGGCCTACCCATATTGGTGGCCTCCCAGATAAATGCAACATAATGGTGGTATGGGAGACCTGAAATTGTGGCTCAAAAGTGAGGGAGACCACCTACCTGCCAAGAAAATTGGGCAGAGAAGAGAAAGGTGGTCTCCAAGAAGAATTGCTGGTCTTCCACCCCCGTACCACCTTCCTAACAATAAAACTAGGGTCCATGCCAAAAATGAACCCACATCGATGCAAAACGACTGTTTGGGGGCCCCGAAAACTGACTATTAAGCAACGGAGGTGGCGTATGACCACAAAGGTGGTCTCCCGGGCCACAGTGTCCCTCAAAAGAGAGGAAACAAGGTGTGTGCCAAAAACCTGAGCAAACGGAGGTAGTTAAGCGGTCCCGAACTAAGGCGCACGGCCGACGGCTCCGAAAATCGAAAACTGGTCTCCAAATGGGAAAAACGGCCTATGACCACGAAACGTAGCCTATGGCCACTGAGAGATGGTCTACGAGACCTCTCCCTCCCTTCGGGAAGAGAAAACAGAGAAAACAGGACCTGGTTCGCAAACCGAGGCAAAGCACAAAAGAGGAGTCCCGAAGTCCGGAGGCAAGGCTCTCAGCTGAGACTCTGCAACCTCAGAACGAGCACAATATGCATCATCACCAAGCGCTCAGTTGGTGACGTTTGAGTCTTAAGGTCGGTCAAAAATAGGGTGTCTACGCAATCAATCGATACAAATTCATTGCATGATGGCTTAAGAACCAAGCGATACAATTTCAATAAATGAAACTAAAGACCGACAAAAACCTCTCCCTATCATGGAATTGATCAAGGAAAATGGTTGACATTGAGCCTTGAACTGTTTTCGTCACTAACAAGTATGAAACGACTCTAGACTTGATGGGTTCAATTAACATTCGATTGAACTCAAACCATTTTCATCACTAACAAGTATGAAACGACTCAAGACTCAATGGGTTCAATTAACGTCCGATTGAACCCAAACCATTTTATTATCTTGCTCTAATTTATTCCAATTTTAATACCTCTTTTAATTACATTTCCATTCTTTAGTCATTTTAGTCCAAAATAAGCATTAAGTCCACTAAAGGAGGGAAGTGTCAAACAAAGGGTTGTTTTGGGCATGAGAGAGATGTCATGTCGTTGGTAATGAACCTTTGAAGAGATTAAACCATTAAGCACAACGATCTTTATCTCAAGCTTAAACAAACAATCACTACAACAAAATTGAATTTTTATGGCTTGCAATGCATGTCGTAAAAAATCTTTCACGGCATGCACACAAATGTCGTTATATGACATGTCGTGGGAAGTTGAGCATCATTTACGACTTGCAAGTGAAGTTGTAAAAAGTAATAAATTAAACATTAGTGACATATTTTGTATATGATATATAATTTTTTACGACATTTTTGTCATGCCATAAATCATCATACTTTCCATGGCATAATTTTGCATGCCGTAGAAGGTTATTTTGAATATATTTGTGGCATACTTTGTATGTCGTATATAATATTTTATGGCATTTTCTTGCATGTCATAAATCATCACTTTTCACGACATAATTTTGTATGCCGTAGAATGTCATTTTTTATATATGGGTTTGGTTATGGTGTGCAACTTACACCTTACACCTTATACCTTACACTTACACCTTACACTTACACTTTTTGTGAAAAATTAAACCTTATACTTACACCTTTTTTAAGGTTGCACACCATATGCAACCCATTTACACCTTACACCTTACACTTACACCTTATACATATACTTACACCTTATACTTACACCTTTTTTGTAAGTGGCACATGGTGTGCACTTGCACACTTAAGAAAACTCCTTTATATATTTATGACATAATTTATATGCCGTATATAATCTTTTACAACATTTTTTTGCATGTCATAAATCATTACACTTTTTATGACATAATTTTATATGTCGTAGAAGGTTATTTTTAAAATATAATATAACATTGCCTAACAGTATGCATACATTAGCTTTTAAAATGCAACCTGTGAACAAACCAAGCAAAAGCAACAATTATGAAATAAGTAAAAAAATCTAATATTCATACACCAAACAACCTGCATGCTAACTACCATACTCAACTTCTATCATATCAAGCTGATAACAACCTCAAACATACAAACCAAGAGAAGTTTTTAAATCATAAGGTTCACTAATCTCTAAAATACATGTTACCTTCACACAAGCCCATAGCTTGTCTTTAACCTCTTCTGGAATATCAGGCCATCTCTCTGTGGTTATTGGCACCATCTTTCGTGCCAAGATCCCTTATAAATTCAATTTTATGTTAAATGAGAAATAAAGTACCTCTCTACTCATCTTGTTAGTTGACAATTTTAAGATTCAACTATCAATAAGAAAATGGGCATTCACAATAACAATCAGATCAACAACAATAAACCTTAGTCATTGCAGAGATGAGATTATCTAGTGGGTTAATTTCGAGTTAGAACTGTATGATTTAAACCTGAGTGTTTCTAATCCTATCATATTAACACATGTATTATTACAATAAGCCATATTTGCAAAAATTAGACTACAACATGGGATTAGTTTTTGATTCATAAACTAATAAGATTCTACAACAAATAGGAAAGCTTACACATCATTCCCCATTATTCACTCAATAAAGTACATATCCAGGATTTTTCACTCCATTTGTGTGTAGAAGGTAGAAGAGTTTGATCAAAAGATTACCTACAATATGGATCATTGTACTTTGTTCGAATAAGTTCCAATGGTACACTTTCCTTTGCTAACTGATATTTGAAAATAAATAATTTCAGTTACAACATATAGTAGCTATGGACAGTGATTAATGACTACCCTATGCGAACTGAGGCTTACTCACAGTCTAGGAGTTCTAGGATCAGATTTTGGATTCAACTTCAATACCTGACGATCAAAACTTTGAACTCTATTGAAAATGGACTATAGACAAAAATCAAAGAAGCCATCACATGCACTCTAGTTATGGTGTATAGATGACCTCAAGTTCAAGAAACAAGTAAAGCAAGCACAACAACTAAAGAACACTATTAGAGAGCATGCAGATGCATAAAGAAAATCACTGGCTACCATATATTGCAGGATTTCTCCTTAAATTAATGTCTAAATCATAGTTATCAAATCGAGAATTGAATCGTGAATCGAAATTACCTTTTTTTGATTCTTGAATCGTAAAGATTCAGTTATAATTTTTAAAATACATAAAAAAAATATACCTAAACAATTAGATATTAAAGAATATATTATAAATATGAAATGTTTATATATAAATCATCTTTTTTTGAATGATAAATACATGGTGTAATAGGTACAACACACGCTTCTATGGCAACAAATGTGGGTCCGATTCTGGGTGTGATCTATGATCATATGCTATGATTTATAACAATCCATAGCTTCATATACTTTTACGAGTTAGAAAAAACAAAAATTCAAGATCCTTCATACGAGAAGTTTAAAAATTCAAAATTCTAATCAACAATGTGAAATAAATTTTACACAATGCGCATTTTTATACACAAAATTATACCCATCACAAGATTTACAAAATCTAATTCTAACATTTGTACTTTGTGTCGAATCAAAAGTCTATATACCCTATATAAAAAAAATAGACTAACTTCATGTACAAATGTAAATATATATTTGTGTAAAAAAAAAAAAAAAAAAAAAACCTTCAAGAACAAAATTTGGGTATAAAAACTCAAGAACTATGAAACTCTTCAATCATTCATTCTTCAATCAGTATCAAGGAGGGGGCTACTAATAAATTTTTTTACAATTAATATAATCCAAATAGTCAACCCAAAGGACTGAGTTCCTTTAGCCAATAGAGACACGTAGAAAAATTGTGTTTAGAATCAAATTGTACAATTCATATGCAATTCTTTCTTCCGTCGATTCACCCTCCAAATATGATTACTTGTCGGCGTATCGAACCGAATTATGCAATTCATATCATGGATAGTATGATTCTAATAATAAAGGTCTAACTAAGCAATTAGTAGCAAATATTCTCTTATAACAATTGATAAAGAGAAGAGTGACCAGCATGCTAGGGCACAACAATGAGTTCTGGAAGTAGATATCTGTATCAGCAACTCACCCAGCATAAATTGTTGGAGAAGTCAAAAGACGTGGAAGTATGATGTAAATGGGTAGAGTTATATTATGGAAGACATCTCCATCAGCTATCTGTAAATGAACGAAAAACTTTGTCAAAATAAAGGAAGAAAATGAAAATTGAAAAAGGCATAATAGAACTAAAATTGCTCGAAACAATATGAAATGTTGCATGCATGTGTAGTCTGAATTAAAGAGGTTTCAGTTATGATCCTTTCTTCGACCAGAATTGACTCTACACGAAGCAAGTGGATATCAATGGAATGAATAGGAACTACAGTGACCACTGAGTGCCAATTTTACCAGTTACTCGGAAACCACGGAGTCAGCAACAACTATTGTCAATATGACAATCTTAGTGTAGCAATGAGCTAACTTTAAGAGGTCACTACCAAATGCAAAACAATAATGATCATCGTTTTGCTAAAAATGTATCAGTAGACCCTTTGACTTTCATCAACCTTCATGCTTATCAATATTTAAAAAAACTATAACTACAAGGTTCATAAGGACATGGAAGCTGGAAAAATGTTACTTTGGCCCTTATAATTCATAAAAACTAGAAAGAAAGGGGAAAAGAGAACAAGAAAAAACCATATCTTAGTTCATGAAGTAATGAATGTCTTTGCGTGTCCTGAGTAATGTAAAATATGACCAATTCAGAAGAAACTGGTTGATCAGGAAGACTAGCTGAAGAAAACACCACAGTAGAATGGAAGCTAATTAAGTGCATTGATTATTTTGTACAGGAGAAATAAAGAAATAGAATATGCATATACCTTTTTCACTTTCAATTATGAACTCCACAGTGGCAGACAATGACTTGTGCAAGTATCCCCTAACTACGTCTATAGTTACCTAGGGAATGCAATTTTGTGTTTTAGATTTTGCATAAACTTGAGTGTTTCAACAAATGATTGTCCAATGGTAAGGAAAGAGTACGAAATGAAATTACAAAGATGAATGCAAGTTTGATTTTCATGAGGAACTCAATAAGTCACAATTCATACTCTAAATTTCTCCAAAGAACCAAAATGAAGACAAAACTCATATCAGAAATGGTTAACAAACATTGAATGAAGACACTTGCTTTCAAAATTAATCCAATCAAATCACAGAAAAACATCACCACAAAATCATATAATTAATTCCAATCCATCATTGACAATCATTTCACCGTTATTTAACCAAACACGCCAATTACATCAAATAAGAACGCTTCTAGAATGAGAGGAAACTGAATAAGTTAGAAACTCATAAAGAAATCAAATCCATGGAAGGGGCTTAGAATCAAAATCGAACTCCAAGCTCAGAATTAGAATCAAACGCTAAGCTCGGAATCAATCGATTGGTGCTCGTGTAACTAACATCACGATGGCACATAATCAATTCTTGATTAAGAGAGAGCGAGAGAGAGTGCATGTTTCTGTGTGCCTCTAGAGAGAGAGAGATAGAGAGAGAGAGAGAATTAAGAACATTGAAATAAAAATTGGAGACGGAATTAAAGGAATCAAGAATTGAAGACAATGCTGATATTGAAAAATACGACCTAATCAATCTATACTTGTGAAAATAAGTAGAGATTGAGATCAAAACAACGAAAAAAACACAGAATCAAGAGTGAAATTACCGAATGGAGAACTGAAATAGCAATGACAGAGAGAGTTTGAGTTGAAAAGACGATTCGTCGATGAGCTTTGTCCCTTTGAAAATGTTTGCGAATTTGGTTGTGAAAGTGAGAGAAGTTGAAGCTTTAGAGCTTCCGCTGAATTTTGGAGGAATTTAGGAGAGAAATAGAGATGACTATGAGGATAATAATAAATAATTAATATGTGTTTTTGGGTATAATTGCAATTAGGGAAAATTATTTATAAGTCCTATTAGGGAGACTTATGCTACATATAGGTCTACTAAAAAACTTATGTTCACATAAGTCATATGAGAAGTTTGTTGACGCATTTACCTTCAATATTAGTTGTTAATATCATAAATAATGGCAAAACCATATATAGGAAATTGAATGTTACCATAGATCATATCAATATGAATGTGAATTTGAATTTCAAAATACACATTTACCCTCAATATTAGTTGTTAATATCATAAATAATGGCAAAACCATATATAGAAAATTGAATGTTACCATAGATCATATCTATATGAATGTGAATTTGAATTTCAAAATATATGAACAAGCAACATTTTCACATTCAATTTAAAAAATCAAAAACCTAGTAAGTTTTTGAAACGTAACATGATACGTACGTAAACATTGAATACAACAATGTCACAACACAAATTCAAAGAAAAAATATAACCGAACGTAGCACGCACAAAACATGACAACATTATAGATGTGAGTTAACATTACAACCTAAATCTAACGTCATTGGAGGCTAATGAAAGTGTGCCAATGTATGGATGTTTCATTTTTCAAAAACCAACAACATTTTCACATTGAATTAAAAAAATTAAAAGCCATTAAGTTTGCAAAACATAACGTGACACGTACATAAATACTTAATACAACAACATCACAACACAAATTCAAAGACAAATACAACCAAACGTAACACGCACAAAACACGACAACATGGCAGATGTGGGTTAACATTACAACCTGAATGTAACGCCAATAGAGGCTAATGAAAGTGTGCCAATGTATGGATGTGTCATTTTTCATAAACCAGCACCATTTTCACATTTAGTTAAAAAAATTAAAAACCCATTAAGTTTGCGAAATGTAACGTGACATCTATATAAACGTAACGTAACGTGACCATATCAGATGCGACATTCAGATGCAAAAAAACACATTCGCATTGTAAAATGACACATCCATACATTGACACACTTTCATTAGCCTCCAATGACGTTACATTTAAGTTGTAATGTCAACCCACATTTGTAATGTTGTTATGTTTTGTGCGTGTTACGATCGGTTGTACTTTTTTTTTTTTTTTTTGAATTTGTGTTGTGACGTTGTTGTATTCAGTATTTACGTATGTGTCACGTTACGTTTCGCAAACTTACTAGGTTTTTTATTTTTTAAATTGAATGTGAAAATGTTGCTTGTTCGTGTATTTTGGAATTTAAATTTACATTCATATAAATATGATCTATGGTAACATTCAATTTCCTATATATGGTTTTGCCATTATAGGGTATAATAGTATATTAATACCATTTATTCGTAACTCATAGGACCTTGTGGAATACATTCCTATCTAAATAGGACTTGAAACTTTATAAGAAATTACATAGGACTTCACATTAAATAAGTCCTCCTAATGGGACTTATAAATAATTTTCCCTTGAAATTAAATTAGAAAACAATAGGTAAAAACATGGAAGGGTATATCAAATTTTAAGTTTTTCATAATTTATTTTTAAAATTAATTTATATTTAAAATTAGATAAAAATGATAAATTAATCACATAACATAAAAATATTTTATTATATATAACTTATATAAAAAATGTCAAAAACTCTAAATAAATTATTAAATATTATACCAAACAATCATATGGGAGTGAAACTCATATAATGTAGATCTTATATGATATATAATATTTAATAATTAAAATTCTTAATATTGTTTGACTAACCTCTCTAATATGAACATAAATTTTAATATAATAATATATTTTTATCATATAATAAGTATTTTTTATTTTTTATTTTTTATTTAATATTAAACAGAGATTAACTTTATTTCGTATACCTCAAATGAGAATTAGCATATGTTTTGTGGGATGCAAACAAATGACAATATTAATAAATAAAAAATTTGGGATGCAAAGAATGTGTAATTTTAATAATATTAATAAAAAAAATAGGTGTAAAAAATTTTAGGCAAAAAGTTATAAGTTTATAAATTACTTTTGTATTAAAAAAATCTAGATTATAAATAGAATATCTAGTTTATTGGGAAAAAAAAATAAAAATTTCTCATATCTATTAAAAATTTATAAATATTTAAGAACATCTAGAAATTTTTATTATTATTTATAATTAAAATATAATTTCTCTAGAGAATGAGAGGGTTTGGGACCAAAGCATGTATGGATCTAGAATGAGAGAGAGTGTGGCATAAGTTTTTAAATAATTTTTTTTTTACTTTTTAAATTCAATTAATTTACATGTACTTAGAAGGAAAATATTTTTTAATTTTATAAAAAAATCACTAAATTCAATAAATATATATAATTTATTAGTTTACGACATAAAATGTATGTTGTCTTCAGTGTAAATATTTTATAACATATTTTGTATGCCGTGAAAATATACAATTTTTTAGAACATACTTTTGCATGTCATAAAAAAACCGGATTGAATTTTTTATTTTTGTAGAAGTTTTCACATCATTCATTAGCATGTCGTGTAAAATTATAATATTTTACAACATGAAATGTATGTCATCTTAAGTGCAAATATTTTACGACATATTTTTGTAAGTCATAAAAATATACATTTTTTACGGCATACTTTTGCATGCCATAAATATATGAATTAACGACTTACATGGTATGTATGCTGTTATTGACAAAACATTAACGGCTTGCAAAAATAAATGTCGTAAAATGTACTAACTACGACATGCATTTAACACATGTTGTAAACATAATGCCGTAAATAGTTAGTTTTGTTGTAGTGAATCGGTTTGAAACGACTCTCAATGTAAGGAAGAAGCCAAGAAATGAGAGAAGTACAGAGATGATTAGAGATGAACACAAGTATGGAAAACTTGAAATAAATGTTCTCAACTCAAATAGGTTGGTGTCTAATGCCTAAAACACCAAACCTATAAGGACCATTACACTACAAGCATGCAATACAAGGCATAAATGACATGAACAATTTAAAATAGTCCTAAAATAGGCTAAAATAGCACTGAAATTAAGGAAAAAAACATCTACAAAAGCAAGATAAAATAATGGAGCAATTAAGTTAGTAAACAAGCCAAAGGAGGAGAGGCTAACCCCTCCATTTTTGGAACTTCAAAACCACATTTTAGCCTTTGAAAAAAACTTTGAAAATCAGTGATAAAAAGCTCAAAAAGAATTTATGAAAAGATGGAAAATACAAGGGTAGAGGCCTAGAAAGCAAGGTTCAAAGAAGGGTCGTCAACCCCTCTACCTGTAATAGCCTTACACCACAAGCTTCATCCCACAAATACAAATAAAAAATAGCCCAAAAACAATAAGAACAGGTAGGAAAGAAATGGTACAAAAGAGCTAGGATGTATACCTCTTGAAGAGGAGTGGTCCTTTGAATTACAACCCACCAATTACACACCCTCAAGACCCAAAATGAAAGCTCAAACACCTCAGCAAAGAACCCTCAAGGTTTGGTTTAGAGTACCTAGGCAAAGGGTATAGAACTTGCAAGGGAGAGAGAAAAATGTAGAGAGAGAAATATTTTTCAAGACTTTGCTTCACAAATTTTTCTAACTTAATTTTTGAGGGGGAGTCATCTATATATAGAAATATATGAGACTATCTGAAAAATATCCATACAGACACAGCTGGTGCAGTGCATGCATCTGTGGAGACAATTGGCACAGTTGGCAAAAAGATCTGATTTTTGACACAAGTGGGTGGTAGGCCACTAATAGGGGGCTGCCAGCCACTAATAGTGGCCGACAGGCCACTAATGGGTCTGCAAGTCCTTGGATAGTCAAGCTTGAACTACTGTTTTGGTCCAAAACAAGGCACAAGGTTTGTAGGTTTCTGAGGCTCAAAACTGAGGTTTCCTACTGAGGAAATTGAGCATTTGTACAAGCATGTAAATTCATCATTGGGTGATTAATCGGTGGCGCCCAAGTGTTAAGGGCGGTTAAAAATGGGATGTCGACTGTTGCCCCTCTTTGACAAAGTTCAAAGTCAAGAAATGATGTGTGTGAATGTCAAAGCCTAGAGACGACCCATTTTGACAAGGCCGTAAGACTTGGGCAAACAATCAAGACATAAATTAAATTGGTTGAGCTTGAAAGCTGTCTATGTATCCCTTTGCAAGGAATCAGACCAACGTAGTTCAGGACCAAGATGCAAATAATATACACAAAACTCACACACTTCACGAAGCCGGTTATTATTATTTTTTTTTTGAAACACTATGATCACGAAAGATGATGTAAGAAGTAATTACAAGATGATCGCAAAGAAGTCCAACCACGTTTCACGCGAAAAGAAATAAAAACACACTCTAACCACATCGAAATCATGAGAAGATGAGAAATATCGCTCAAGGTCATGTTTCCGCATTGCGATGGATGCAAAAAGCATGAGATTGTGCGATAGATGCACAATGTGAGAGGGTGCGATAGATGCACAAAAGGAATGAGTGCGATAGATGCACAAAGAGAATGAGTGTGATAAATGCACAAAGTGAACGAGTGTGATAGATGCACAAAGAGATCAAATACGATAGATACACAAAGTGAACGAGTGTGATAGATGCACAAAGGGAACGAGTACGATAGATGCACAAAGTGAACGAGTGCGATAGATGCACAAAGTGAACGAGTGCGATAGATGCACAATGTACGAACAAAGTGGCGTAATTGAAAATCAGTACAATGATAACGCATGTTCTATGCAACATAATAGACAACCAACATAAGATGCAATGCGTACACGCAACATAAGAGGTATGTGAGATTGCACGTTCTATGCAAAAAGAAGATATCAAATATGTAAATCGACAAAACGGACAAAAGCGATGTTCGACGACAACCTCCGACTTACCCCCTGGAGGCCTGGTAACACGCCCTCAAAAGGATACAACTTGTGCTTATTTGAAATTGGGGCACATTCGCGCGCCAAAGTACAGCAGGCATTGGAATGACGCAACCGGAACATAGTTTCGAGCTTCTCGGAAATCAAATCTAATGTAAATACCTCAATCCTTCTTTCCAGACCCAAAATAGGACCTCCCATACACTGTTAGAGCAAAAGTGGAACAAAACCAACATTGGGCCACAAAAGGGGCTTGCCGGCCACTAATAGTGTATGGTCGCCCCCTTTTACAAATGTAATTTCGGGGGCACTTTGGTCTTTTCGGCACGGGTCACTTTAAATACACCACCAAACCTCATTTCCTCATACCCACATGACCGAAATCACTCTCCCTATCTCTTTAGGTGCTTTATCTCTCTAGATTTGTGCTTTATACGCGTTTTCCAACGTCCCATGCAAACTTTATTCGTAAAACCTCTTTGACCCTCTGCACTTTGAACCGATCAGATTTTGTTTTCATTGACTTTTCTAAGTTTTCAACACTTTGGGCTTGTTTTCCTCGAGTTTTTCTTGGGTTTTGTGAATTTTTCCAAGTTTTGACTTTTTCTCCTATTTTCTCTCTCATAGGGTTGACTTTTTCCAAGTTTTCCCTCTTTTCTCCATCTTTTTTCATTTTTCACCAACTTTTGACCCACTTTCCAAGTGGCAGATGACATTCCACAACATGGTGCCCCCTTTGAAATACCTATGCTTCCACCTACTATTGAGGTTGAGGAGCCTATAGCTAATGAGGCTGGCGAGGCAGTGGAGGACATTGCTACTGACTTCGAAGCAGAGGCAAGGACAGAGATCTTCGCCCCAGGGCCCAAGCCTGAGTTACTATCGTTGAGGGTGAGGCCCTTTGATCCGGCCACTTACCACCCCCGCACACACATGATGGCGCCTGGAGGCATGATGCACTTTGATGACTTTGTTGATGGCGTGTCGGAGGATATTTTGCTGACAGAGCCAGACTGTCACTTTTCCCATGGCGCTATTGAGGTACAACCTTTATTTTTATGCTTTATTGCTTTTCATCTAACTGTCATGCATATCACTGTCTTTCATTTGACTCTTCTTTTAGCACTGTCTTTCATCTGATTCACTCCTTCATTGTCACATGATGACTCTCGCTCATGCAGAGGTTATGAGATGGTGACGTCTAGGGACTGGTATCATGAGCTACCTGTTCAGGTTCACGACCTTGTCGATGAGGTAGGCTTTGGCCTCTTCTACATTGGGCTCACACACCACATGGCCAGCCGGGCCCTACTTGGAGCATTAGTGGAGAGGTGGTGGGATACCACCAACTCCTTCCACTTCTCTTCTATCGGGGAGATGACGATGACCCCCTATGACTTTTCGATGATCATAAGCTTAGGAGTAGAGGTGATCCCATTTCTTTGACATGGACATGGGCTAGTGGGAGGCAGCCTGCATCTACCTACTCGGAACGAGCCTGCCCCTATATAGGGCAGCTATGGTGAGATATAGTTGGTTCCTCGAGTGCTTCCTCAGGAGTTAGCCTAAGACTCAGTAGGAGGTAAAGCAGTACACCTGGGGCTTTTTGATCTACCTTCTCGGTACCACCTTGTTCGCGAATAGGTAGATTACCATGGGTTTGTCCTTGTTGAGCGCCCTTGTGATGTTGCCCCGGGTCTAATTTTACGACTGGGGTGGAGCTGGCCTTGCCACACTCTGCGGCTACATGAGTTCTAGTTCCCGTATGACGGGAGATAGGGTCGGAGGCTACTGGAGAGCCTAAGAGGTATGCATTGTACTTTTTATGCTTTTTGCTTTGCATTTTCTGCCTTATATCTGTTCATGCATTGTGCTTTCTACCTTGCACTTTCTGTTTAACATCTGATCACAAACTGTTGATGCACATCGTTGATCATTTCTTATAGCTGTGGGTTTACGCCTATTTCCTGGCCTTGGCTCCAGAGCCGATGGATGAGATTGCTCCGGCCGTGCTCTACTCGCTTCGGTGTAATGGTAGGTGTCATCGCCGGAGCCGTGAGGACATGACCTTTGCCTTCTATCATCGCTACTTCGACACAGTGGTCACCCACCAGGTAATCCGAAACTCACAGTAATTTCTAATTTATTACCCTGGTTACTGCTCGAATTCATGTTCTGACAATTGACAGCAACTAATAACTTGTAAATTTGCTATTTGCAGATCACCTAGCAGCCCTAGGCGATGATGCCAATCGGAGTTAGGGACCAGTATGCCGGAGCCTAGGCCACATCTCCATATCAGATTTTTCTGGAGGGCCTATTCAGTCAGGAATGATTCTTGCTCGCCCCAGTTGTTCCTATACTGCCCCTAACATCCATAAGGATAGCTGATAGCCTCTCAATTGAGGCCATTATTCAGTATATGGTGGGGCTAGATGTCGACTACTTCTGAGGGAACAGATATTACACAACCTTCATCTAGACTCATCTTATGCCATCCCTGACCAGAGTTCACACGGGCGACACAGCAGGTGCTCCTTTGGCTGGAGAGACTGCTCAGGAGGCCAAGGCTAGTATTAGAGAGGCTTCTCCTGCTACGCAGGCTACCTGTTGGCCGACGATTCCTACCACGATTCTCTACGGCTGGCCGAGCTGAACTGCCTATCAGCTCCCGATCGAGCCATCGGAGACGGGACACAGGTATGTCAGAGCCCCGGGTGTACCTCAGGTATGGGCCATTAAACTAACCTGCATTTTGATACACTATACTGGCACACTACACCCATGTTGTTTCTATTTTTTATATTCTGAAATAGTACATACACTGTATCTGATATGTTGATGCTTGTTTTTTAGGCTCTAACTGCACTGAGGGCACCAGCAGTAACGGTAGCACCAGCGGCACCTCCTCCAGCGACAAGGGGGAGAGATTGATAGGCTCCAGCACGCAGCCGAAACGAGCGTGAAGGTCGAGGCAGGGGTAAAGGTGCTCAGAGTCGGAGGAGCTCAGAGCTGGTTTTGAGTGGGGATGATCCTAAGACCAGCGACTCCGAGGAGATAGTGAGCCAACGCCCTGAGTTTGAGAGCGGGGACAATGATGCTGGCTCGGGATCAGAGAGCGGAGACGACGCTAAGGCTGGCTCTTAGTTAGAGAGTGGAGATAATGATACTGGCCCTGGTTCGAAGTCCGATTCTGATAGCAGTGCCGACAGAGACAGTGCCCCTAAGTCCCCTTCGAGAAAGAGAATGAAGAGGACCTCTCAAGTTTGATGCGACTAGCGCAAATTTTTGCACTTTTTGTTTCGTTTCTTTTTGTTTTAGTAGCTTAGCACATGTATAGCTTCAAATAGGCTTTTACTTTGGTTTTTGAAAAGACTTGTACTCTCTTTTGTAAAAACCATGATCGGGGTAAAAACCCTGCAGTTTTATGAAAAAAGTTATTTTTGCATCATGAGCACCATATTTGCCTAGAATGAAAATGGAGTTAGATTTGAAACTGAGAATGCTTGTATTGGAACGATATTCTTAATCGGATAATGAGCTAACCAACAACAAAAATACAAAATACAACTCGATAAATGGAAAAAAAAAAAAAGTAAAAACAACTTCAACACAGCTATGTACACTTGTTAAAAATAAAAGACTCAAAACATGACCCCAAAACACAAAGACCAAGACAAAACTGAAATGCCTAACTGCCAGGCCACAAAAGTGGGCGGCTGGCTACAAAAGGTGCACGGCTGGCCACTTGTGGTAATCCACCAGCTGGCAGACAATTGGCCTTCACTCAGAGCCCTATCTTCTAGAAAAGGTCTTCCTTCGCCATTTCTTCTTCAGAACCTCATTTTAGCTTCTGATTTCTTTGAAAATGGAGATCTTCCTCGTCGAGAAGCTCACAGATTGGATAGTTACTTTAGATGGCACAAAAAAGGTAAAGTTCTGAGGTTTTGGCTTAAACACACTTTTTTGCGTTGAGATGTATTCAACTTTGTTTTCTGTTCCTCCATGCCACGACCCGATGTTAGGACCCAATTACGCACATATTTTACTTCGAAGAACAAGAAATGTGTCTGACTCTTGAAGAGTTTCAAGCGTTGCTAGAATCTCGATGCGACGAGGAAATCATTCCTCAACCCCGTTTTGGCCATGCCTTGGCTTTGGGACGGATGTGCGGGCTTACTTTGCACGAAGCTCGATCTTTGGCTCATGATGGGAAGCTAGATATACCCGGCTTGATTCATCGGTTTTCTGACGTTGGAGATAGAGGCGACCTTCTTTGGTGAGGCTTTCGGCAACATGCCCTCTATTTATGTATGCTCGTGCATTTCCTTCTTGCCCCTAGTTATGGCGGAGCCAGAATTAAGTTGATTGAAGTAGCCCAATATCTGAAAGAAGGTAAAAGTTGCATTAGTTTGGCATTGGCCAAGACCTTGATGGGTTTAGATGTTTTTTATCGGCGAGAGACCACCAGGTTTGTGGGAAGCCCACTACTGCTCCAGGTATTGTTTATTTCCCATCCTTACTAATTTATGATTCTCACATCACTCGGCACACACACTTTATTTTTCTCTCAAAGCCCTTTCTTTCCTTTTCTCTCAACGTATATCTCTCTATTCTTTAATCTCTCTTATTTTTCATCCCTTCCCAGGTATGGCTCGTGGATAAGTTGAAAGTGGTGAACCCTTGCCTTAAATATTCAGCCCGAGCTTCCTCGAATATTGAGCCCGATCTTACTTCTTCTGCCAGTGACTAGTGGACTTTCCCATAGAGGGATGGTGGTGCAACTGAATGTGCAACAAATCCGAAGCTGACATAGCTTGGCATTGCCCCTGGCTTAACTTGACTAAGATGAGCTACAGTATGACCAGACAACCAAGCATACAGTTGATTAGCTTCACACATTGTGTATTCTATTTCCCCTTCCAGTCCAGACGCTAGTTTGGGCATGATCAGACACGTCCATCTGAGGGGGTAGAGTATTCGGCTTCATTCCCACTTCGTGGTTCACACTTGACTCGGTACCTCACTGCTTGGAGGACGAGAGAGCTTCTGGCCCCTACCCCTAGCTTCAGTTATGCCCTTTTTAGCGAGTGCTTGGCTTGGCTTGAGGACGAGGCACAGTTGGGCCAACTTTGGCTGTAGAGGCTTCTGCAAGTACCAGCAGAGGATGCAGGAACACCTGATTTACCTATGCCCCTGGTTTATTGCTGACCTTTCTTTTCAAGTTTATGATGTAAAAGCAACTTTGATTTTAACTTAGAGAGTTAGAGAATGTACTTGTGTTGAAATCAATGGAATTAAAGTTGTGAGCACTAAAAATTTTCCTTTTGGTCCTAAAATGGTCTAAGTTGTAAAAGATAAATTTTGAGCAAAATCAACTTCTATCAAAACTTTTCAAAACCATTTTCGAAAGTGGTCACTGTTTGACACGCATGGAATCAGCCCTCAACATGCACAACCCCAAATCATACAGATCGCAACTACCTATAATTGCATTCACCATATTGGCTCTGTATCACAGCCAGCCCCTTCGGCCGAAAATGAAGATCACACAACCGAGCTAACCGATAATGGAGAAAGATGGCCCAATCAAAATGAACGAATAAGACAGTTGAGTTGGAGATGGTTATGGCCGAACTTGAGGATGAAGTTGCCTACGTATCCCAAAGATGGGAATCAGGCCTTACGTTGTTTAGTTCAGGTTCACTTGAGTATAAACTCTCTCCTTTTGCGCTCTTACTTTAGCCAAAGTCGCCCTTTAAGGTTTTCAACCTTGCGAGCTCAATTTTTCATTGTTTCTAATTTTGCATGCTCTAACTTTTGCCTAGGTCGCCCTAAGGTTTTTTAGTTTTTCAGCCTAGCGAGCCTCTCAAGGGTAATATTTCTTCAACTTATCCATATTGATCGGCTATGAAAACTTCGAGCCATCTTGGTCCATAAGAATGATCGCCCCTCTTGACCAGATAGATTTGATGATGTAAGGACTAGTCCAATTGGGTCGGAACTTGCCCCTAGGGTCATAGATGGGAGCTCGATTGTCCTTGAGCACTATGTCTGATTCCTTGAGATTTCTAAACTTGGCCTTCTTGTTAAAAGCCCTAATAATTCTGCGTTGGTAGCCTTGGACAGATACAATGCCTTCAGCCTTCTCTCATCGAACAACATTAACTCCTCAAATCAACTCTGCTGCCAGTCCGCCTCCGCTATCTGACACTCGGCCATAACTTGCAATGACAGCACTTCAATTTCAATTGGCAAAACAACCTCTATTCTATAGACGAGAGAATAGGGGGTTGTCCTTATGGATGTCCGAATCGACGTTCTGTAGCTCTAGAGAGCAAACGGCTGTTTATTCGGCCAACCCTTGAAATGTTTCCACGATCTTCCGCATGATGTTCTTAACGTTCTTGTTGGTGGCCTTAACAGCTCCATTGGTCTTCTATATGTCGATGACTTATGAAAAGCCACGTTATAGTTCTCAAGCAGATCCACCATATCTTTCTTAAAGTGTAAGCCGTTACCTGATATAATTTCGTTTGGAACTCCATATCGGCAGATGATGTTATTTCTGAGGAATTAGGCTACATGCGACGCTTTTAACAAGGCATAGCACTGAGCTTCCACCCACTTCGAGAAGTAGTCAATTGCCACTAGAATGAACTCGTGCCCATTTGACCTCTTTGGCGAGACTGCACCGACAATGTCGATTCCCCAACTGAGAAAGGCCATGGTGAAGTCATATTGTAAAGCTTAGACGGTGGGATGTTCATGTGATTGGCATGGATTTGGCATTTGTGGCATCGCCGTACAAAACTAATGCAATCCTCCTCTATTGTTGACCAGTAATAACCTTGTTTGAGGATCTTCCGGGCTAGCATCACACTATTCATGTGTTCCCCACATTCTCCTCCATGGATAGCCTCCATGAGACACTTCAATTCCTCTTCCTTTATGCACAGCTTGTGCATCCCCAGATGACCTCTCTTATACAGATTCCCCCGATAGATGATAAATTCGACGGCCAGAAGCCGTATTCCCCGTCTCTCTTTGGCATTTGCCCCTAGTGGATACATCTCATTTTCTAGAAAATTTCAAATATCATAATACCAGAGGTTTTTATCTTGCGTTTCATCTATTGCGACAATGTTTTCATAAGCCGGCGTGTATTTTTGTTTGATAATAATTGGACGCATCTTCACTCCCAGCAGGATGTCTACCATAGATGATAGAGTTGCCAAAGCAGTAATGAACTTGTTGTTCTCTCTTAGTAGATGCGTAAATGTTACCTTTTCAAATCTTGGAATCAGAATATCTAGGGCCTGATGGTAGACCTTCATTTTCTCTTCTTTGACTTTCCAGTCTCCGTTTGCTTGAGAAACAACCAAGTTTGAGTCCCCAATGACATCCAACCTTATTGCCCTTAGTTCTGGGACAGCTTTTAAACTAGCAACACATGCCTCATATTCTGCTTCATTATTGGACACTCTGAACCAGAGTTTGAAGGCTAGGAGTATATGGGAATCATCGGGTGCTATCAGTAACACACCTATCCCATAAATGTATTGATTAGACGCTCCGTCAAAGTACATCGTCAATGTTTCCTCTTTGACTTGCAAAATGTCTTCATCTAGGAACAAGTATTCTACTGCCTCATCTCCTTCTACCGGGTGGTTTGTCAGGAATTCCACTGTAGCCCACCCTTTAACGGGTATGCGTGTAACATACTTGAGATCAAATTTAGAGAAAAGAAGCAACCAACGAGCTAGTCTACCCGTAAGCACTAGTTTCTCAAAGAAATATTTGATGGTATCTAATCTCAAAACAAAAGGTATGGAGTGAGCTAATAGATAGTGTCTCAACTTTCCAGTAGCCCATACCAAGGCTAAACAAGCTTTCTCCAGGGGAGTATAGTGGGTTTCGTAGTCTAGCATCTTCTTGCTCAAGTAATAGATGGCCTTCTTCTCTTTATCATCAAATTCTTGAGCTAACATGCACCCCATGGCCGAGTTCGTCACTGACAAATATAGAATCAAAGGCTTTCCCAGCTCTGGTGGTGGCAACACAGGCGGATTCTGGAAGTATTTCTTAACCT
Organism: Camellia lanceoleosa; assembly: GCA_025200525.1. NCBI lineage: Eukaryota > Viridiplantae > Streptophyta > Magnoliopsida > Ericales > Theaceae > Camellia > Camellia lanceoleosa. The sequence continues at coordinate 58,830,592 of CM045759.1, forward strand.
GCTCAAAGGCAAACTGACATCGATTGTCCCATCAAAACTTCTTTCCTTTCTTTAGAAGACCAAATAGTTGTTCACAAGTCAAGGTTAATTTGGAAATAAACTGTCTTATGAATTGCATTTTCCCCAGAAAGCCACGCACCTCCTTTTCAGTCCTTGGTGGTGGCATTTCTATGATGGCCTTGATTTTGGAAGGATCTACTTCAATTGCCTTCTACGTGATCAGAAATCCTAACATTTTCCCTACCGTTACGCCGAAGGTACATTTTTGTGGGTTTAACCTCAATATGTATTCCCTGATCCATTGAAAAAATCTTTCCAGTGTGGTGTAGTGGCCTTATCGCTCTTTAGATTTGACAATCATGTCGTCCACATACACCTCTACCTCTTTGTGGATCATATCATGCAGAATGGTGGTCGTAGCTCTCTCATAGGTAGCCCCAGCATTTTTCAACCCAAATGACATGACTCGATAGCAATACGTACCCCATGGTGTGGTGAAAGCCGTCTTTTCCCGGTCTTCTGGTGCCATCAAAATATGATTGTACCTAGAAAACCCATCGATAAAGGAAAGCAACACATGGCTTGTAGTGAAGTCTACTAACTCATTAATATGCGGCAATAGGAAGTCATCCTTTGGATTGGATCTGTTCAATTCTCGAAAGTCGAAACGAACCCAGATTCTTCCATCCTTCTTTGGCACTGGGACAATATTGGCTAACTAGGTCAGATACTAACAAGAATCCTACAACAATTTGCTTGGTGACCTCTTCCTTGATTTTCAGTGCCCAATTTGGATGAATGCTACGCAGCTTCTGCTTGACTGGTCGGGCCTCATGGTCAAGAGAGATTTGATGCTGTACAATCTCAAGGTCGATTCCAGGTATGTCTTCATAGGACCACACGAAAACATCTTTGAAATCTTTTAATAAAGCGATTAAATGCTCGCACTTCTCTGAAAACAACATGGACCCGATCTAGACCAAGCGTGGATTTTTCTCAGTACCGACATTAATGGTAGTGATTTCCTCAAGACAAGGCCTAGCAAACCTCTCATCCTTTCGATTAATCAAGTTTTTCAAAGCCAGAGAAATTCTTCCTCTTCGTTTTTGTTAAAATTTTGAAAATTTTGGTCAACGCAATAAATCAATGACACAGAGAAGTACTCAGAATCTGCAGCAATTTCATTCATAAGTTCCAGTTCATCCATTACAATAGACTCAAAAGCAAAAGAAAAAGAAGACCGCGACAGGACCTTGGCATCCGGGTTACCACCCCTGAAAATGCCAGACTCAGACTTGCCAAACTAACTTGAATCTAATTTTGACTCCACAAACTCAGTGGAATCAGATTCTGGCTCATCACCTGATTCAGAATTGGAAAGATAACCCTTCTCCAGCTGCTAAGTAAGATATGATGCCCTCGATGCATCTAGAATACGACTGGTTGGTTCTACACCCAATTTTTCCCCGATCATGGAGACAGTAAAGTTATCCCCCAAGTTTTCTAAGTCAATCGCGGGATCTGTAAGGAGATTGGCCAGTGCTGCCCCTACTTCAGCCTCGTTGCTGTCTGAGTCATCTTTCGTGCTCTGGCTAACTTTGATGTTTGGTTCAACCCTTTCCTCATCATGGTCCTGTAGTTGTAGATCAAAGAAAATCTCGAACCCGGGGATGTGCTTCTTTGAGGAATTTACCCAAGGCTTAAGAAAACCACAAAAAGGGAAATCCTCTCCCTCTAGAACAAAACGATCGTTGAGCGTCCCCCAGATTGGCCTATAGACAACCTCATAATGCTTTCCAGCTCTCTTGGCTTTGGCTCTGCCCTTTATCTCTTCTCCCTTTCTTAACTAGTCCTCTTTGGTGGGCATGTAATCTAGTCTAAAGGAATATGGGTTGTGTGGCACCTCTGCCAACGCTGCAACACCCTTCTGTCCACTCTTTCTGAGCCCCATTCCTAGAATATATTGCAGCTTGTTCATGAAGTATAGGGATTGGGCACTAACGTACATACCTTCGCCCGCAGCCAGAATTGTCTGCACTATCTGAGCGCCAGAGTGAATCTCGAAAGGAATACATCCTCATCACCATCGTTCGTATCAAGTACTGGCGTAGTCACCTCTGGAGGTGGATGGATAGATGAGTTCCCCAAAACAATTGCTACTCCTCCCCCATGAGGATACTTCAACATTTGATGAAGGGTGGAGAATATAGCCTTCTGTAGACTCGACTTTCTTCACGCGCCCCCCTTTCGGAGAAGGCGCGAATTGGTCCTATAGTTCGGACTCCTGTCACGGTTCTGAATCTAGTCTCACAAGTGCAATGTGAAACCGATAAACACTAAAGAGTCCAATCCGGCAAATCATTTTGGAAAATCAGATTTTAAATCAAATAATGCCAAAACTAGACTGCTTTATCAGGTTACAGAGTCGCCACCTAATTATTTTATTTTGGAAAATTTAGGAAACCCTGACTCGTGCCAAAGGCCACGTGTCCGTCATCACCAAAGTTGCCTCAGCTCGGGAACTTGGGTACGAGAGGGGAAGGTCATGAAATGAGTACCCCCCCTCGTCCGATCAAAGATCGGCCTCTACTAATGATGATATTTTGTTTTATAAACACATGTGATCTTATTCTGATTATTGGCTAACTTTACTACGTGATGCGCACAACATACAAGTATAGAATAAACCTCAAGAATTGGAACAAAACAACTCAAGTGGGCTAAAACGCGGATTTGCCACCCTCAAGTGGGCTTATGATGATTTGCCACTTCTCAAAGCTTGCATCATTCATTTGTCTTACATGCATCAAGCTCGGCGCATCATTCAAACTGTATCGCAATTTCAATACACTTATTTGAATACGTGTTCTGAAGCATGTTATCAAATTGTTGCATTTGTATGCCATCTTAGATAGCCAAGCCTATTTCAGTTGTATTATTGCATGTGTTGCATTAGGCATCTTACACATAGTTAGGATCATGCATTGTTTCAAATGTGAGTTTTAAGCCCACTTTGCGAACTGGCAAATCATCATAAGGCCACTTGAGAGTGACAAATCCACGTTTTAGCCCACTTGTGGGTGGCACTTTCAAACCATTCTCAGAAAACAAACATGAGTTGTTTTGTTCCAATTCTTGCGGTTTAGTCTATACTTGTATGTTGTGCGCATCACGTAGTAAAGTTAGCTAATAATCGGAATAAGATCACATGTGTTTATAAAACAACAAATCATGCTTAGTAGAGGCCGATCTTTGATTAGGGCAGTGCTCATTTCATGACCTTTCCTCACCCAAGTTCTTAGCTGAGGCAACTTTGGTGATGACGTTTTCCTAAATTTTCCAAAATAAAATAATTAGGTGGCGACTCTGTAATCTGGCAAAGCAGTCCAGTTTTGGAATTATTTGATTTAAAATTTAATTTTCCAAAATGATTTGTCAGATTGGACTCTTTAGTGTTTATCGGTTTCACATTGCACTCATGAGACTAGATTCAGAACCGTGATAGGAGTCCAAACTGTAGGACCAATTAATGCCAAAATTGGACTACTTTGCCAGATTACAGAGTCACCATTTAAATATTTTATTTTGGGAAATTTAGGAAACCCTGACTCGTGCCAAAGGCCACGTGTTTGTCATCACCAAAGTTGCTTCAGCTCGGGAACTTGGGTACGAGAGGGGAAGGTCATGAAATGAGCACCCCCGCTCGCCTGATCAAAGATTGACCTCTACTAAGCATGATGTGTTGTTTTATAAACACATGTGATCTTATTCCGATTATTAGCTAACTTTACTACGTGATGTGCACAACATACAAGTATAGACTAAACCGCAAGAATTGGAACAAAAAAACTCACGTTTGTTTTCCGAGAATGGTTTGAAAGTGCCACCCTCAAGTGGGCTAAAACACGGATTTGCCACCCTTAAGTGGGCTTATGATGATTTGCCACTTTGCAAAGTGGGCTTAAAACTCATATTTGATGAATTGTTCTAATTCAAGTAGTAAAGCCTTCACCCAAAGGCATTCATGCAGTTAATCATTTAAGCAAATAGCCTCATGGCAAGCATGCTATCATGGCAACACTCACACTCATGCAAGTATGCTAAAGCGTAATGACTTACAGTATACTCCGAGCCAAAACAGAAAACTAGTTAGAAACAATGCATGATCCTAACTATGTGTAAGATGCCTAATGCAACACATGCAATAATGCAACTGAAATAGGCTCAGCTATCAAAGATGGCATATGAATGCAACAATTTGATAACATGCTTCAGAACACGTATTCAAATAAGTGTATTGAAATTGCAATGCAGTTTGAATAATGCGCCGAGCCAGGTGCATATAAGACAAATGAATGATGCAAACATGCAAGCATAAGATATGCTAATCAAAATATACCCTAATCTAACCATCGAAAGTGGATAAATAAAAGGGAGAAAGAAGTGGGGTTGGAAGACATGCACACACACATGCACACTTATTACAACATTGCTCCCTCTCGAAGGAGGGTCCGAATAAATAAGCTAAGCTAATCTAAGCTAAGCTAATTATTACAAACCAATTAATTAACCATTCTAGCTAATTAATTACAACACAATTAAATAACTAGCTATGCTAAGCTAATTAAAATATTACAAATGATCTCCCACGAGGCGGGACTCCTCCGGAGCAGGATATGGATCCCGAGGCTGAGCTTTTGCCTTTCAACGTTCGACCGTTCGATTCGGCGACCTACAGGCCGGCGATTCACGTGTTGCCTCCCGACAGACTTCGCTAGTTCAGGAGTTTTGCCAGGGGCGTGACACCAGAGCTTCTACTGCGTGAGCTAGAGTCACATCCGTCTTACAATGCTTCCGAAGTATACTCTTCCCCATTTCATTTTTCGCATTGTGGAACACAACTGCAATAGTCGATCTTGTTCTTTAATTGCTTAGCCCGGATACACCGATATACCACATGTCGTAGTTTACTGCGAGCACACCCGCACCCGATATCTGTTTGAATCTGAACACGTGCACACACTCTGCATTGATACATCATATGCTGTAGTTCACTGTGAGCACACTGGCAGCCGGTATCTGTTTGAATCTGAACATGCGCACACACGTTGTATTTTCACTGAAATGATCCGAACAAACTATTGCATCACATGCTGGAGCTCAGTGCGAACACACCTGCACTCGATATCTGTTTGACTAGAACACGTGCACACACGCTGTATTTTCATCAATTCTGAGTGTATTCAACACTGTATTTGTAACACTGCTTCGCAACTATTTGTTTTGACCACAGGGGGATTCCCATGCCTTCCGGGGGTTTGGGAACGTCATGGCCCGGGGGTGGTACATGGAGCTTCCAGAGGTGGTTCGCCGTATCGTTGACCAGGCTGGCTTCGGCACTTTCTGCATGGGGCTCTCGCGCCACACTGCGAGCAGACCTCTTCTTGCCACTTTGGTGGAGAGGTGGTGGGACACCACTGACTCTTTCAACTTTTCGGCCACGGGAGACATGACGATGACTCCCTTCGACTTCTCGATGCTTACCGACATCGGGGTAGGGGGTGATCCGATCCCCTTTGATGCAGATATGGACGAGTGGGAGGCCGCTCAGATGTACTTGCTTGGCGACCTACCGCCTCTTGCTCGTCCAGGATTTGTATGATACTTGTGGCTTGAGGACCACTTCAAGATCCAGACGCCTACCACTCAGGAGGAGGAGGAGCAGTACACACGTGGCTTTCTGATGTTCCTGCTGGGGACCACTCTCTTCACCGACCGGGCGAACACCATGCCCCTTTGCCTGCTGAGTGCACTAGTTGATGTGACCAGGATCCGCGGCTACGACTGGGGTGGCGCAGGCTTGGCCACACTCTACGGCTATATGAGTTCATCCTCCCGCCTCAGCGGACAACTGCTTGGAGGCTATTGGCGGGCTTGGGAGGTACATCTTCTTCTTCTGTTTTACATTTCTGCTTTACATTCTCTGTACTCTGTACACTGTACATACTGCGATCTTCTTCACACTGGTGACATACTGCACCCACGGCACACATATAATCTGCTTTACACACTGCACACATTGCACAACACACTTCATATACGCCGCCGCGCAACCGACCGCATAATCGCATATAATGCGAACACGCTTATCTTTTAATCGATCAGATATCGCATGGATGTACACTCGCAATGCACTGCTTAATGCAGGGTTCTGCGCCTTCTGCTTTATTCTGCATTCTGATTTATCTGATAAGCATACTGATATCTATTCTGTCACACTGTAGTTGTGGGTATACGCCTACTTTCCGAGGCTTGCCCCAATACCAGAGGAGGAGATGCCTCTCATGATCCCATTCTCCCACCGCTTCGACGTGAGGTGCGAGCGAAGGCCTCGGGAGTCTTTCATATTCTTCTGTCGCTATTTCGATACCATCACCTCAGCAGAGGTATGTTAAGCAGTACAATTCATTTAAGCTTCGCTTTGCATTGCATTTTCAATAGTAGTAGATAACAAACTGTATTTTGTTTGCAGATCACCTGGCAGCCATGGGCCTCATTGCCCATCGCAGTACGGGAGCGGTATGAGGGTGCTCAGGAGACCTCCCAGTTCAGGATTTTGCTAGAGGGCCCGGTCTGTCGGGCTTGGTACCTGGGAGAGCGCTTCTTGCGGAAGACCTTAGGCATGCCAAAGCAGATAGTTCCGCAGCCACCTCCTACTCATATGAGGCATACCGAGAGGTACACTCCATAGGAGATGGCCGATTATACGATCGGTTGGGATTCGGAGGGCTTTAGAGGCGAGGGCGACTATGCAGAGTACGTCCAGACCTATATCATGCAGCCTCTGGGTAGTGCTCACCGAGCTGAGAGGGAGAGGCTTGCAGTGCCAATGGCTGGAGTAGGAGCAAAAGCACTGAGGATGGCTCGGGCCCGTGGTAGAAGTGGTCCCCGGAGAGGGCAGAGAGCTGGGTGGCCAGCGTTGCCCACAATGATAACATGCAGAGGGCAGGGTGGGGAGACTTATCAGATCCCCATCGCTCCCCCTCCGGCTGATCATGACTTAGTCGGGTTCTACGACTTGCCCCCGGTATGTACTACTGCATTTTGTATTCTGTACCGTCATTTCATTTCATTCCGTTTGATATTCTGCAGAGTACTGATGCACACTTTTGCAGGCTTCCTCTGAGTATACTCGCCAGTCCCTGGAGTTGACCGCCTCCGTGATGGGGATGCTTTAGCGGAGCCTCGACCTACTGGCCATTTACAGTGTCCCGGTAGGCTTTTCTGACCACAGTCTCAAACTCTACATAAATTGTTTCACATAATCTGATGCATCGCACTATCAATACAGCACTTGATACACAACCCTCACGGCACTTGATATACTGTAACCCGCAGACTGTTCACAGCATTGCTCACGACATTCATACATTGCACTCAGTCACTGCATTTTGTATTCATACACTGCTCACAGCATTCATACTTTGTACTCATACACTGCATTCTGTATTCATAGACTACTCACAGTATTCATAATCTGTTTTGCATAGCGTACTGATGCGTTTGTCATTTGTGCTTTTCAGCCTCCATTCCAGATTCCGACCGCAGGAGGTGCTCCAGCTGGACCGTCTGTTCCTGCTCGAGGAGGAGGGCGAGGAGGCACAGTATATCCCCGCACCAAAGCAGGGCGCGCTCATGTTGGGAGCAGCTCTCGAGCACCGGTTCCCGACGATGATGAGTCCGAGGCGGAGGCAGAGGCAAAGTCGTCTGAGGAGGAGACCGGAGATAACTCGGGCTCAGACTATGGAGCTGGTGATGATGCTCTTGGACCTTCATCCAGAAAGAGGACAAGGACAGAACCTCAGGCTTGAGACCATTTGGCATTAATCTAGACTTTTGCTGCTTTTCTTCTTTTTGTTTTACTTTTCTTTTTGCTGATAGCTTGAGCGCACTGCACTGCCGTAGGCAGGTTTTATTTTCTTCAAAGCTATGTACTTGAAAAGATGATGAGATGAAACAAGCTTTTTGTTTGAAAAAGAAAGTGTTACATTTGTACATCACATTGCATCGCATTGCATCACATTACATAACAATGTAAGTGAGATTGATCTTTTGTTTGAGAATTGGAACACTTGCATCGTAATAACTAGGTAATGAACCGGCCAACAACAAAATAACTCATACAACAATACTGCTCATTCTGAACATACAGCCCATAACACAACGCTTGGTTCATTTTGCACATGACAAATCCTGAACAAACAGTCCAATCTTAAAAGACGGAATACAAAGGTGGAATCAGCAGAAATTGAAACACACTCAGATGCTCCAAATTTTCCCTTTTTTCTTTTGCTTCGCAGCCCGGAACCCAAACAAAAAAGCTTAAGATAGGTCCAGGTTTTACTATTCTGACATGACCTGGGTTAAACCCTACAGTCGTTGAAAGAACTAGCCTTGCTTTGCACAAATGTGGAGAATGGCACAGCACTCTGAGAACAAAACGATTTTTTGAAAATGAGAAAAGGGTTCTCAATCGGGTATTCAGTCTACAACTGACCGCAGCATACTACGACTCAACCAAAGGTACACGACTTAAACACATCGAGCAATACTTGAAAAAGACTCAAAACAAAAGTTGAGGTAAACAAAACAAAAGACACGACACACAGACGTGTTACAAAGACAAGAGACCTCTCAATTCGCGAGGAGCCAGTTTCTCTGGGTATTATTCCCACCCTTTCTTATTTGTGATTCTCACATCACTCGATCCTCAGGCTCTGTTTTTCTGAAAAAGCCCTTTTCTCACTTTTTCTTTCATCACACATCTCTTTATTCTTCAATCTCTCATTTTTCATCCCTCCCCTAGGTGGTTGATGGATAAACAGAAAGTTGTGGGTTCACACCCAACACTGTTAGCTCGCAGCTATTTCTTCTGGCGGCGTCTAGCCGATGCCCCAGATGAGGGAGTGGAGTATCTTGACCCATTCCAATTTGTGCTTCGCACTTGGTTTGATTGCTCAGGGGGTGAAAGAGCCTTCAGCCCTTTACAAACTGCTCCAGTCGTGCCCTCTTCTGGCACGTATGCTGGCGATGGGGGAACGACAGGAAGCCTGCCTCAACTATGCCCCTAATTCATCATTTTGAACATTTTTTTTTAGTTTTCTACTAAAACAATTTTGACAAAATGAGAGTTAGATTAGCATGCTTGTTTAATTTTCTGATTCAAAATCATGCAAGTCAGGCAACGAGCACTGAAAATGTTCCTTTTTTGGGTCCAAGAAATGGTTCAGTTTTGGAAAAGATAGAATAATTTTTGAGAGAAATTAGTCAACCTCAGTTAAAATTCTCAAAAACCGTTTTGGCAAACAGCCAGTGCTCAACGAGCACGGAACCTACTCTCGAGATGCGCAACCTCGGATCCGAAGGAAAATTGCCCCTTGCTTGAAAAGAGCTGCATGGCAATGGAAAGTTGCCCCTCGTTTGAATGGCGACTCATGGCAACGAAAAGTTGCCCCTTGTCTGGATAACGCCGCAGCATACTGTGAACAGTTCTCATTAGTGATGATCGCAACCGAACTCTCGGATACAAAGAAGATGAAGATGGTCAAAACCAATATATGGACACAGTCACTTTGAAAGTGTTGGTGGCTGGACTTCAGGATGAAGTTGCTCACGTATCCCAAACATGAGAATCAAGCCTTACGTAGTTTCGGTTAAGGTACACTCGTGTATTAACCCTCACCTTTTACACTCTAACTTTTGCCAAGGCCGCCCTTTCGGGTTTTCAACCTTGCGAGCTATGTTCTTCTTTTCTTTTCAATTCTTTTCATTTCTTTTCTTATTTTTTTTCTTCTTTTCTTTTCATTTTCTTCATTTTTCTTCTTTTCTTTTTTTTTTTTTCAATCTTTGCATTTTTTCTTTTTCTTTTTTTTTCTTGCTCTAACTTTTGTCTGGGTCGCCCTTCCGGGTTTTCGGCCCAGCGAGCCTCTCAAGGGTAAAAGTGTAGCTTGGTCCATGCCAAATGGTTTTTGAGATCCTGAAGTCATCTGAATCCAAGAGAACGGCTACTATTCGCTAACGATGCAGGAGTCCATCCAATAGGGGGCTAAATTTGCCCCTAGTGTTGTGGATCGGAACTCAATTGTCCTTCAGCGATACCTTCTTCTTTCTTCCCTTCTAGGATTTGGCATTCTTGCCGATCTTCGTCGTGGACTCTTCGAGTACATTCTCTGACGTCTTTTGCCCATTGTTCGAGGGGTGCTTCTGATCTGGCCATACAAGCCTCACATTGCGGTTGGCCGTTGAACATTCTGAATTCACGTTCAAGGTTTTGAGAGCAAGGGGTGGAGTCTTGAGGCTGAGAGCAATCCTAGGCTGCACAATCTCAAGAGCGATTCCACACAAGTCATCGCAGGACTGTGCAAAACATTTTTTGAAAACTTTTAAGAAAGCGACAAATCGCTCGCGCAGAAGACAATGTGGAGCCAATCTGGATCAAGCCAGGATCTTTCTCAGTACTCACGTTAACAAACATGATCTCATTCATTAAGGGCTTAACATGCCTCTCTTTCTCTCAATTGGTCAAATTTTGCAAAACCCAAGGAATTCCTTCCTTTTCGTTTTCATCACCACAGTGTTAAAAAAAGTTTTGCAAAAATTAGGTCAATGCAATGAGTTCGAGGTGCAAAAGAGTAAGTGAGATGCTCCGCCATTTCATTCAAATCCTTTGGCATAACTAGCTCAAAGTAGCAATAAGCACGGAAACATGATAGCCGCAACTGTTTCATTCAGATTTCCTGGTTGCAACTGGCTCCATGGCAGAAATAGACTCGAAAGAAAGCAAAAAGATAAACACAAAGCAAAAAAGTGATATCCGAGGTAACACCCCCGAAATCATCGAACCAGACAACAGATCGACTCGACACAACAAGATGCACTCAATCGACATATAGTACAAAAATACTGCCTATATACAAGATAACAAAACTGACTGAATACCCAAGTCAGAAAGTGCAAAACTAGCATTCGCAAATGCTCAAAAGTGCGTGCCATACGCCACATCCGAAGTAAACCGAGTGCCGCCCGCAGGTGGACCAACTCCTGATCACATACTTGTAGTATCCTCGAAGTCCAATAGCTCAGTGGTGGCTGACTTTGCTGAGGTAGGTGAGAGGATGACCTCATTGTCGATCAAGTCCTGTACTTCATGGCGAAGACGGAAGCAGTTATCGGTGCTGTGACCGGTTTGCTGGTGGTACGCGCAGTACAAGGTAGCATCATGTGAGGGAGGGAGATTCTTCGGGAGAGGCCGAGGCTCAAGGGGTCTAAGATGGCCCTTTTCGGCAAGGATCTGGAACGCCTTAGACAAAGGCATATAAAGGGCGTGGAATACCCTGCGACCTCGAGGTAGATACTTCGAGGTTTGCTAACTTTTGTAGGACGCAATAGCAAAAGGATCAGCAGGTGCTGCCTTGGCTTTCTAATCTTTTCCCGATGCAGGGTTGGGATTGGAGGAAACTGTTCTGGCATGACAGGGCCTATCTTGATTTTCCGCCTAGCGGGAACTCCCCTCGGTTGGAGCGGGGAAAGCATCGTCCACAGTCTTAGCCACGACTACGAATACTTGTTGTTTATTGAACCCCCCGGCTTTCAAAGCCTCGACTGCCCACCACAGTTGTTCAACGGGATCAGCATCTGTTCCCACTTTGTTCTTACCTCTAGCCTCAGCTTGATCGAGGGTTTAGGTTGCTACATCAGAGCGAAACCCGGTTGTTGTTGACACGTCATTACTATAGCTTGAGACAACCTCAGGTTGGCTAAGCTCGATCACAATTCGCCCCAGTAACGGGGGCTCCTGCGGTACAAAATTCTCGGCATACAACATAGTTGGTGGTGAAGCCGACATTTCGTAGGCGAGATCAGCCACAGACCTCTGAAGGTCACCAATCATTCCCATCAACTCAAACATGGTGGGCTCATGAGCTTGAAACAACTGGGGTGTCCAAATCGGGTGTGCGACAGGCGACCTGGGCGGATGCGGTACATCAACATTGGTCTCATCCTGCAAGATGATTCCTTTCTCTACGCTACCGCCATAACCACAATTTCTTCAACTTTGTGTCATCATAAGTCCGCTGAATCGAACGGATCGACGGATCGATGTCCTGTTTTGCCTCAAGAAAGGAGAACATCGCTATTCTCAGACTAAATCTGAATCGAAGAGAAAACACACAAAGATTTCGCCCAATCGTAATGCATACAAGCATAGCCAATAACTGCATTTACTATCATCATCGTTTCAAATGACTACCCCAAAAACTGAATCTGATACCCGCAGATATAACTGATTCCTCAAAACACTAATATCGATACCCAGTTCGAGCACGACTTACAAACTGATATATGCATTCCCTATAGAGGTCAACTCAAAAAGCACATAACAAGCAAGCAAGAGCCAAAACACCCCTATTTTGGGGTAGGGTTTCCCTGTCCTATTTTGTCAGGAGCTATGGTTTCACTACGCACACAGCGGTTTCAAACAACCTATAATCGGGTAGCAACTTGTCCTAGCTTAGAATGGTCACTATGGATTCCGAACATGCACTAGGTCGAATGGTCAAAAGGGTGCCCCGGTGGCAACCGGGGTTTGTGTTCCCATTGTGGCAGAGCCCGTAACCGGTCAGCCTTATGGCACGCTTCTCGAAGTGAGCCTCCGACAAACCATTCAGGAATAGCAGATGGCAAACACGGTGTCCTAGGCGCACCAATGCAAATGGAATACAAAGAGACACATAAGTGTAGTCAAAACAAGATATTACGAGTTCGAGTCAAGCTCTCTAAACTCCCCAGCAGAGTCGCCAGAAACTGTAGATGTCGCCGAACGTCCCGAGAAAAAATCCCCGTTTTGTTCATTGGGCTTACTACAGTTCGGACTCGTTTTGTGTCACGGTTCTTAATCTGATCTCACAATGTGCAATGTGAGATTGATAAATCACCAAATAGTCCAAATCCAGCAAATCGTTTTGGAAAATAGATTTTTGTAAAGAAGTGCCAAACATGGACTGCTTTGCCAGATACAGAGTCGCCACCTAAATATTTTTTATGGGGGAATTTAGGAAACCCTGACTCGTTGCCTAAGGCCACGTGTCTGTCATCACCAAAGTTGCCTCGGCTCGGGAACTTGGGTACGATTGGGGAAGGTCAACTATGAGCACCCCCGCTCGCCCGATCAAAGATCGGCCTCTACTAACCATGATATCTAATTTTGAAAACATTATGCATTCTTATTCCGGTTAATTAGCTAATCTCACTATGTGATGCGCACAACACAAAAGTATAGACTAGATCGCCTAATTTTGGAACAAAGCATCGCATATCCGTTCATTTGAAAGACAGTTTGAAATTTGCTACTCGCAAGTAGGCTAAAACACGGATTTCAATAAGTTGTCCCAACTCAAGCAATCCAACCTCCACCCACAGGCATTCAGGCAGTAAATCAACTAAGCAGTTAGCCTCATGGCAAGCATGCTTTCATGTTAACATTCACACTCATGCGAGATGCTAAAGCATAAACACTCACCTACTACTCCAAGCCAAAACAAGGAACATGTTAGTAATCAAATGTATGATCCAAGTCCATGTTAAGGTGGCTAATGCATCGCAGGCAAAATGCAGCTAGAATAGGGTCGACTAATCTATGGATGGCATGTGAAATGCAGCAAATGACATGTATTCAAGTTAGATTTGAAATACTATGCAATTAGTATGATGTGTCGAGCCCGATGCATGCAATACAAATGAATGGATGCAAACATGCTATCATAAGTATGCTAATCAAAACATGTCCTAATACTAACCATCAAAAGCAGGTAAGTAAAATGGAGAAAGAAGTGGGGGTTGGAAGACATGCATTACACACACGCACGCTTATTACACAATTCGCCTCTCTAGAGGGACTAAAAAATAGTACAAATATAACTAACTAACAAGCCAATTAAATAGTTAGACCACTTAACTAGTTAAGCAAATTAACTAAGCTAATAAAGCGTAAAATGTACTGTGAAGAGGGTCCAATGCATGCGTTCTGGCTCGCTCGAAAATCCACCACCATGCACAAGTCGCTTAATCGCTTTTATGCCTTTGAAGATCGCATGTCGCAAAGTTGCTTCTGAAATACTCCCTGAGGGTTGTGGGAGCCCACCGGCTAAGAGGAATGGTCACCGGCCATGGAAAAGTGGTCATCAACCATCGATGATGCTCTCGGCCATCCATTGTTGGTCTGTAACGCCCTCAAAATAATGATATTAAACCAACAATATTAACATGCTATGATATATAAAAGGTCCACATCCTTCCATTCATCAGAGTGCTATTACAAAAGGTATTACATGTTAACAACAAAGCAAATGTTCTACGGCCATAAACTTTCCAAGTTAACACTTGGTTACAAGAAAGTAGAGTGCTAACTCATTTACACATTAAGCCCTAGGCTTGAATTTACATGTAACACCGCAAAGGAAAGACAACCAAAAGTCCGTCTGCCACTAGCCTCCCAAGCTAAGTCCTTGGAGGTGGCATGCTACCACTAAAAATGATGTTCCTATATAGGTGAGCCACACCTCAAGAGAAATATACTAAACCAGTTATAAATAATGACTAAAAGATTAACAATTGATAGATGATCAATTCTTTTACATTCTTTCATCACTTCAACAAATATAAACAAAACAGTTACATTCATACTTTCCATGGCAAGCATACATGCTCTGCCAATATATTTCTAGATAAGCATACATGCTCTATCTACGGAGTTCATCCCCTATCTCCTCCCAGTAACATCCGGTTTAGAGGTCCATCCCCTATCTTCCCCTAAACCGCGGAGTACATCCCCTATCTCCTCCAACACAACACAATGCATATATATATATAACAATTATACACATCACATATCAATACATAAAATCAATGTATTCTTTCCATCGTCATAACCCATGACCCAATTCTATTTCAATTCCTCATTTTTCCACAATTAACTATTCACATTAATTAATCAATGTAATTAGGACGTTTCCATAATTAACATTACAACCCTTAGGTTCCAATTTCACTAATGTTTCAACATTAATTCCATGTTTCTATACCAAACATGCTTCTAGGTTTATTATAGACAAAACCCCAAACTTTTATAAAATTACACAATGGCCCAAAGTTTCCCAAAATTACACAACAACTACCAACATATCAAAATGCTAAAATTCAAAGACAAAATCCAAAACAAGGAACATGTTAGTAATCAAATGTATGATCCAAGTCCATGTTAAGGTGGCTAATGCATCGCAGGCAAAATGTAGCTAGAATAGGGTCGACTAATCTATGGATGGCATGTGAAATGCAGCAAATGACATGTATTCAAGTTAGATTTGAAATACTATGCAATTAGTATGATGTGTCGAGCCCGATGCATGCAATACAAATGAATGGATGCAAACATGCTATCATAAGTATGCTAATCAAAACATGTCCTAATACTAACCATCAAAAGCAGGTAAGTAAAATGGAGAAAGAAGTGGGGGTTGGAAGACATGCATTACACACATGCACGCTTATTACACAATTCGCCCTCTCTTAGAGGGACTAAAAAAATAGTACAAATATAACTAACTAACAAGCCAATTAAATAGTTACAGACCACTTAACTAGTTAAGCAAATTAACTAAGCTAATAAAGCGGTAAAACAGCCTCAGGAAGAGGGTCCAATGCATGCGTGCCCGGTTCTGCTCGAAAATCCACCACCATGCACAAGCTGCCTCTGTTTGCACTGTTTTATGCCTTTGAAGACTGCACAAGTCGCAAAGTTGCTTCTGAAATACTCCCTGAGGGTTGTGGGAGCCCACCGGCTAAGAGGAATGGTCACCGGCCATGGAAAAGTAGTCATCAACCATCTATGATGCTCTCGGCCATCCATTGTTGGTCGATCGGCACTGAGAATGGTCGGTCGACCATATCTTCCTGCAGAACCCTGTTTTGACAGCAGTAGAGGGCAGACAAGACATGGCAATGCATTTTCAAGCAAATGTTTGCACAACCACCCTCCCTATCATGTTTTAGAGTTAGGGAAGTATGGTACTCGACCCTCAGGCCGCCAATCGCGCATTTCAATGCATGATGGCCCAAGAGGGCAAGTGTGCAATTTCAATGTTAAATGAAATGCACACCAAACAAACAAGGGGCCCAACCTCTATCATGGTGATTCAAGAGACAAGGCATGCATGCAAAATGCAACCTAAGCATACGAGCTAAGTATGCAATATGAGCATGCAAACAAACATGCAAGCAAGTGAGCATGCTACAATATTCAAACATGTAAGAACATGTTGAGTGACCAAAAGAGAGAATGCATGCCAAATGCATTACAACCTAATCATGCAACAACATGTCATGGATTGAGTACACAACGAGGCACAATTGAACTAGCATGCTACAACATGTAATTCACCAAATATGCGACAAGTATGTGAAAACATACAAGGCAAGCATGCAACAACATGCGGAGATGGACTTAAACCAATTTAGGCAGCTCTCAAATAGGCCCAAAACAGTGGCCAATATGCTAAGCACGTGAAGGCAAATGTACATACAAACATGCATGCAAACATGGTCCAAAACTTTAAGCACAAAAGAGGGACTTTTAAGCACACTTAAAAGGAACAAACATGGACAAATGGCATGCATTGTAAGCTCTGAAATCATGTTAGAAAAGGTGCCAACGCAATTAAACAAATCAAGAAAACCATGCAACCAAGCCCAAAACTCAAGGCTAGCCAAAGGGGCTCAAGCCATGACCATACAAACCAAGCCTCAAAGGGCCAAAAGGACTCCAAACAGTCCTAAGGTAGACCAAAACAAGGTCAAAGACACACTTAGATGGCATCTAAATGCCCTACACATGATGGCATACACAAGGGTCCAAACATGGAGCATAAGACATCAACCTTTTAAAGCACTAAAGGAGCATCAAATGCAAGCATACAAGCATGCCATATAGACTGAAATGACATAACTAATGGTGCCAAACCACTGAAATGATGCAAATAGAGCATGCTAGAGAAGCCAATACTCAAAGCTTACAAGGGAGATTGCATGGTAGCTATACAAACCAAGTCATGGGTGACCCAAATAACCAAAATCAGATCTTAAGCACACCAAAACATGTGTAAAAGCTTCACAAAGCTAAGCCAAAATCATGCTAGAAAGTCATGGCACATCATGATGCATGTTAAGGCAATTTCATGGCATTACAAGACAAGTATGCAAAGCATGCATGATGTGTCTAAACCAACTTAGAACAGTGCTATGACATGGTAAAATAACCACAAATACCAACTAAGACATGGCCAACATGGACTTAATCAAGGTGCTCACACATGAGGCTAAAATGACAAGTTTTGAAGTCAACAAGGAGAGGGGATGGCCCTCTCCTTCTTAGGACCTCAAAACACCATCCCCACCACTGAAATCCCTCTGGATTTCAGTGGTGAGGAGGCCAATACAAGGTGGTCCCAGAGCTCACCAAAAATAGCACAAAAAGGAGGCCAAACAAGGCCTAAGAGGGGGTAAACAACCCCAAACCTCAAAACAACCTTAAGCAAAGTTCAAAAGAAAGTAAAATCAGAACTTTTACTAGTTATACACTAAGATTAAAAACAGATGCAAGATAGGTCAAAACCTTGTGCAAAAATGGGAATAAAGGGGTAAGGTTCTTACCCTTGAAGACCTTCTTCAAGAAGAGAGCTCCAGCACCTTCCTTAGGTCAAAATCAGCCCAAGAACTCCAAGAACAACCTTGTGGCACCTCAGCAACCAAGGTATGGTGTAACACTAGGTGCCTTAGTGCAAAACTAAGAACAAACACACCTTATACACACACAAATCAAAAGGAGAGGGAGATATAGAGATAGGATAGATACAAGACTCTTAACCCTAAAACCAGACCTCTGGAACCTTTTTTTGGAACCCTTGAGGAGGGAGGAGAAGCCCTCCCTTTATAGGAATTCCAATCTTGCAAAGCTTACAAAACAAGCTAAGCAAGAGTGAAATCCCTCCATACACGTGTATGGAGGGGGTGCATTGCGGATGCCAGCTATCATAGCTGGCATAAAATATCTGCCAAAAGCAGATGAACAGTAGTCGGCCAGCCAAAAATGAAAAATTGACCAAAGAAATGGTCGACCGACCAGAAAGAGTACCGACCGGCCATCCCCAATGGCCGGTAGGAACAAAACAAGGCCGGTGGCCTCAAGCCATGGCCGGTGAGGTGTGGGGATGGCTAACATGCCTTCCTCTACCCTTAGAAGCAAAACAACCAGTGTTTGGTGCAAAACCAAGCACATAACAGTCAAGTTGAGAGTTCTTAAGGCAAGACACGTAGCTGAGACCTCCGAGAACTCAAAACGAACACGAACATGGATGATCACCGAGTGTTCAAATGGTGACGTCCAAGTCTTGAGGACGGTCAAAAATGGGGTGTCTACACCTGCACCGATTATTCCTGCTTCGCCTTCAGTATCCGTGAGGACAGCCGATAGCCTTCCAGTTGAGGCTGTCATTCAGTTTATTGTGGGGCTGGATGCGGACTAGTTCAGAGGGGATGATGATTACACGACCTTCGTCTAGACTTACCTTATGCCATCTCTGACCGGAGTTCGCGCAGGTGCCCCCTAGGCTAGAAAGGGTGCTTAGGAGACTGAGGCAGATATTGGAGAGGCCCCTGCCATTGTGCTTGCAGTCGGTTGGCTGGCGATTCCTACCGTGATTTCCTATTGGCAGCCAAGCTAGACGGCTTATCAGATCCCAATAGAGCCACCGAAGGCTGAGCACTGGTTTGTCAGAGCTCCGGGCGCATCGTAGGTATGGACAGTGCTTTACAATTTGCATCTTACATTTTCCCTTTTGGATACTAATTGTTCAACTTCACTTGTAGGCGCCTACAGAGTATACGGAGGGTCTCCTTCAGCTGGTTGCCTCTCCGTTACACATGGTGCAAAGGAGAGAGACTCTACTTGCTCTTCACATTATCCAGGTATCCTCTCTTATTCTCATGCACTTCATTGCTTACTTATACAGTTGTGCACGACACTACATCAACATGCCATACTTACATTGATACACAATACCCACCAGATATCTTGACATGCATTCTCGACACTCTGACACCTTTGCCATTACTTGCACTTATGCTAAATCTGTTTTCTGCATCATACTTATATTGCATACTACACTCTACAACATAATCATTTTGTACCTGATACTCTGATGCTTGTTTTTCAGGTCCCACCTACACCGATAGCACCAGCGGCACCTCCTCCAATGGCGGGGAGGAGAGTCAGACGGGCCCCAACATATGGCAAGGATGATCATCGAGGTCGAGGTAGAGGTTGGGGTGCCTAAGGTCAGAGTAGTGAGTCCTAGACAGAGGAGACCTCCTCCTTCTTCTCAGAGCCAATTTTGAGTAGAGATGATGCTGAGACTAGTGGCTCCGAGGAGGCAGTGAGTCGACGCTCTGAGTCTGAGAGCAAGGACGATGTTGCCGGCTCGGGGTCAGGGAGCGATGAGGATGCTGAGGCTGGCTCTGAGTCAGGGAGTGGAGATGGCAATATAATTTAGCACATGTATAGCTTCATATAGATTTTTACTTTTGCTTTTGAAACACTTTGTACTCTCTTTTGTAAAAACTACGATCGGGGTAAAACCCTAAATTTTTATAAAAAGAGCTTTGTTTTGCATCATGAACACCATACTTGCATAAAATGAAAATGGAATTGAATTTTGAAACCAAAAATGCTTATATTGGAATGATGTTCTTCATCAGATAATGAGCCGACCAATAACAAAATACAACTTGATAGATAGAAAACAAAGTAAAAACAACCTAAACATAGCTGTTTACACGTGTTAAAAACAAAAAACTAAAAAAAAGACCTCAAAACACAAAGACCGGAACAGAACCACAATGCCCAACTGCCAGACCCACAATAGTGGACAGCCAGCCACTAAAGGGGATGGCCGGCCAAGTGTGGTAGTTCATCAGCTGGCTGACAACTGGCATCAACTCATACAACCTTATCATCTACAAAAGGTCTTCATTCACAGCTTCTTCGACAGAACCTCATTTTTGTCGTTGTTTTCTCTAGAAATGGAGACACTCCTTGCCGAGAAGCTTAAAGATTGGATAGCCACTTTGGACAGCACGAAAAAGGTAAATTTTCGAGGTTTCGGCATAAATGCACTTTTTTTGTTGAGCCGTGCTTCACTTTGTTTTCCGTTCCTCCACGCCGCGGTCTGATGTTTAAAGCCAATTACACATGTATTTCGCTTTGGAGCACAGAAAATGTGTCCAACTTTTGAAGAGTTTCAAGCATTCATGGAATCCCAACGCGATGAGAAGATCATGCCTCAACCCCATTTTGGCTATGCCTAGGCTGTGGGACGGATGTGTGGGCTCACTTTGCATGAATCTTGATCTTTAGCTCATGACGGGGAGCTAGATATACCCAGCTTGATTCATCAGTTTTCCTAACATCGGCGATAGAGGGGACCTTCTTTGGTGAGTTTATCGGTAACATGCTCTCTATTTATGTATACTTGCGAACTTTCTTCTTGCCCCTAGTTGCAGCGAAGCCAACATTAGGGTGATCGAAGTGGCCCAATGTCTGAAAGAGAGTAAGAGTTGCATTGGTTTAGCATTGGCCGAGACCATGATGGGCTTAGATGCTTTTCATCGGCGAGAGACCACTTGGTTTGCGGGAAGACTGTTGCTTTTTTAGGTAGTGTTTCCCACCATTTCTCATTTGATTTCTCACATCACTCAGCACTTACGCTCTATTTTTCTTTCAAAGCCCTTTTCTTACTTTTCTCACCACATACATCTCTCTATTCTTTAATCTCTCTTATTTTTCATTCTTTTCCAAGTATGGCTAATGGATAAGCTGAAAGTGGTGGACCCTTACCCCGAGTATTCAGCCTAAGCTTACTTCTTCCGCCAAAGACTGGTGGACTTTCCCCACAGAGGGATGGTGGTGCAACTGGATGTGTAGTAGATCTAACATCACCTAGCGTTGCCCCTGGCTTAACTTGACTGAGATGAGCTACAGCATGTCCTGACAGCCGGGTATACAATTGATTGGCCTTATGTACTGCGTGTTCTATTTCCCCTTCTAATTCAAATGCCAGTTTGGACATGACCAGACTCGACCAGAAGAGGGAGTAGAGTACCCGGCTTCATTCCCGAATCGTGCTTCAAACTTGACTTGGTACCTCACTACTTGGAGGACAAGAGAGCTTCTAGCCCCTACGGTTAACTTCAATTATGCCCTTTCCGGTGAGTGCTTAGCTTGGCTTGAGGACGAAGCATAGGTTGGGCCAACTTTGCCTGCAGAGGCTTCTGCGAGCACGAACAAAGGACGCAGGAACACCTGACTCATCTATGCCCCTAGTTTATTAATTTGACTTTTCTTTTCAAGTTTTATGATGTAAAAGCAACTTTGATTTAACTCAAGGAGTTGGAGAATGTACTTGTATTGAAATCAATGGAATTAATGTTGTGAGCACTAAAAATTTTCCTTTTTGGTCCCAAAATGGTCTACGTTGTAAAAGGTAAATTTTGAGAAAATTAACTCATTAAAACTTTTCAAAACAATTTTTGAAAATGATCACTGCCTGACACGCCCGGAATCAGTCTTCAAGATGTACAACCCTGAATCAGAAAATCATAACTGCCCATAACTGCATTCGCTATCACTGCTCTATATTATAACCGGCCTTTCTGCCAAAATGAAAATAACACAACCAAGCTAACAGACAGTGGAGAAAGATGACCCGATCAAATAAACAAATAGGACAGTTGAGTTGGAGATGGTTATGGTCGAACTTCGAGATGAAGTTGCCTACGTATCCCAAAGATGGGAATCAGGCCTTACATAGTTTGGTTCTGGTTCACTTGAGTATTAACTCTCTTCTTTTGGCGCTCTAACTTTTTCCAAAGTTGCCATTTTGGGTTTTCGACCTTGGGAGCTCTATTTTTCTTTATTTCTATTTTTTTATGCTCTAACTTTTGCCTAGGTCGCCCTTTTGGGTTTTCTGCCTAGCGAGCCTCTCAAGGATAATATTTCTTCAACTTGTCCATATTGATCGACTATGAAAACTCCAGGCCATCTAGATCCATGAGAATCATCACCCCTAACCAGATAGATTTGATAATGTAAGGACCAGTCTAATTGGGTCTGAACTTGCCCCTAAGGTCATGGATGGGAGCTCGGTTGTCTTTCAGCACCATATCCCCTTTCTTGAGAATCCTGGACTTAACCTTCTTGTTAAAAGCCCTAGCAATTCTACACCGATAGCGCTGGATGTGATATCATGCCTTTAACCTTCTCTTATCAAACAAAATCAATTCCTCAAATCTACTCTGCTACCAATCTGCCTCTGCTATTTGACACTCGGCCATAATTCTCAGCGATGGTACCTCGATCGCAATTGGCAAAACAACTTCCATCCCATTTACTAACGAATAGGGGGTTGCCTCCATAGACGTCCGAATTGACGTCCTATAACCCTAGAGTGCTAGTTTATTTAGCCAGTCCCAGTAGGTTTCCACCAGCTTCTACAGGATGTTCTTAATATTCTTGTTAGCGGCCTCAATAGCTCCATTGGTCTGTGGTCTATATGTTGATGACTTGTGAAAAGCCACGTTGTATTTCTCAACCAGGTCCACCGCCTCTTTTTTGAAGTGTGAACCATTATCTGATATGATCTCGTTCGGAACCCCATACCAGCAGATGATGTTGTTTCTGATAAACTTGGCCACATGCGATGCTTTCAACATGACACAAGACTGAGCTTCCACCCACTTTGTAAAATAGTCAATCGCGACCAAGATGAACTCATGTCCATTCGAACCCTTTGCCAAGACTGCACCGATAATGTTGATTCCCTAGACTGAGGAAGGCCACAGCAAAGTCATGTTGTAGAGCTTTGACGACGGATATTCATGCGATTGGCATGGATTTGACACTTGTGGCATCGCCGTACAAAACCAATACAATCCTCCTCCATAGTTGACCAGTAATAGCCTTGTTTGAGGATCTTTTGGGGTAGCATCACCCCATTCATGTGTACCCCACACTACCCTGCGTGGATGGCCTCCGTTAGACGCTTTGATTCCTCTTCTTGAACACACAGCTTGTGCATTCCCAGATGGCCTCTCTTGTACAGCTTACCGCTGCAGATGATGAACTAGATGGCCAGACGCCGTATTTCCCACTGTGGAGAAGTGGTTTGGAAATATTCTTCAAATCCTGGGGGACGCTCGTAATCCTCAAATAGACACCTGAAAATAAATGAACACTCCGGTCGGGGGTGTCGAAATTAGCACTCCGACGGACAAGTTAGTCTCTACTCTCTCTGGATTACTTGTATTTTAAGTTAAGCATACTAGTTCTTACATACCTTCCTCTGACTGATGATCCTGTATTTATATTACTCTTTTTCTTGGGCCTCGGGACTAGGCCCACTTTCCATTTTCCGTATAATTATTTATTCGGCTTCATTTGCAGCAAACCGCTTCTCACTTGGCCCCTTACTCAATCGGCTATCTAGCCTAATAGGATAGGATTTAAATTACGGGACGGGGTCGAATGAAATATGTTTCGACCCAAGTCCAACCATTTCAGCCTCTTCATGACTCCCAATATTCGGCCCCCACAATTGCTTCCCAGGCACTTCACTTACGACAGTTAGCTGGAGTGTTTGGTTTTGAACTTCGAAAGGTCAGAGCCAAAATTCAGCGGCTAACCTCATTTCAACGCGAATGTCAGAGCACACGCCTCTCGGTTATCATTTCAACTTCCCGCCCCTTCGTACACTTCCATTTATTATGATTTAAAATCTTGTCGTCTTCTCGAACATGCACATTTTGGACGCTTAAAGTTTTTGAACTGCCTTCCAAACCTTAGTTTAGCACACTCCTATAAGCTAATCGAAATGGCAAATCATCTGAAAGACCTCCTATCTACGGATCAAATTTCTAGCTTTCAATGCCATTTTTCTATCCCTGATGATGTCCGTCTGTCGCTTGTGACAGACGACACTCTCGATATGGAGAGGGATGATGAAAGCACAATCGTTTTCCCTCTCTTATCGATTGCGGAGGGTGGAATCCGTTTCCCGCTTCATCCATTCCTTAGGGCTATCCTTCGCCATTGGGGTCTAATCCCCTCTTAACCCAATGTCAATTTTTTTAGAATCGTAATGGGGATTATAGAGCTAAACCGTCGCCTTAGGATTAACCTCAGCATACTTGCTATTCGACACTGTTACGCCTTGGCGAAGTCTTCTGGTTAGCATGGACTCTATTTCCTTAGGGCTAAGGACACCGACCATCAACTAGTGACTATGCTCTCCAACTCTGGAAAGTGAGTCGATGATGTTATGGTTGTTGTCCAAGGCAATTGGGAATTCGGCGAAGGCGAGGATCGCCTTGGTCCTATTTCTAGATAGAGGGGCAAACCAGGTGGCCATATAGCTTCTTGTGTTTATCTTTTGTTGTATTTATAAAGCTTCATTTTTGAGACCTCATGGTTTTGCTTGTGCAGGAAACGATTTGAAGAAAGTCCTAACTTCAACCGACGACGCCGTTCTTTCGGAAATCAAAGTCGCACTCAAATACTTCGAACGTCCGAGTCTTCAAAAATAGGGGAGGGCGGCCCACGTTCTACTTCGCTACGAACCGACATATACGACTTTCTCGGCGGCAGAAAACATCCCTATTCCGAAAGGTGAAAAGTTTCTTACCGCCCTTATCTTGAATGACTTCAAAAACTTGAGGCAAGTTGGTTTCGAAGGCTCTGACTCAGAGCGGGCGAAAGTCACTGAAATTGCCAAATCAAACCAGTCTGAAGCGGAAGTAGACGAAGCTTCGAAATTGGCTTTCAAGCAAGCCGGCCTCAATTCAGCCGACCCTCCGTCCACTTCGGGCCGAGGGGACCTTCTGTTTGATGACGTTTTTAACGGTTTAGAGGACCTTCCCGGCGCATTCCCCGAGGACATGGCTGGGTTAAGCCTCACACAACTTGCAAAAAAGAGGAACGCAGAAAGGTTGGCCGCACGACAAAGAGCTGAGGCCATTCGATCTGAAGTACCACCTGCCACCGAATCTCAGCCCTCCTTGCCCGTTATTGAGGAAACGGGCCAAAACCGATCGGCTAAGTCTGAGGTGGTTGTTCAGGCCGATCGAGAGGCTGAGCAAAGGGCAGACAAGCATCCTGCCGAGGTCGAGGCTGGCTTAGAAGAAAACTGTGCCGACAAACGGCCTCGTTTAGAGGAATCGGATGTGATTGTGCCTTTTGTCATTCAACCGAAGATAAAGAACATGTCAATCTCCTCTAATGCTTCGGCAATTAAAGACCCTGCCGTCGCACTCAGCATGACAACGTCCGTCTCATTGCCGACTGACAAGGCAGTTTTCCGGGCAGAGCCGGATCTGCTGGCGATAGCACTAGCCGTTCAATCGACTTTCCTGGTATATACCTTGACCTTGTCTTTCCCTTTTATGCAAATATTATTTTTGGTTTTGATTTCCTGTTTCGCAGACGGTCGGGAGAATAGCCGAGATAGGTCATCGCCAGCATGACGCCGTCAAACGACTTGGTCATTTACAAACGGAAGTAGAGGGCCAAAGAAGCAAGGCCGACTTCGTGGCGGTGAGGGCAAAAATGGAAAGCGCCAGGGCCGAGGCCGAGATGGAGAGGGCGCGTAACACGGATCAACTAAGATCAGCCGCCGAGAAGAGGGCGGACGCGAGCGAAGACGCGCTCAAGTTGGCCCAAGAGGCGATCTCCAAACTGGAGGCTGAGTTGGAAGAAATAAAGAAGGCGAAGGAAGCAGCCGACTCAGAGGCTTCCAAGGTATTCGAGGCCGGGAAAAGTGCTACTTTCGCCGACTATGTGGAAGAAGTCCCTAAATTTCAAAATCGGGGATTCAAACACGGCTGGCCCTTTCTGTTGTTGATGTGACATTGGCTATGCCGATTCCATATGAGCAAGTGGATGTTGAGCTACTGGAATCTGACTTCGAGGAAAAATTTGAGCGACAGCCATAGTTTTTGTTTTACGATTTCAAATGTATTTTGACAACTTTTCGTTTAGTAGTTTTCATGTATTGTTACAGTCATAGTTTTTTGCTAGGCATTTTCATGCGAACTTGTAGCTTTTTGTTTAATAGTTTTCGTATGTAAAATGGCTATAATTTGTGCCCAATTTACTAATGAAAATTTCCTCTTTACTTTGCTATTATTTGTGCTAAATTTTGTTATTGATGAATGGTATTGCTTTCAATTGTAAAATGGCTACATTTTGTTTTCAATACCAATTTTCATAATTCATGGAATGGCTGCAGCATAAATCGATCGGCATTCGGTTTAGGGACTTGGCCGATCAGATTAATAAATCTGCCCTTGCCACAGCCAGTGCATGAGCTTCAGAAGCCGAATAGGACTAGTTCATGGAATGGCTGCGGCATAAATCGATCGGCATTGGGTTTAGGTACTTGACCGATCAGATTAATAAATCTGCCCTTGCGCCAGCCAGTGCATGAGCTTCAGAAGCCGAATAGGACTAG
This sequence comes from Camellia lanceoleosa, assembly GCA_025200525.1. Taxonomy (NCBI): domain Eukaryota; kingdom Viridiplantae; phylum Streptophyta; class Magnoliopsida; order Ericales; family Theaceae; genus Camellia; species Camellia lanceoleosa. The sequence goes on from CM045759.1 coordinate 58,857,261, forward strand.
TTCATGGAATGGCTGTGGCACAAATCGATCGGCATTGGGTTTAGGTACTTGACCGTCGACATTAATCATCTGCCCTGCGGCCGGCATGAGCTTCCGAAGCCGAACAGGACTAGTTCATGAAATGGCTGGGGCATAAATCGATCAGCATTGGGTTTAGGTAGTTGGTCGATCAGATTAATAAATCTGCCCTTGCTCCAGCCAGTGCATGACCTTCAGAAGCCGAATAGGACTAGTTCATGGAATGGCTGTGGCATAAATCGATCGACATTGGGTTTAGGTACTTGGCTGGTCAGATTAATAAATTTACCCTTGCCCTAGCCAGTGCACGAGCTTCAGAAGCCGAATAGGACTAGTTCATGGAATGGCTGGGGCATAAATCGATCGACATTGGGTTTAGGTACTTGGCCAATCAGATTAACAAATCTGCCTTTGCCCCAGCCAGTGCATGGGCTTCAGAAGCCGAATAGGACTAGTTCATGGAATGGCTGCGGCATAAATCGATCAACATTGGGTTTAGCTACTTGGCCGATCAGATTAATAAATCTACCCTTGCCCCAGCCAGTGCATGAGCTTCAGAAGCCGAATAGGACTAGTTCATGGAATGGCTGGGGCATAAATTGATTGGCATTGGGTTTAGATACTTGGCCGATCAAATTAATAAATCTGCCCTTGCCCGAACCAGTGCATGAGCTTCAGAAGCTGAATAGGACTAGTTCATGGAATGGCTGCGGCATAAATCGATCGGCATTGGGTTTAGATACTTGGCCGATCAGATTAATAAATCTGTCCTTGCTCCAGCCAGTGCATGAGCTTCAGAAGCCAAATAAGACTAGTTCATGGAATGGCTGGGGCATAAATCGATCAGCATTAGGTTTAGGTACTTGGCTGATCAGATTAATAAATCTGCCCTTGCCCCAGCCAGTGCATGAGCTTCAGAAGCCGAATAGGACTAGTTCATGGAAGGCCTGAGGCATAATTCAATCGGCATTGGGTTTATATACTTGGCCGATCAGATTAATAAAGCTGCCCTTGCCCCAACTAGTGCATGAGCTTCAGAAGCCGAATAGGAGTAGTTCATGGAATGGCTACGGCATAAATCGATCGACATTGGGTTTAGATACTTGGCTGATCAAATGAATAAATCTGCCCTTGCCCCAGCCAGTGCATGAGCTTCCGAAGCCGAATAGGACTAGTTCATGGAATTATCCGATCGGCATCTGGCTGTTGGCATTTAGCATTAATGACATCGCGTCGGGGGCGCTACGTACATTAAGAATAAATGGGGTGAGTTCGCTCCAGTGATTCTACTTATTCTTATTCAGACTCGATTTAAACTAGCTTGAGATAAGTGCGAATGTCAAACAGACTGTTATTCAACAGCAGAGGAGAATGACGAACATTAGCTGAGCTGGACACTGCAATGAATCACAGCAGCGAGCCTATACACACGGGAGGAAGGATATCCGAGGAACCGGAAAAACGTCAGCCCCCAAGTCGTCGAAGCTGATCACCCCGAAAAGAAAAACAGCAGTGAGGAAGCTCCCCGTGACAGCGACCGGGAAACGAGCCCGACACGACGCCACGACCGTTGAGTTTTGCGGGTTTTGTGGGGAATAAACCGATGACAGAGGCAGATTCCATCGTTAACGATCCAGGTGTAGCAGCCAAGTTCGCTCGATAGATCTTTCAACCGGAAGTCTAGCAGTCGATGGTTGGACGACAAGATTTCGAAGTATTTCGAGAAGGCATCCATGGGGCGGTGAAGGGGCTGTACACCGCTTATGAAGTTGGCATGTGTCTACGCGCCGCGCGACAGGAAATAGAGAAGAAGGATGAACGAATCTGCAGTTTAGAGGCTCGTACGGAAATGGCCGAGCGTGAGCTTAGGTAGCTTAGGAAGGCTCAAGCCACCGAGCCGCATGCGGCGGGTCAATCTAACCCGCTCGTGGAGGAGAGAGTGACCCAACGGCTGTTAAGTCGCGCCATTGCTGACCGAGATACCACAAGCATGTTTGCCATAGAAAATATGAGGACCATAGGTTATGAACAAGGCTTCCATGTGGGCCAGAACGTTGGGATCGACAAAACCAAAGAGAAACTTACAGAAGAGGTCTGCCGATGCGAGAACTGGACTTTAGGCACGGTTGGATCAAAGCACTTCAATCCGCGGAGGCTCTCTGAGCAGAGGGTGTTGATTCGGCGTTGCCGCTGTACCAACGTGATTACTTTCCCTTTTCCACCTTTGAAGTCGAAAAGAGTGACAATGAGGGAGATGCCGTATAAAATTAGACATTGTGGGCATTGTAATGCAAAATTTATGTAATTTTTAGCTAATTGAATAATAGTACATTTTCTATTTCAAGTGTTTTCAAATGTTGGCATACTTTCTGATTGTATTAGTATACTCCATTTCAATTGACTAATCTAAGGACACATTTATTTTGAACGTTCACATGTTTCAGCCTACGTTTATATGGCATGTTTTATTTTATTTTGAATGTTTGATATCTCAGCCTTCGTTTATAGGGCTTCCCCCATTTCACGTTTATACGCTGTCATGCACTAATCGTGATATCCACGAAGGGTGCTCCGAATCCGGAGACTTAATCACCCCAAAGATCTTGCGGCGATGGGGCTCCGAATCTGAAGACTGGCCAATCGTGATAACCACGAAGGGTGCTCCGAATCTGAAGGCTTTATCGGCCCAAAAGCATCATGCGCTGATGGGGCTCCGAGTCCAAAAACTTAGTTTGGCCAATCGTGATATCCACGAGGGGCGCTTAGAATCCGGAGGCTTTATCGGCCCAAAGGCGTCATGCGCCGATGGGGCTCCGAGTCCGGAAACTTAGTTTGGCCAATCATGATATCCAGGAAGGGCGCTCCGAATCCGAAGGCTTTATCGGCCCAAAGGCATTATGTGCCGATGGGGCTCCGAATTCAGAGACTTAGTTTGGCCAATCGTGATATCCACAAGGGGCGCTCCGAATCCAGAGGCTTTATCGGCCCTAAGGCATCATGCGTCGACGGGGCTCCAAATTCGGAGACTTAGTTTGGCCAATCGTGATATCCACGAAGAGCGCTCCGAATCCAGAGGTTTTATCAGCCCGATGAGGCTCCGAATTCGGAGACTTAGTTTGGCCAATCGTGATATCCACAAAGGGCGCTCCGAATCCGAAGGCATTATCGGCCCAAAGGCGTCATGCGCCGATGGGGCTCCGAGTCTGGAAACCTAGTTTGGCCAATCGTGATATCCACGAAGGGCGCTTCGAATCCAGAGGCTTTATCAGCCCAAAGGCGTCATTCGCCGATGGGGCTCCGAATTCGGAGACTTAGTTTGGCCAATCGTGATATCCACAAAGGGCGTTCCGAATCCAGAGGCTTTATCGGCCCAAACGCGTCATGCGCTGATGGGGCTCCGAGTCTGGAAACTTAGTTTGGCCAATCGTGATATCCACGTGGGGCGCTCCGAATCTGGAGGCTTTATCGGCCCAAAGGTGTCATGCGCCGATGGGGCTCCGAATTCGGAGACTTATTTTGGCCAATCGTGATATCCACAAATGGCGCTCCGAATCCGGAGGTTTTATCGGCCTAAAGGCGTCATGCGCCGATGGGGCTCCGACTTCGGAGACTTAGTTTGGCCAATCGTGATATCCACGAAGGGTGCTCCGAATCCGGAGGCTTTATCGGCCCAATGGCGTCATGTGCCGATGGGGCTCCGAGTCCGGAAACTTAGTTTGGCCAATCATGATATCCACAAAGGGCGTTCCGAATCTGGAGGCTTTATCGGCCCAAAGGCGTCATTCGCCGATGGGGCTTCGAATTCGGAAACTTGGTTTGGCCAATCGTGATATCCACGAAGGGCGCTGCGAATCCAGAGGCTTTATCGGCCCAAAGGCGTCATGCGCTGATGGGGCTCCGAATTCAGAGACTTAGCTTGGCCAGTCGTGATATCCACGAGGGGAGCTCCGAATCCGGAGGCTTTATCAGGCCAAAGGCGTCATGTGCCGATAGGGCTCTAAATTCAGAGACTTAGTTTGGCCAATCGTGATATCCACGAAGGGCGCTCCGAATCCGGAGGTTTTATCGGCCCAAAGGCATCATGCACCGATGGGGTTCCGAATTCGGAGACTGGCCAATCGTGATATCCACAAAGGGCGCTCCGAATCCAGAGGCCTTATTGGAACACTTTTGAACTGATTTTGCAGTAAGTTAACGGGGATCTTTGCATTACAAAAGTGGAGGGTGTATAAGGTGAACCAGTCAAACCTAATATCATTCCCCACAAGTCAGGTTCAATGATAGAATTTACGCAAGTGCGTCGAATTCCAAGGCCGTGGCAGACTCCTTCCGGACATGTCTTTGAGCCGATATGCCCCTACTCCTGCGATCGAATCGAACTGATAGAGGCCGTCCCAATTAGGACTCTATTTTCCATCAGCCAGTTTCCTGGCAGCTAGAAGTACTTTCTTCCGGACCAATTCTCCTGGTGTGTAGTGGCGCAGCTAAACGCGTTGATTGTATGACTTAGCAAGCTATTGCTGGTATCGTGCCATGGACGCAAGGGCACGGTCTCTTCATTCTTCGATCAGAATCAAATCCAAAGCCAACATTATGTCGTTTCGGCCTATATCAAAAACTTACGATTTTAGGGTTGGGTGGCCGATCTCCAGGGGTATGATCGCCTGGGTTCCAAAGCATAAAGCAAACGGCATTTCTCCAGTGGATCGCCTCGGCGTAGTTCGATGAGCTCACAATACACTTGGCAATTCTTCGACCCATTTGCCTTTAGCTTTCTCTAGCCTCTTCTTGATGCCATCCAAGATAGATTTGTTCGAGGCTTCGACCTGACCATTGCTTTGGGGGTAAGCAGGCATGGAAAAGTAAGGCCGGATACCATACTTGCTGCACAGCTCTTGGTAGACGCCACAATCAAACTGGGTGCCGTTGTCTGAGATAAGAGCTCTTGGAATGCCGAATCGTGTTATGATATTTCTCCATACAAAGCGCTTAACATCAGCATCTCAAATGTGCGTTAATGACTCTACTTCGACCCATTTTGTGAAGTAATCTGTCGTGACGATCAAGTATCGCTTGTTCCTTGGGGCCCTCGGCAATGGTCCTACAATATCAAGTCCCCACTAGGCGAACGGCCAGGGACTGGTAATAGAGCTTAACTCTTCAGCAAGCAGATGGGTTAACAGGGAGAACTTCTGGCACTGTTCACATTTTTTCACATAGCATTCGGCATCAGATCTCGTTGTCGGCCAATAATACCCCTGTGTTATAGCTCGATGGGCCAAAGAGCGCCCGCCAGAATGTGAGCCACAACTGCCTTCATGTATTTCAGTCAGAAGTTCTTCGACTTTGTCCGGATGCACGCATTCTAGGTATGGACCAGAAAGGGATTTTTTATAAAGCTTTCCTTATGGATCCAAGTAGTAACGCAGGGCTTTGTTTCGCAGCTTGTGCACTTCTTTCTTGTCCTCTGGGAGCTGTTCGGAAGATAGAAATGTAGCAATGGGATCCATCCAACTCGGTCCAGATTCTATGACATTGACCTGGATTTCCTCTTGGACCAATGCTTGGCTCCGGGATGAAACCCACCTCGATGGTCCGTTTAATCTCTGAGTTAATGGCGGAGGCTAGGCAAGCCAGGGTATCTGCATGTGTGTTCTGCTCACGTGTTATCTGATTCAATTCATGATGGTCAAATTTTGCTAGCAGGGAGTTAGCCGTTTTCATGTAAGTCGCCATACGGTCATTTCTTGCCGCGTACTCCCCTTTTAGCTGATTGATCACCAATTTTGAATCGTAAAATACAAGCAGACACCGAGCACCCAGAAGATGTGCATTCCGTAAACCGGTTAGAAGGGCTTTGTATTCGGCTTCATTGTTTGACGCTTCGAAGCCGAGTTTGACGGCCTACTGATTGGACGATCCATCACAGTACAACTACCAAATGTCCCCAACAAAAATTCTCCAGTTCGGCTTAGGTCGAATTTCATCAGACTTAAAGTCGGCAAGACCCCCGGTGAATTCGGCAACAAAATCAGCAAGCACCTGTCCCTTGATTGAGGTTCTAGGTAGAAACTGAATGTCGTACTAGCCGAGTTCGAGAGCCCACTTTGAGACGCGTCCCGATGCTTCTGCACTACGTAGTACTGATCGGAGGAGGTAATCTGTTAGCACCCCGATGCTGTGCCCCTGGAAGTAATGCATTAGTTTTCTTGCCGCCATGACTAGGGCTCGGATAAGTTTTTCCAGCGGAAGGTAGCGTGTTTCGGCGTCAACCATTGCCTTGCTCACATAGTATATTGGCCACTACTCCCCTAGCTCTTCCTTTATCAATATGGCGCTGATGGCCCGGTCGGAAACTGCCAGATACAAAATGAGCGGGTCACCTGCCGAAGGTGTTGTCAAGAGTGGCACTGATCGGAGGTAGGTCTTAAGGCCGTTGAAAGTGACTTCGCACTCGACGGACCATTCGAAAGCCTTGCCCTACCGTAGTGTATGAAAGAATTGTCGGCAGCGATCTGTGGACCGACTGATGAACCTGTTGAGTGCGATGGCCATCCCCATCAACTTTTGAACCTCTTTCACTGAACGAGGGGAGTTGAGTTCCGAGATTGCTGTTAATTTCCTCGGGTTAGCTTCGATTCCTCAGTGGTTGACAATGTAACCCAGGAATTTGCCAGAGCCGATCCCAAACGCACATTTGGATGCGTTCAGCTTCATTTTGTATTTGTGTAAAATGCCGAATATCTTTTCCAGATCGGCTAGATGGGTTTGCTCTTCTTTGGACTTGACCACCATGTCATCAATGTACACTTCCATAGTTTGGCCGAGTTGCTCTTTGAACATGGAAGTGACCAGTCTTTGGTAAGTTGCCCCTGCATTCTTCAACCCAAAAGGCATAACCTTATACCAGTAGGTTCCTCTTGGGGTGAGGAATGTAGTTTTGTCTTGGTCCTCCGGATGCATGACGATTTGATGGTAACCTCTGTAAGCATCGAGGAAACTCATACGCTGATGGAGTGCCGTCGCATCTACAAGTTGGTCAATTCTGGGTAGGGGAAAACAATCCTTGGGGCAGGCTTTGTTTAGGCCCGTGAAATCAACGCATACTCTCCAAGTCCCATTTTTCTTCTTCACAACCACAATATTGGAGAGCCACGTAGGGTAGGTAACTTCCCTGATTGCCTCGGCATCAGGCAACCTGTCAACATCTTCAACAACGGCAGCAGTGTGCTTCGCAGCTGACCGCCGGCTTTTTTGAATGATAGGCTTGCATTTAGGGTCAACATTTAAACGGTGCTGCCAAAAAGATAGATCTATACCCGACCCCTCATACGGAGTCCATGCAAAGACATCAAGGTTGCTGAGAAGGAAGGAAATCAACTGCTGTCTGTCGGCTGGATTCAGGGAGGCATTGACCATGAAGAACCTATTTGGGTTTCCGTTGATTTCAACTCGATCTAGGGCTTCCGTGGCCTTTTCACTTGGGAGCCACCCAACATCATCGAGACTCTCCCGATCTGGCACCTCAATAAAATTCACTTGCAACTCCTTTGGCGTCTTTTCAGCAAGGAGATAGCATGCTTGTGCTGACTTCTGTGAGCCACGGATCTGCTCAATGTCACGCTCTATCGGGAAGTGTAGCAGCTGATGATAGGTGCTTGGCACAGCTTGTATAGAATGCAACCAAGTTTTCCCCATGATGACATTATACGGTGATGGCAGCTTGACGACCAAGAATTCCACATCTACTGTTCGGGAGCCCGCTCGAACGGGTAGTGTGATTTTCCCTAGCAGATATTCTGGATTGGCGTTGAAGCCGAATAGTGGATAGGGAGCCGGAGAGAGGTCCGATTCGGAGAGGCCTAGTTTGGTGAATTTCTTGCAATACATAACTTCCGATGTGCTCCCTGGGTCAATGAGTACGCGCTCAACGGTGAATTGGTTTACGCACAACTCAATTACTAAGGGATCAATATGGGGAAGTGTCACTTTGGCCAAATCTGAATCATCAAAAGTAATGCTCGTAGCTTCATGGGGCCGTTTTGCTAGAGTGAGTTGATTTTGAGGGTCGGGATTCGACTGAATCGTATGCACTGCGGATGACATTGGCAGGCTGTATATTATGTGGATCACACCAAGTGGAGAGGAATCATGTCTTAAGGTTATTGCTTTGGTTGAGTTGCCTTTTCGGACATACTGTTATAGCCTACCATCTTGTACCAATTCTTCTAGGTGATCCTTCAATGCATAACAACTCTCAGTATCATGGTCGTGGTCCTTGTGATACTCATACCGTCTTCTCGTGTCAGGAGGTCCCACTATTTTGGACAGCCATTTGAAGAACGGAAGGTGTTGGACTTTGGACATAACCGTGCTGATCGGCTATGTCAACTCCGTATATTTCTTATCGACGCACCTTGTGCGCCTGCTATCGACTTGTAGCTGTTCATTTGCTCGATGGGAGCATTGGTCGCTTGATTAGCGAGAATCCCATCTCTTATCCCGTTTAGCCCGATGCCGTGGTTTAGGGCTCTGAGGTGGTACCGAATTTAACGGCTAAGGAATTTCAGTAGGAACCGTCTTGTTAGTCACATTTTCAGCTTTTACCCGCAAGGCATCGTCCTCCACTTTATAGTATTCTTCAACTTTCTTCATCAACGACCAGACTGTTTTGGGGGGCCGTCTAGTCAAAGAGCTGAGGAGGGCAATGTCGGGATGCAGCCCCATCTTGAAGGCGATAATGGCCATAGAGTCATTGCAAGCATCATCTACCAGATTAAAACATTCCCAATACCGCGATGAATACGCACGAAAGGTTTCCCCCAGTTGAATGTGCATTGCCCAAAGGGAATCGGCTTGCTTTGGTTGGACCTCATTAGTTATAAACCTTGCCCTGAACGATTTTTGGAATTGGTGGAAGCTCTTGATTGAAGCTAGCTCCAGTTTATAATACCACCTGACAACTAGTGGTCCCAAACTGCTCGAAAATATTCTACACATGAGAGCCTCATCGTCTGCATGCAGCGTCATGGCTTGCTTGTAATAGCAGATGTGATCAGTAGGGTCTGATTTACCATCGTACAAGGTGAATGACGGTGCTTTGAATTTCTTGGGTAGCATTGCCCTTGCAATCCATCGTACAAAGGGATCGTGCTGGTCCTCTTCGTCTGAACTGTTTCTTCTTCACTTATGCCTTATACGTGGACTCTTTTCAGAGGAACTAGTGGCTTCGGTTCATCCCTTCTTCTTGGGCTCCGGGGATAATGAGTCGGAGTCGCTATCAGTGTCTTGTTGTCGAGCTCGAGGTCGTCGACCACCTGCCCTCAGAGGTCGTTCCGGCTCTGGGCGAACAGCTTGTTTGGACTTCGCCACTTCCAAGGCCAAATCTTGACGGAGACGTTCGTTCTCAATGATCATGTTCTCCAACCTCTGTTCATTTTGCTTTGCTTGTTTCATGATCGCTTGAACTGTCTCATGCTCTGAAGTCGAGAGTGAGGCGAAGTTCAAGGCGCGTCTGGCGGCGATAGTCTCCGGTCCAAGTATGTTTGTTGGAGTGAGGTCATCTCTCTGTGTGGTTTCGTCAGTGACTATCGAAGGGTCTTCCGTTACGCCCGCCATGGATGTATTTGAGTATTCTCACAGACGGCGCCAATTGTGGAGAAGTGGTTTGGAAATACTCTTCAGATCCTAGGGGATGCTCGTAATCCTCAAATAGACACCTGAAAATAAATGAACACTCCAGTCGGGGGTGCTGGAATAAGCACTCTGACGGACAAGTCAGTCTCTACTCTCTCTGGATTACTTGTATTTTAAGTTAAGCATACTAGTTCTTACATACCTTCCTCTGACTGATGATCCTATATTTATATTACTCTCTTTCTTGGGCCTCGGGACTGGGCCCACTTTCCATTTGCCGTATAATTATTTATTCGGCTTCGTTTGCAGCGAACCGCTTTTCACTCGGCCCCTTACTCAATCGGCTATCTGGCCGAATAGGGCAAGATTTAAATTGCAGGATGGGGTCGAATGAAATATGTTTCGACCCAAGTCCAACCATTTTGGCCTCTTCATGACTCCCAATATTCGGCCCCCACACCTGTTTATCTTTAACATTTGCCCCTAGTGGATACGTATCCTTTTCCATAAAGTTCCAAATGTTGTAATATCAGGGGTTCTTGTCTTGAACCTCATCTATTGCGACAATGGTCTCGTAAGCCGACGTGTATTTCTGCTCAATGATGATCGGACGCATCTTAACTCCAAACGAGATGTCTACCATGGAAGATAGAGTTACCAGCGCATCAGCAAATCGATTGTTCTCTTTCCATAGATGCGTGAATGTAGTTTTTCAAACCCCGGAATTAGAATATCCAAGGTCTGATGATAAACCTTCATTTTCTCTTCTTTGACTTTCCAGCCTCCATTAGCTTAAGAAACAACCAAGTTTGAGTCTCCGATAACATCCAACCTTATTGCCCTTAGTTCCAGGGCAGCTTCAAAACTAGCAATACATGCCTCATATTCTGCTTCATTGTTGGACACTTTGAACCGGAGTTTGAAGGCTAGGGCTATATGGGAATCATTGGGTGCTATCAGTAACACACCTATCCCATAACCATATTGATTGGACGCTCCATCAAAGTACATGGTCCATGTTTCCTCTTCTACCTGTAGAATGTCTTCATCTGGGAACAAGTATTCCACTGCCTCATCTCCTTCTATTGGATGGTCTGCCAAGAATTCTGTTACAGCTCTTCCTTTAACTGATTTGCGCGTGACATACTTGAGATCAAATTCGGAGAGAAGAAGCAACCAACGAGCCAGTCTACCCATAAGTGCCGGTTTCTCAAAGAGATATTTGATGGGATCTAATCTTGAAACCAGAATTATAGAGTGGGCTAACAGATAGTGCCTCAACTTCTTGGTAGCCCATACCAAGGATAAGCAAGCTTTCTTGAGGGGAGTGTAGCGGGTCTCATAGTCCAGTATCTTCTTGCTGAAGTAGTAGATGACCTTCTCCATCTTTTCTTCAAATTCTTAAGCTAACACGCATCCCATGGTTGAATCTGTTATCGACAAGTACAAAATCAAAGGCTTCCCCAGCTCTGGCGGCGACAACACAGGTAGATTCTGAAGGTACTACTTGACCTGCTCAAAGGCAAACTGACATTGATCGTTCCATCAGAACTTCTTGTTCTTCTTCGAGAGAACAAACAGTGATTCATAAGTTAAGGTTAATTTTAAAATAAACTGTCTTATGAATTGCACTTTCCCTAAAAAGTCACGCATCTCCTTTTCAGTCCTTGGTAGTGGCATTTCTAAGATGGCCTTGATTTTGGACAGATCTACTTCAATTCCCCTCTGTGTGATCAGAAATCTCAGCATTTTCCTTGCCGTCACGCCAAGGTACATTTTTATGGGTTTAACCTTAATCTGTATTCCCTTATCCATTGAAAGAATTTTTCCAAAGCGGTGTAGTGGCCCTCTCGCTCTTTGGACTTGACAATCATGTCGTCTACATACTCCTCAACCTCTTTGTGAATCATGTCATGCAGAATGGTGGTCACAACCTTCTGATAGGTAGCCCTAGCATTTTTCTACCCAAAAGGCATAACTCAGTAGCAGTACGTACCCCACGGTGTGGTGAATGTGGTCTTTTCTCTATCCTCGAGTGCCATCAAAATCTAGTTATACCCGGAAAATCCATCCATAAATGAAAGCAAGGCATGGCCTGCAGTGAAGTCTACCAACTCATCCATATGCAGTAATGAAAAGTCGTCCTTTAGGCTGGCTTTGTTCAAGTCCCGAAAGTTGACACAAACCCAAATTCTACTGTCTTTCTTTAGAACTGGGATGATATTGGCCAACTAGGTCGAATACTCAGACACTAACAAGAATCCTACATCAATCTACTTGGTGACCTCTTCCTTGATTTTCATTGGCCAATCCGAACGAACTCTGTGCAATTTCTATTTATCTGGTCGGGCCTCAAGGTTAAGAGGGATCCGGTGCTATACAATCTCAAGGTCGATTCCAAGCATGTCTTCATAGGACCATGTAAAAATATCTTTGAAATCTTTTAATAAATCGATTAAACACTCGCATTACTCCGAAGACAACGTGGACCCGATCTGGACCAAGCGCGGATCCTTCTCAATACCCATATTAATGGTAATAATTTCATCAATACAAGGCTTAGCACGCCTTTTCTCCTCTCAATTAATCAAGTTTTTCAAAGCCAAACGAATTTCATCCTCTTTGTGTTCATTAAAATTCCAAAAATCTCAATCAATGCAATAAATCAGCGGCACAGAGAAGTGCACAGAATCTGCAGCGTTTTTATTCATAAGTTCCGACTCTTCAGTTACAACCGACTCAAAAGTGAAAGAAAAAGAGGACTTCGACAGGACCTTGGCATTCGGGTTACCACCCCCGAGAATGCCAAACTTAGACTCCCCGGACTGAGTTGAATCTAATTTCGATTCCACAGACTCAGTGGAATCAGATTCTGGCTCATCACCCGATTCAAAACTGGTAAGAAAGCCTTTCTCCAGTTGCCAAGTAAGACAAGGTGCCCTCGATGCATCCAAAATACCACTAAGTTGGGTCCACACCCGGTTCTTCCCTGATCATGGTGACAGTAAAGTTATCCCCCAAGTTCTCTAGGTCAGTCACGAGATCTGTCAGGAGATTGGCCAGTGCTGCCCCTACTTCAAGCTCGCTGTTGTCCGAGTCATCTTTCATGCTTTGGCTAGCTCTGATGCTTTGTTCAATTCTTTCCTCCTCACTGTCTTGCAACTGAAGATCAAAGAAGATCTCAAATCTGAGGATGCGCTTTTTCGAGGAATTTACCCAAGGCTCAAGAAAGCCACAAAAAGGGAAATCGTTTCCCTCTCAAACAAAACGGCCGTTCAACGTCCTTTGAATTGGCCTGTGGACAAGCTCATAATGCTTCCCAGCTCTCTTAACCTTGGCTTTGCCCCTCATTTCCTCTTATTTTCTTATCCAGTCCTCTTTAGTGGGCACATACCCCAATCCAAAGGCGTACGGGTTGTGTGGCACCTCTGCTAGTGCTGTAACACCTTTCCGCCCACTCTTTCCAAGACCCGTTCCCAGAATATGCTGCAGTTTGTTCATGAAGTAGATGGACTAGGCACTGACGTACATGCCTTCGTCCAAAGCCAAAATTGTCTGCACTACCTGGGCTTCTGCTAGAGTGAACCCCGAGAGGAATACATCCTCATCGCCATGATTGATCTCTAGTACTGGCATAGTCACCTCTAGAGGTGGATGGATGGATGAGTTCCGAAAAACCGTTGCTACTCCTTCCTCATGAGGATACTTCAACATCTGATGGAGGGTGGAGGAGACAGCCTTTATGTGATGTAACCAAGGCCTCCGTAACAGCAGATTCAAGGTAGCTTGCATATCCAGTACGTGGAACTCGATTTCTTGGTCTGACGGGCCTACCTACTTGAACTTGCATTTTCACTGTACCCATGACCTCCTTGCTTGTGTTATCATATGCCTGTATCACCTGGGCCGTGGGAACGAAGTCTGCTAGTTTAAGGCCAATTGCGTAGGCAGTATGGGAATGACAGACATTAATGGCGAAACCGGTATCTACTAACACAACCGTCACCAATTTCTCTCGTCATATCACAGATATGTATAATGGCGTGTTGTGAGCCGACCCTTTCGGCGATATCTCTTTGTCAGAGAAGTGAGCATTTGTTTGGCACCACTTGGGAAGACTAAACCCATCAGTTGCTCGGGCGTAGTATCAATGGAGAATTTAGCCTTATCCATTGCCGATAATACTGCCTATCGGTGTACCCGTGATGCCATAAGGAGTCTCCAAATAGAGATATCGGCTTGCATCTTCTTGAGCTGCTTCAGAACTAACTCCTCTTCCAACTGCTTCTCATTTTCTTTCTCGACCTCCCCGTCCTTTCCTGATGGCTCCGCTTAATCGAGGTGTGGAGGTTTAAAATACCGTCCACTTCTTATGAGATGGTATATCTACTTAGCATACCATGTATTATTTGGGATACAATCTCCTCAATCTTCGTCAGTATGGACCAGATGCAGATCACTGTCATCCCACCACTCGCCATCAGTTGCCAACAAACAGTTGTCCGGTTCTACTTGAATCATCTTTACAGTACAAGTGTCCCCCTCAGGGTGACATGCTGTTGCGGTTTTCTGGTTGTCTTCAATTCTTTCTATCTCGAACTGCATTAGCGTAGCTTCCTGTTCATTATCTGTGGCTTTTACTACACCCATGTCTTGGGTTGGGTTTCCCACACATGTGCCCTCTAGCAGTTTTCCTTTCTCATCAGCATTCCTGGCTACCACTGGTACCTCTGCTTTCTTTCCCTCTGGCTTAATCCCAGTTTCTTCTTCCTTGTCTGGCTCATCACTCAGCCATTCAGCATTATCAGTCGATCCATTTAGGTCAAACCACCCGATCTGTACATCTCCTTGATCGTGCTAATCGAAAAAATGCAAGTTGTCTAGATCTTCTTCAAGATCTGCAAGGTCATCTAACCCTTGGCTCGGGCCATCCTCCTTAACCACATTAATGCCTACCAAGGCCAGTAGCACCACTTCAGGCCTGGTTTGAACGGTTGGCACGATATAGCAACTCGGGTCATATGCCCTTTCAAATAGGTCCCTAGGACACTCCGACGACAGACTAGTACCTCCCTCCGAGGTCGATATCCCTTCCACTACAAGTGTTATCACCACTAACCTATGAGGCTCAGTTTGTAGATTAGTTGTGTCTATCATGCACAAATCTGTGCCCTCAGGAATGAACAACATCGGTTTTGGTAGGTGGAAGGGGGTAAGGTTAAGGTTTTGAGGTATAGGGACTTGATTATAGGCTCAGAGCGGGTTGGTGGTTACATTTGGTTTCTAGGGTGGAATGATGACCTTGTTGTCAATGAGATCCTAAATCTCATAACGCAAAGGGAAGCACCGATCGGTGTCATGACCGTACTGCTGGTGAAAAGCACAGTATTTTGCGGGGTTATGCTTTGGTGGAAGAGGGTTAGGAAGTAGGCGAGGTTCTAAGGGTTTTAGATGCCCCTTCTTAACTAGCACCTGCATGGCTTTGGATAGGGTCATGTATAGCTGCTTAAAAGTCTTACCCTGAGATCGAGTAGGGTTGGATGATGTTTGTGGGCCTACGTTGGCGAAGGGGTCAGCAGTTTTTGTTGTGGTGACAACACTTACGTTCGATGGCCTTGCAGCTGTGCTACTGCTGGTAGCATTGGAACTGTGAACAAACGACCTCTTAGCCGGCTCTTTATCACTGTAATAATCCCTTGCTTCATAGCATCCTCAATTTGAACCCCTATCTTATGAAGTTCTTGGAATGTAAATAGTGGGAAAACAATCATCTTCTGCAGCAACTTGCCATGTAGATTCCGGACGACCATTCTAATCGATCTTTCTCTAAAGGTCGAGTGGTCATCATGGACACTTTAGGTCTCCATCTTCTCACAAACTCAGAAAAACCTTCCTTTGGCTTTTGACACACGCCTCGAGATCACAAGTTGTGACCTCAATTTGCATGTTGTAAGAGTACTGGGCAATGAAGGACTCGACTAACTCCTCCCAGTTCTATTTGACAGAATCTTCCAACTTGGCGTACCAGATGGCTGCTATACTTGACATAGTTTGACTGAAGAGAGATAGTTTCTGCAGTCTAGTTAAGCCTATCGGCCATAAGATATCTAAAAATAATCGTAAGTGAACCATCAGGTCCCCGGAACCATCAAAACAGTCAATGTGCAGCATCTTAAACTGCTCTAGTAATATAATCACGGATTTGGTGTATCCATCCTTTATGTCTGGAATGGAGTTGACTCCTTATGGTTTTTTGAACAGCTTCTCTAGTTTGTTGACTTTGAGTGCAGTAGGATTGACCTCGAATTTGAACGGTGCCTTAGTTTGATAAACCGGGGCTTTGGAAGCTTGTGCCAATATGGGTTCTGTTGGAACTAGGAAAACTGGAATACCCTGGGTTTGTGGATCTCGAGCAGTGGCAGTATTAGTAGTGGCACTGGGCGTGGAGATAACCGCGGCGGGTACATGTGAGGTAGAGGCTGCAGCCAGCTATGGTTATGGTTGTTGTTACTGTTGTTGTAGCCTAGTTATAACCTCGGCCTGATAAGCCGCATCATGCTGTAGTGTCTCAACTGTTTGTTGCAGATGGAGTATTAATTCCTTCATATTTGTCGAGGGATACTGCCCCATTGGAATAGGTGACTGTTCCTGAGCTGGACTGGAAGTAAATGACTGTTCCTGAACCGGACTGAACATAAGTGAGCTGAGAGGTGATTGCTGTAAGATCTGGACTGGTGAATTCTATTTGATTCTCCTTCGCCTTGTAACCAGTGATAGTGAAGCAAACACGAGTTGTCCCCGAACAAGATCTCCAACCTTGCACAGTCTTCCAACTAGGGTCCAGAGTATTTGGGGGATATCAGAACCCTCCGAAGATATGGTTTTAAACTACCTAGCAAAAGAAATATTGCAAAAGAGCAGTAATCAGAAACCGCACAGCACCTCAGCTAAGATGTTTATCAATACAGGCATGATCAAAGTCGTAGGACTGTACTCCACACTGAATTCTGCCTCAAAACAGATACCAACTGTGCAATTAATATGCACATCCTTGTACAGTTTCACTATAAAGCACATACCAGTTTAAAGGAGAGTCAAAACACCCCAATGAGGAGGGAAGGTTACCCTGTCCAAGCTTTGTCATGAACTAGGTTTTCACTACTTCAATTAAGAGGTTTCAGGCAATCCTGCATACGGGTGAGCATTATGTCCTAGTTTGGAACAGTCACTATGGCTTTACTATATGTAGCTAGGCCTAAATAGTCAAACAGGGTACATCAGCAAGACTACCTAATATATCTCTCATACCTAACACCGAGAAGTGAAAGGAGGATCAAGTGGTACAGCGGTACTCCATATCCAAGGGTTGTGTTTGCAACATGACAGAGCCTACGACCAGTCAACCTTTTGGCAAGCTTTTGGACAAGCCTCCGGCAAACCGTCTAGGAATAGCAGATGTAAAACACAGTGACTTAAAGTATCAATGCAGATGCAAATGCAAAGAACATATAAGTGTAGATAAAATTTCACATCATGAATTTCAAGTCAAGTTCTCTAATTTCTCCAGCAGAGTCGCTAGAAAATATAGCCTGTTTTCGTGCTCCTTTCGGATACAACTAGCCCTACAGTTCGAGCTCCCGTGGTTCTGAATCTGATTTCACAAGTGCAATATGAAATAGATAAACACAAATGAGTCCAAATCCAGCAAATCTTTTGGAAAATTGATTTTGAATCAAAATGCCAAAAATGGACTACATTGTCATATTTCAGTGTCGCCACCTAAATATTTTTGGAAAATTTAGGAAACCAGTGACTTATGCGAAAGGCCACTTATTCGTCATCACCAAAGTGTCTCGGCTCGAGAACTTAGGTATGAGAGGGGAATGTCATGAATTGAGCACCCCTCTCACCTGATCAAAGGTCGACTACTAGAAAAAATGCATGATCGCAACGATGTAAGAATGACTAATGCAATACATACAATATCCAATTAATAGGCTCGACTACTAGTATGGCATGTGAATCAATTTGATAGCATACATTTAAACACGTATTCAAAGAAGTGATAAACAGCAATGCATGTTAGAATGATGAACCAAGCCTTTATGCACGCAAGACAAATGGATGCAAATCATGGAAAATGCTAAATGAAATATGATGTATTATGCTATCCATCATAAGTAAGTAAATGAAAGGGAGAAAGAACAGGGGTTGGAAGACATACACACATTATTACAATTTTGCCCTCGCACAAGAGGGTCCAAATAAATGTCCTAGCTAATTACCAAATTAACTAACTATTACATTTACCAAAGAAATGAACCAACTACACTAGCTAATTATTACAAATTAGAATAAACTAAGTAATTAAATACATTGGAATTAATTAACTAAACTATTTCAAGTTCAAAGGAATCAACTAATTAATTAATTAATTAATTAAGAGCTATGTAAACTAATTGAACTCAAGCGGGGGTTAAGGAACCACGCGAGCCAATTCGAACACCCTCCTGGAAACGCCTCTATTTTGCTACCAAAATTGTTATGCCTGCAGAAAATTCTTCTGTTTTTGCCTCTGATTCTGCTCTGTTTTGTAGAAAAATGACACTACCTAGTTGACTGAAGGTGGCCAGCCGGCCATAAAAAATGGCTGGCTGGATTCAAATGGTGGCCGGTCAGCCACTATTGTTAATACTGCCCTGCTGCAACAAAAAAGGAACAAAGCAGAAATAGAGTGTTTCCAGGGGATGTTTATCCTCTCTGCTCCTCCCTATCATGAAACAGATCAAGAGAGAGATAGAATTGGTTCACAAATCATCAATGATCGCAAGGGTGTTGCATGATGATCCATGACTCGATTGGAAAAAGGCTCAATAAGTGAAATTTAAAAGACCAACAAAACCACCTACCTATCATGGAATTGATCAAGGGAAGTGGTTGACATTGATTCTTGAACCATTTTCACCACTAACAAGTATGAAATGACTCAAGACTCAAGGGGTTCAATTAACGTCCGATTAAACCCGAGTTGATTTTATTATCTTATTCCATTTTAGCCCCAATTTTATTGGCCTCTTTTAATTACCTTCCCATTCATTAGTCATTTTAGGCCAAAATATGAGAATTAAGTCCACTAATTGAGAGAAGTGTCAAACAAGAAGTTGTTTTGGGCATGAGAGAGATGTAATGCCTTTGTAATGAACCTCCGAAGAGATTAAACCATTAAGCATGGAAGGGTCTCTTTCTCAAACTTAAACAACACTCGGTTGAAACTACTCTCAAAGAAATAAAAAGCCAAGAAAGAAGGAAGGTTGCAGAGGTGATTAGAGGTGAACACAAGTATGAAAAGCATGAAATAAATACTATCAACTCAAATAGGTAGGTGTCTAATGCCTAAAACACCAAACCTATGAGGACCATTACACTACAAGCATGCTATACAAAGGATAAATGAAATAAACACACAAAAATAGTCCTAAAATAAGCTAAAACAGTGCTGGAATTGAGGCAAAAAAAGCTACAAGAGTAAGCTAAAATAATGGAGAATTTAAGCTAGCAAACAAGCCAAAGGAGGGGTAGCTAACCCCTCCATTTTTGGGACTTCAAAACCATGTTTTTTAGCCTCTAAAAACCTCTTAAAATCAGTGGGAAAAAATTAGAAAATTGATAGGAAACACAAGGGCTAAAGCTATGAAAATAAGGGTGATTAACGCCTCTACCTTTAGTAGCTTTTAACCACAAGTTTCAGCCCATAAACACAGTTGAAAAACAACCCAAAAACAGTAGGAAAATATAAGAAATAAGTAGTGTCAAAGAGCTAGGAGTTATACCTTTTGAAGATGAGTGACCCTTTAAGTTACCAACAATTTCACACCCTCAAGAGCTAAAAATTCAAGCCCAAGAACCTCAACAAGGAACCCTAAAACTTTGGTTTAGGAAGTGTAGAGAGAGAGTGTGTAAGTTGCAAGATAGAGAGATATTTTTGGGAATTTTGCACTTCACAATTTTTCTAACCTAATTTTATGAGAGGTAGTCAAGTATATATTGAAAAACACATGACTCCCTTAGAAATATCAGCATAGAGACCGCTGATGCAGTGTATCCACCTATGGAGACAGTTGGCACAGCTGGCAACAAAGTATATGTTTTACCAGAACAACTGGCCAGCCGGCGACTACAGGGTCAGCCGTCTACTTCTTCTGGCTGGCCATCCATTAGTGGTTCTGCAATCCTCCGAGTGGTCAGGCTTGGAAAAATATTATTTTGGTCCAAAAATGGTGCAAGGTTTGTAGGCTTTTGAGAGTCAAAACTAGGGCTTCCCGCTGAGGAAATTAACTGTTTGTTCAGCGTATAAATTCATCACTGGGTGATCAATTTGCGGCACCCAAGTCTTAAGGGCGGTCAAAATTGAGGTGTCTACAGTTGTTTTCTTGCCACCTTCTTGAGTGGTGAGTGTGATGAAGTCTGAGTTGAATTACCAAGGGTAGTTTGCGAATACCCAGACGTTTTTCCCGAGGATCTTACTAGTTTACCACCTCACCGAGAAATCAAGTTCTCTATCGATTTAGTGTCTGGCACGATATCGATTTCTATGACACCGTATAGGTTTGCATCTGCTGAGTTGAGTGAGTCAAAGATTCAACTCCAAGAGCTACTAGATAAAGGTTTCATCTGCCCTAGTAGTTCGCCGTGGGGAGCACCGACTCTTTTTTCCAAGAAGAAAGATGGTGCATTACGACTTTGTATAGATTACCAGAAGTTGAACTGAGTAACGGTTAAGAACAAGTACCCAATGCCTCATATAGATGATTTATTTGATCAATTGAAGAGGTCTTGTTGCTTTTCTAAGATAGAGTTGAGAGTAAGGAAGGAGGATATCCATAAGACGGCTTTCCGTACGCAGTATGGCCACTATGAGTTCCTAGTGATGCCCTTTGGGCTAACCAATGCACCAGCAGTGTTTATGGATTTGATGAACCGTATCTTCCGTGATTTCCTAGAATGCTTTGTGGCGTCTTTGTAGACGACATCTTGATTTACTCACCTCTGAGGAGGAGTACGAGGAACACTTAGTACTTCAGCTACTTAGAGCCCACAAGTTGTATGCAAAGTTTGGGAAATGTGAATTCTGGCTGAGAGAAGTTAAGTTCTTAGGCCACGTGGTATTCGGGGAAGGGGTGACTATAGATTCATCCAAGATAGAGGCAGTACAAGATTGGAAGCCACCTAAGAATGCTTTCGAGATCCGTAGTTTCTTAGAGTTGGCCGGGTATTATCGTAGATTTGTGAAGGATTTCTCTATGTTAGCCTCACCATTGACTACACTGACAAGGAAATGGATTAAATTTGTATGGAGTGAGGCCTGTGAAAAGTGTTTTCAAGAGCTTAAGGTTAGACTTACCACTACTCCAGTATTAATTATTTTAGAGAGGGGTTTGGGCTATTCGGTGTATTGTGATGCCTTATAGGAAGGTTTAGGTTGCGTATTGATGCAAGAAGGGAAAGTAGTAGCTTATGGCTGACAGTAGTTGAAGACACACGAGAGGAACTACTCATGACCTAAAGTTAGCGGCACTGATCTTTGCCTTGAAGATTTGGAGGCATTATTTGTATGGTGAGAAGTTTGAGGTATTTTTTTATCACAAGAGTTTGAAGTATCTGTTTACACAAAAGGACTTAAATCTGAGGCAGAGGAGGTGGATGGAATTTATCGAAGATTATGACTTTGACTTACATTATCATCTTCGGAAGGCCAATGTTGTGGCTGATGCCTTGAGCAGAAAGTCTATTAGCAACGTAGCTTATATTGCCATCTAGGAATAGGAGATGTTGGGTGCTATTGGAGAGTTTGACTTGCATCTTGGTGACTTTGTTGAGTCTGCAGCCTTGTTTTCAGTAGTTGCATAACCTATACTTGTGAACCAAGTGATAGAAGCACAGAGGGGTGACCTTGAAGTGGAATCCCTCTGAGAGAAGATCTCCAGTGAGAAGGTGGAGAAGAGCTTGAATGTGTATCTCGATTTGAGTATTAGATACCGTGACCGCCTCTTCATGCTGGAGTCTTACTGAGAGGAAGTACTCCAAGAGTTTCACCATTCACACATTGCACTGCACCCCGAAGGCACAAAAATATATCACGACCTTAG
The DNA here is from genome assembly GCA_025200525.1 of Camellia lanceoleosa. Lineage (NCBI taxonomy): Eukaryota > Viridiplantae > Streptophyta > Magnoliopsida > Ericales > Theaceae > Camellia > Camellia lanceoleosa. Next base: position 58,879,061 of record CM045759.1, read on the forward strand.
CCATCAGTTTTGGTGGAGGGGAATGAAGAAGGATGTGGCTGTGTTTGTGTCGAGATGCCCTACTTGTCAACAAGTGAAGGCCGAGCATCAGAGGCCAGTGGATTTGTTACAACCCTTACCTATAGCCGAGTGGAAATTGGAGCATGTCACAATGGTTTTTGTTGTGGGCCTTCCAAGGACTAATGACTCAACGGGGTAGTTATGCAGTTTGGGTAATAGTTGACCGATTAACCAAGTCAGCACACTTTATACCTATGCATGTGAGTGATTCAGTAGATCATCTTGCCAATCTCTATATTTGGTGTAACGCCCCCAAATTAATTACACAATATAACTCCAACCAACTAATACAAAGTGATATAGGTGAAATAAGAAGCTTTCATTAATTGGAATTAATATACGAAAGGTGACACATGCAGTGTACATTCATAAATAGTTCATCATGAATCTACAACATATGTTAAAAGTAGTAATAAAGAATGAAAGCTAAACAGGTATTTTTATGCCCTAAAGGCTTACATCTTTCCAAGACTGTGCTTGGTTACAACAAAATGAGTCAGCAGCTCAATACACATAAAGCCCTAGGCTTGAAAAGAAAGTAAACACAAAATGAACAAAAGTGAGCTTCAGTTCCACAGTCCTCCCAAGCTAAGTCCTTGGCGGAAGCATATCACCAGTACCTGAAAATGGTTTCTCCCAAGTAGGGTGAGCCAAAGCCCAGTAGAAACAATCTAACGCAATATATGAATCTTAACAAAGATATAAATATGGTGTGTATATACACTGCCAGTAACAAGATCATTTACCACAATTTTGCATACCATGCCATGCCAAGTTTTATATCACAATTCAATTTATCTCAATTCAAGCGTTATTTCCATTTATTACCAACAACCAGAGGATACAACTCAATGATTCCCAAAGCAATCTAGTCATCACACAAACACTTCCATTTGTCATTTTATGGAAATTTTGTCCTCGGGAATCAGCACCCATGTATACACAATGTTTTCAAGACTTTCACCCTGAACGCATAGGCCAACTTAATTCAATAGAGTCCATCCCCTTTCTGCTCCCAAACATGGAGTACATCCCCTTTCTCCTCCCAACCATCTTACATATACAATGCATTAAAACACAGTCATGTTCAATGATAACCAATAAGATATTAGTTTCAATTCACCTAATCCTCATGCAATTTCTACAACAATCATAGCTATCCTCAACCGATAGCCCAAAATAGATATTTCTAAATAGAGATACAATCTCTAAAATAGATAAATTATCCAAATTTCCATAGGTGAGAGGTAATACATATCTAACTCCACCATTTATATAAACATTCATCCAATTTCATGTTTCCAATACCAATTTCATTATTTATACAAAATAATTATTTAAAAAGTTTTAGGGCAAAACCCCATTTTCGACCAAAATTCCTCCCAAGTACCAAAATCACTAAAATTCTCACAACACACCCCATCTCTATTCCCATAATCATCCTTTTTGTATATACATTACAAAACCCCTCATTTGATTTTACATCCCAAACCCTAGGTTTGCTCAACATTATTCCAAGTTTCAATACTTCTTGTACAACAACAAATAACTAAGTTAAAACTCATAGAAGAGCGCCAAAAGTCCCTACCTCAAGCTTAAAAGACTAATGCAACAATGGAGGAACTTCAAAGATCCCGAAACCAAATCTTATTCAAACCAAAACAGAGCTCTAGAGATGCTCCACCTTTTTAACAAAGGCAGCCAGGAAGAGAACCCAATGGATCTATGTGAAAAAGTAGAGAGAATGTGAGTTCTAGAGAGAGAAGCTCAAGATCTAGGGTTTTGAAATGTTTTTGAGAGAGAAGGAGATGAAAAAGTGATGTAAAAAGTGGTTGTTCCGAACTAATATACACACAATCTGCTCGAGCGCAAGAGTTGACGCTCAAGTGTCAAACACAATAAGTTGTTCGCTCGAGTGCAAGAAGTGAGGCTCAAGCACCAAGACATAATGAAAAAGGGTAACACCGCTCGAGCTCAAGAAGTGATGCTCGAGCGCAGAATACACACTCCTAGTAGTTTTGCATAACAAACCATCGCTCGAGGGCAAGAATGGCCGCTCGAGCCCACGACCACTCGAGCATAGAATACATCCTCCCAATAGTTTTGCAAGCCTAAAAAAGTACTGAGAGTTCACAAAGCCCGCTCGAGGGCAAGAAGTGCCGCTGAAGCGGAGAAGTAAAATCCTGGGCAACAAAAGTTTGAAAACCAAGCAACCAACTTGTTCCAAACATGCTCGATACAACCCAATAGCCAAACTCGAGTAAGAATAAGGGAAAAAGATATGAACAATATTCAGAAACCATAAAACCCGAGTCCAGAATATTAAATGGGTCGGGTCAAAATCGGAATAGCTATATTAGGGACATAGTGAGATTGCACGGGGTCCCTATGGCGATTGTTTTAGATAGAGATCCACGTTTTATAGCTCGATTGTGGCAGAGCTTACAGAGTGCCTTGGGCACTAGGCTAACTGTTAGCACTACGTATCACCCTCAGGCTGACGGGCAGTCAGAGCACACCATTCAGATTTTAGAGGATATGCTTCGGGGTTCTATTCTTGACTTTAAGGGGTTGTGGGAGAGGCACTTGCCCTTAGTGGAGTTTTCCCATAACAATAGCTTTCAATTGAGTATTGGCATGGCACCGTTTGAGGCCTTGTATGGCCGACCGTGTAGATCCCCCATGTATCGGGCCAAAGTGGGTGATGCACCTATGTTGGGTCCAGAGTTAGTTCGGGAAATAATTGAGAAAGTGGCAGAAAAGTTATGCCAACCGTAGGAGGAGACCCTTGTCTTTTGAGGTGGAAGACCATGTCTTCTTGAAGATATCACTTGGGAGGGGTTTGATGAGATTTGGAAAGAGTGGGAAGTTGTCCCCTTGATTCATTGGGCCTTTTGAGATCCTTGAGCAGATCGAAGAGGTGACCTATCGTTTGGCCTTGCCGCTACAACTTTCTGGGGTTCATGATGTGTTTCATATTAGCATGCTTTGGAAGAATGAGCTGGATCCATCGCCTGTGTTAGATTGGACCGACTTAGAAGTAGATGAGAATACATCGTATAAGGAGAGACTGGTGAGAGTCTTGGATACTCAAGACTAAGTCTTGCGAGGTAAGACAATTCCCTTGGTTAAAGTATTGTGGAAACATCACGGGGTTGGAAAGCAACTTGGGAACGTGAGTTGGAAGTCCGTGAGAATTATCCAGACTTATTTATTGACGTTTGAGCATGTATTGAAGTTTTGTTATGTTAATGGAATATGAAGACATTGTATATGCTTGAGAATATGGAAACATTGTATATGTTGTGTATGTTTTGGAAACATGGATTTAATTTAAACATTGTAAATGTTTTGGGAAAATGTGAATTATACTTTCAATGTTGGAACTTGTGTATCGTGTTGATGAGGATGGATGACCAGAGAATGGGTAACGGAGTTGGAATTGGTTAATTATCATTATTGTGTTTAGTTCAAACATAATTTTAAAACTTGATTTGAAATTTCGGGGACGGAATACTTTAAGGGGGGAGATTATAGCGATTCTGGTTTAGACCCGACCTATTCTATATTCTGGACTCGGGTTTCATGGTTTCGTATTGTTGTTCATAGCTTGCTTCTCTTGTATTTCCTTAATTTTGGCTATTGGATTGTTGTGGTTGCGCTTGGGATAGGTTGTTTGCTTGGTTTCCAAACTTTTGTCACCCAGAATTTTGCTCTTGTGCTCGAGCTGTACTTTTCGCGCTCGAGCGAGCTTTGTGAACGCTCAGTACTTTTGCAGGTCTGCAAAACTACTTGGAGAGTGTATTCTACACTCGAGCGGTTTTTTCTGCGCTCGAACAGCCTTTCTTACGCTCGAGCGTTGGTCTGTTGTCTGCAAAACTACTAGGAGTACGCATTCTGCGCTCGAGCAGCATTTTTTGTGCTCGAGTGGAACAACTTTTTGTGACTAACACTCGTGCGTTACTTCTTATGCTCGAGCGGACTGTGCGTATATTGGTTCACAGCAACACCTTTTTAAATCACTTTTTCATATTTTTTTCTCTCAAACCCTAGATCGAGACTCTCTGTGTGTAAAACCTACCTTCTCTCTACATTTTCACCTAGATCTAGTGGTTTCTCTACTCTACTCTCTTTGATAAAAAAAAAAAAGTAGAGCATCTCAAGGGTTAAATTTCTATCCAAATAGGGTTGTGTTTGAGCATCTTTGAAGTTTCCTCCTTGCTTTGCTCGCCTTCTATCTCTACTCTCTTTGATAAAAAAAAAAAAAAGAGCATCTCAAGGGTTACATTTCTATCCAAATAGGGTTGTGTTTGAGCATCTTTGAAGTTTCCTCCTTGCTTTGCTCGCCTTCTAGCTTTGAGGTACGGACTTTCTGCACCCTCCTATGATTTTTAACTTAGCTATTTGTTGTTGTGTAAATAATGTTGGGATTTGGAGGATTTTAGACAAACTTAGGGTTTTAGTTCAGAATCAAAAGAGGGGTTTTCAAATGAAGGTATCAAAAATGATTATGGGTGTAGATATGAGGATGTGTTGTGTTAAATCTATTGATCTTGACACATAGAGTAGATTTTGGAACAAAATGGAGTTTTCCCCTAAAATATTTTAAATAATTATTTTGTATAAATAATGGAATTAGTATTGAGAATGTGAAATTGGATAGATATTTACATAAATGGTGGAATTTGATACGTATTATCTCTCACCTATGGAAATTTGGATAGTTTATCGGTCTTGGAGATTGTGTATCTGTTTAGAGATATTTGTTTTGGGTTATCGGTGAAGGATAGATATGATTGTTGTAGAAATTACATGAGGATTAGGTGAATTGAAACTAACCTCATATTTATTGTCATTGAATATGACCATGTCTTTAATACATTGTAAATGTATGATGTTTAGGAGAAAAAAAGGGGATATACTCCATATTTGGAAAGAGAAAGGGGATGGACTCCATTGAATTAAGTTGGCTTGTATGTCCAAGGTGAAAGTCCCGAAAACCGGTCGTACACATGGGTGCCAATTCCAGCAGATGAAATTATCATAAAATGGCAAACTGAAATGTTTATGTAATGGTTGTGTTGGTTAGAGAACCACTGAGTTGTAACCTTAGTTGGGTTGTCTGGATAACAATGTACATGGCTCATGAATTGAGGTAAAATGAATTGACATGAAATAAATTGAGATATAAAACTTGGCATATTATGATCTTGTGAATTATAAATGATTTTATCACATGCATTGTATATGCACATCATACTTATATCTTTGTTAAGATTCATATATTGTGTTAAATTGTTTCTACTGGGTTTTGATTCACCCTATTTGGGAAAAATATTTTCAGGTGGTGATAATATGCCTCCAACAAGGACTTAGCTTGGGAGGACTGTGGAGCTGAAGGCTTAATTTTGTTTATTTTGTATTTAACTTTTGTACAGCCAAAGGGCATTAAATGTATTGGACTGAAAGTCCACCTTTGTTGTAACCAAGGACTATCTTGGAAAGATGTAAGCCCTTAGGGCATATGGATATCTGTTTAGCTTTCATTTCTTATTACTACTTGTAACAAATGTTGTAGATTTAGGATGAACTATTTATGAATGTACATTGCATGTGTCACCTTTTGTATACTAATTCTAATTAATAAAAGCTTCTTATTTCACTTATATCACTTTGTACTAGTTGTTTGGAGTTGGATTGTGTAATTATTTTGGGGATGTTACATGCCCAAGGCCCGAATATCCCCTGGGCTTGGGCCTAATTTTTTGGCCCATGGGCTGGCCCAGCTCGATACGAATTTCGGCGAAAGCCCACACGGCCCAACATGGGCCAACCCAGGCCAAATTTACACCCCTAGCCATAGTTAGAGTAGCCGCTAGATTATACGAATCTAACTTAAGTGGTTTAGAGAAATGATATGGGATAAGTCTCTAATACGAATAAACTTTGAATTTATAGAAGACTGAAAATCTGGTATACAATTTGCTTCTTCTCCATTTTTTTTATTTTATTTTTTATTTTTTTAACTCCACCAGAGTTAATCAATAAGCTTTCAAAACTCTATATTTTATTCCAAGACTCATTGGATTAAATATGTAAAAACTCAAAAATTTTATATAAAATTTAAATATGCTCCTTAATAAAATTTTGAAGTTCAGTGGTGTAGATATGTCATGGCATGGCAGGGCTCGTACTATTGAAATGGTTTGTCAGCTAGTAGAGATGTTCCCACAGGTGTCCCTTCTTCAAATGGCATGATGGTGAGGCCAGTAACGGTTCTTGTAAAAATTATGTGATTGTTTTGGGAAAAGTTCATCTCACACCTTAATTTGATTTTTATTTTTTAAAATAGTGTGATCCTCCTATATGTTTGACTTGATTTTTATTGAGGTTGGATTGAATTAGAATGTATTGTTCAAGTTTGTATGACTCACAATGAGACTCGTCTCAAAAATTTAAGTCGTTTATTTTATTAGACACTTTATGTATATCATTCTTGAAAAGAATTAGGATGATTTGATGATCGTTCAATTTATCAAGTTTGTTATCCAAAAAATAAAGTTTTTTTTTTTTTTTGTTATTTAAAAAAACACACTTCTCATTTATTTATTTTTTTGATAATAAGCATGATAAATTGCAAAAAAGTTATGATTGTTAGATCACACTAATTTTTTTCAAAAATAACATATATAAAAAAAATTATAAAATAAATAGTTTAGATCATTAAAATAAAACCCATGACAAGGCAATATACACCGGTCTATATTTTGAATTGAAGACAAATTATTCCCTACCAATAAACATCATGAGACTTTTTTTTTTTTTTTTTTTGGTTACAGGAAAATCCTCCCCACTTTCCCACAAGTTTAACGCAGCACCCTATGCAGAGATCACTAGGGTGTCCAATTGTCAGGTCTGGTAAGTCATAACCAGGAAACTTGCCACGACCTCTCAAAACAAGCTCCGCTTAAGTCAGGACTCGTACAGCGGGAGAGTATTGAACTCACACCAAATGCGATGAACCTGTTTGAGACAAACCTCCTAACCAACTGTGCGACACCCAAGAAATTGACCCAAAGCGATTTGAATTTGACACTTGGAAGCTTAAACCCCAAGCCTTTGCCAAGTTGCCAACCACCCATGGGTTAATATCATGAGACTTATCATTCAACAAATGGCGTGGAATAATCTCTCCCTAGATTTTGCGGTCTTGGGGGTTTGCTCAGTGCCCTTGGAAGAGAGGCCCGGTAGTTTTAATTAGGATGTGAACTTGGACCGAATTGAATGGATTGTGTTAGACTTTTGTATACACCCTTTGCTTTCAGGGAACAGCCCAACTTCTTTCCACAAGAATAGTAAACTTCACCACCGTTAGCAATTTGGATGATCCATGATTTGTTGAGATTTTTGTTTGAAGATCAATCTAATTTAAGTTCTTCAACATTAGACTACTATTCGTTAATTCTAAAATTAATTTTGAAATAAAATTATAACATAAACTTTGAATTTCGTATATAATAATTATTTAACATTAATTAGTTCCTATATAATAATTGTATTTACAGTAAAATATAAATATATTTCCCCTTGATGAATTTCATAATTTTAGTTTTTCAATTTACTAATTATCTCATATCCTTTATGTAAAATCAATTGCCTTATCTATTTTTGTAGAATTCAATCAATCAAAATTGAACAATAAATAAAAAAATAAAGTATCGATGATCCCAATCTTTAATCCACTGCTCAAATAAAACTTCGATGACTTCAATCCTACTAGGCTGGTAGGTGTAACCTCTAAAGCAGCCTCATTAAATATTAGTTAATTATATTTACTAATTTTTTTGAGGTTAGACTAATTGAACATTTTGCAAACCCTAAAGCCATTTTATTAATTTGATTACCACTATAGATCATTTTTAATTTTTGATTTTTTATATTTTTAATTGTTTTTATATTAAAAAAATTAGAACTAATATACTAAACAAATAAATTAAACTGAATATGTATATAAAACAACTTAACTCTAGCCCATAGGCCTAAGTTTTTTTTATTGTGTATTTGATTGAAAATGTGTTAGACTATTTTAATATCCAGTACCTAAACCTCGATATTTATACAGTGGGTAGCTTGAGGCAAAATAACTACTTGGCCTATAGTTAGCATGATTCAAATAAATAGTAATGTATGTACTATATGTGAATTTAAAAAAAAAAATTCTCCTTTGTTAATCGATTTATGGATAATCCACATTTCAAATAAGAATTTTATAAAATTTTAAAAGTTAATCATAAACTTTTAAAAAATGGAGATGATACATATTTAATATGTATGAAATCACCTTATTACTATACTATTTTTATTAAAAAAAGAAAATCTATACTTAATCAAATAGTTCTTCTAGCATTTGAAAATTTAATATTTATGAATAGATTTAATATTTTTCAATACTCCTATCATTTTTCACATTTAATATTTATGAATAAATTTATGTAATTTAAAAATTTATACTTTCTTAAAATTTTTAGCATTACAAAATCAATAGTAAAGTTCTATCAAATATGCTCTGAATCTAATCATCAACCTATACTTTTAAGGAAAATTTCACATTCATAATTTTGGCAAATATTTATTTATGAAAACAATTCATATGTTAATGCACCAAGTTCACAGTCATTATTAAACTTATGTAACTTAGTCTCTAAACTTATTTTTTTTAAAATACACTTCTCATTGATTTATTTTATTGATAATAAACTTGATAAATTGGCAACAAAAAAAAAAAAGAAGTTACAACTCTAAGATCTCACCAATTTTTTTCAAAAATAACATATATAAAAAAAAAAAATTATATCAAATAAATAGTTTAAATCATTAAAATAAGACCCATGACAAGGCAGTATACTCCTGTCTATATTTTGAATTGAAGACAAATTATTCCCTATCGATAAATATCATGAGACTTATCATTCAATAAATGGCGTGGAATAACCTCTCCCTAGATTTTGCGGTCTTGGGGCTTTGCTCAGTGCCCTTGGAAGAGAGGCCCAGTAGTTTTAATTAGGATGTGAACTTGGACCGAATTGAATGGATTGTGTTAGACTTTTGTATACACCCTTTGCTTTCAGGGAACAGCCCCAACTTCTTTCCACAAGAGTAGTAAACTTGACCACCGTTAGCAATTTGGATGATCCATGATTTGTTGAGATTTTTGTTTGAAGATCAATCTAATTTAAGTTCTTCAACATTAGACTACTATTCGTTAATTCTAAAATTAATTTTGAAATAAAATTATAATATAAACTTTGATTTTCGTATATAATAATTATTTAACATTAATTAGTTCCTATATAATAATTGTATTTACGGTAAAACATAAATATATTTCCTCTTGATGAATTTCGTAATTTTAGTTTTTCAATTTACTAATTATCTCATATCTTTTTATGTAAAATCAATTACCTTATCTATTTTTGTAGAATTCAATTAATCAAAATTGAAGAATAAATAAAAAAATAAAGTATCAATTATCTCAATCTTCAATCCACTCCACAAATAAAACTTCGATGACTTCAATCCTACTAGGCTGGTAGGTGTAACCTCTAAAACAGCCTCATTAAATATTAGTTAATTATATTTATTAATTTTTTAGAGGTTATACTAATTGAACATTTTGCAAACCCTAAAGCCATTTTATTAATTTGATTACCACTATAGGTCATTTTTAATTTTTGATTTTTTACATTTTTTAAGTGTTTTATATTAAAAAAAAATAGAACTAATATACTGAACAAATTAATTGAACTGAATATGTATATAAAACAACTTAACTCTAGCCCATAGGCCAAAGTTTTTTTATTGTGTATTTAATTGAAAATGTGTTAGACTATTTTAATATCAAGTACCTAAACCTCGATATTTATATAGTGGGTAGCTTGAGGCAAAATAACTACTTAACCTATAGTTAGCATGGTTCAAATAAAAGGTAATGTATATACTATATGTGAATTTATAAATAAATGAATAAAAATTCTCAATTGTTAATTGATTTATAGATAATCTACGTTTCAAATAAGAATTTTATAAATTTTCAAGAGTTAATCACAAACTTTTAAAAAATGGAGATGATACATATTTAATATGTATAAAATCACCTTATTAATAAACTATTTTTATTATAAAAAAAATTCTATACTTAATCAAATAGTTCTTCTAGCATTTGAAAATTTAATATTTATGAATAAATTTATGTAATTTAAAAATTTATACTTGCTTAAAATTTTTAGCATTACAAAATCAATTGTAAAGTTCTATCAAATATGCTCTAAATCTAATCATCAACCTATACTTTTAAGGAAAATTTCACATTCATAATTTTGGCAAATATTTTTTTATGAAAACTATTCATATGTTAATGCATTATGTTCACAGTCATTATTAAACTTATGTAACTTAGGCTCTAAACTTTTTTTAAAAAAAATACACTTCTCATTGATTTATTTTATAGATAATAAACTTGAAAAAAAAAAAAAAAAAAAAAAGAAAAAAAAGAGAAAAGTTATGACTGTAAGATCACACCAATTTTTTTCAAAAATAACATATATAAAAAAAATTATACCAAATAAATAGTTTACATCATTAAAATAAGCCTCCTGACGAGGCAGTATACTCCGTCTATACTTTGAATTGAAGACAAATTATTCCCTGTCAATAAATATCATGAGACTTATCATTCAATAAATGGGATGGAATAACCTCTCCCTGGATTTTGCGGTCTTCGGGGTTTGCTCAGTGCCCTTGGAAGAGAGGCCCAGTAGTTTTAATTAGGATGTGAACTTGGACCGAATTGAATGGATTGTGTTAGACTTTTGTATACACCCTTTGCTTTCAGGGAACAGCCCAACTTCTTTCCACAAGAGTAGTAAACTTGACCACCGTTAGCAATTTGGATGATCCATGATTTGTTGAGATTTTTGTTTGAAGATCAATCTAATTTAAGTTCTTCAACATTAGACTACTATTTGTTAATTCTAAAATTAATTTTGAAATAAAATCATAACATAAACTTTGAATTTCGTATATAATAATTATTTAACATTAATTAGTTCCTATATAATAATTGTATTTGCGGTAAAATATAAATATATTTATATTGGCTACATATTTTGTAAAAGCCAATCACAATTCGACACGTGGCAGATTAAAGGTAATATAGGAAGACTAGTCAAGTCTTTGATCCTGATCGTACACGTGGCAGTTAATATTAGTTCTCACGTAATCTGAGTAGCATTGGATCAGTAAAGAGATGCAAGGTGACGTGGCTTCAACGGTTACTCATATTCAAATTCAAATATAGGAAGGAAACCTAACTGCAAATGATGGTGTAGTGGAACTACTTATAAGGCAACATGGTCAGCGATCATGGAGGAGCAGTTCGACGGTTTGAAGTGCAGTTCGAAGGTCATCCTTGACAAGTATACACTACTACAAAAACAGATAAAGATCACACTTTTTTTGTGTGATGTTTGTTATTTAATCATACCTTTTAAATTTTATTAAAGTGTGATCTTTTGGAGTGTGATTAAAAAGGGTCATTTTTAATCACATCTTTTAAGTGTGATTAAAAACATTTAGATCACACCTTTTAAGTGTGATTAATAATATTTAGATCACACGTTTTAAGTGTGATTAATAACATTTAGATCACATCTTTTAAGTGTGATTAAAAACTAATAAAACCTGTGATAATAAACTTTAGATCACACATTTTAAGTGTGATTAAAAACATTTAGATCATATTTTTTAAGTGTGATTAAAAACTAATAAAACATGTGATAATAAACTTTAGATCACACCTTTTAAGTGTGATTAATAACATTTAGATTACACATTTTAAGTGTGATTAAAAATATTTAGATCACATCTTTTAAATGTAATTAAAAACTAATAAAACCTGTGATAATAAACTTTAGATCACATCTTTTAAGTGTGATTAATAACATTTAGATGACATCTTTTAAGTGTGATTAATTACTAAAAAGATTCGACATATTTAAAGAATAATCAATATTATTTTTGTACGCGCATTTCAAGAATACAATACACACTATATACTATACTTTAAATCATAACCACATATTCAATGGAATAACGTCATATATTTCATAAATGAAAATTAAATATGTTCAAAAGTATATACAAAAGAATTAAATAAAAAATTTTAAACTGTGCTTACATATATTAAAAAATAAAAATAAAAATAAAAACTTGAAAAATTAAGTCCTTGAATTCTTTGACCATATTTTGCATCTCTCCAAGAAATTTCTAACCTAAAAAATAAAAACATAAATTAATTCAGACACCACTAGGAACATATGAATAAACTAATTATTTGTAAAAATTGTTCTAGTCTTACAAAAGATAAAGTCTGACTAATCACACCCCTTCAAATGTCTTAACATTAAATACCTCTACTATGACGTGAAGCATGTAAAAACAAAATGTCACTTTACCCATAGAAATTGCAAGTTCAACAAAAATTTTACTATAACCAACAACTTATTTAAGAGGTTTTATCCATCTCAAATATTTAATGTTCTACAAAAGAAATGCAATTGAATGTTGATTGTGCAAATACTTTGAGTGCATTTCAGATATCTGTGGTGTGTTGAATGTCCGTGTCCCATACAAAAACACTTAACAATTAGGCAATCCTAACATGCAACCCTTCATAAATATGCCAAAATTTTGAAAATGCATTTCTTCACTAAAATTTATCATTCAATGAACATGAGTTACCTACACTGGTAAGAAGAATAAAAAGCAATACAAGGTTCGGGTTTTCTTCCTAGAACAGCACTAAATTCCCCTGTTACAAACAAATATCACCATTAGCCAATCAAATCGACGAATCGAAAACTGAGAACAACACAGACCAAATAAGGGTATAGTTTCAAAATTCAAACAAGTTATTTTGATAAACCAAAGTCATCAATGAGTCTCTTTCTAGGCTTTAGAACAAACAATTGGAGTGCTATAAATTTTCAAACTTTCTTCTACACCCAAGAAAATGGGAAAAAATATAAGCAGAGAGACCTAAACCCAAGTTCTCCTACAAACTAAGCTCTAACACCATGTTAAATCACCAACTTGAGTTATAAATTGCATTTGTGATGTAAGTAAATAAATTTACTTTCATGCATACATGTAAAATCTATATTTATTTGGGCATCATGTCCTAGTTTTTTAATAATTGACACGTTCGCATGTTATAGCATGTCGTATCAATGTCCAACGTTCATATCCATGCTCTTTAGGGTGTAAGTGACATAGACACAAATCGAAGTTAACCAATACTTGATATTCAAAGCAGAAAAAGTTGAGTTGTGACAATTAGCGCATACTCAAAGATTCATGTTTTAACAACCAATTATCAACGAATTTAAAGATCAAATAACAAGCAATTACCTGACTTTCAGAGACAGATGATATTAGAGGAGCCAAACCACAATCTGAGACATGTACTACAAGCTCATCATCAAAACAACTTGGGATTAGGGAAATCTGTTTCAAAATAACACGAGATTAGTGATCAAACTCGTAGATCATACATAAATTTCTAAATCTACACATACATAACAAAGATCGGAAAATACAAATCAAAGCAAAACCATCATCAATATCTAAAATTAAAAGTAAATAAAAGAATATACAAATACTAGATTTGGGGGTTTAAGATTTACTAATAATTGAAGTAAGGAAAACAATATCAAAAAATTTAGATACAGTAGGCCACTAATTTTTGGGTTTTATCATAAGCACATAAAACATACATAATTTCAATAAAGAGGTATGATAGTACCTCTGCCAACATGTGGTTAGCTTCATCAAAAACAAGAATCTTCAAATAGTTCATGCTCAATTTCTTTGTTGTCGTCCATTTATTGATTGTACCAGGAGTGCCAATCACTACTTGTGCTGTCACTAGTGCTCATTTTGAAATTGGAACATAATTGCTGCTATCCATTGCACATTCAGAAGTAATTCCTGTATAATTCCCCATCTTCTTAAGAACTTCCATGTTCTGCATCATTGTCATCCACTACTATTAGTTAAATCCTAAACTCACAAACACTTTAGGGAAAAGTCCCAACAAAATGTGTACACATCATCCACTTGCTACCATTGATTAAATATTAAACTACATGTTAAAGAACACTGATCGTAAAAGAAAAAGAGAATGCACTTTCACAATTCTTTAGTTATCTATGAAATCTAAGAGATCTCTTGCCATCAACAATTGGCATGTTGGACCCTGGTCAATGCAAATTAACAATTTTATCACTTGCAGAAGTCAACAACATTTTACAGTAAATTATGTGCAGTGTGCATTTTAGTTGAGGACTCTACTATTTAGTGCTACTTTCTTCATAATTTACTCATTATAAAAGCCCTGCCTTGCAGGTGGCTGCCAACCCTGGCAGATGTTGAGGGTTTTCCATCTCTAACTTCTTGTACTTGTGCCAAACTGCACACTTATATCCACGTGCGTGTGCTCAACACAATGCAGCAACTGTAGTATCTCTTCATATTGGAAGGTAAATCACAGCACTACCAATGGATATAAAAATTTGGATAAAGAAGGTTAAGGTACATATCATAACAACAACAGCAACTGGACTACCATTTTTCTAATAGAGAAGAGAGTGAAGTTTTTTGGACACAGCCATCAGTTTACATAATATGAGTGCACCTGTGCTTTATGGTACAAAATATTGGTCAATTAAGAAAAAAAAATGCCAAAGAACTCAAATGAGGATGATGAGATGGATAAGTAGCAATATAGAACCTTTTTTTTTTTTAAGCTAGAACTTACAAGCAACACCAATTTAAGATAATAGAGAAAAAAAATTTGAAATGGTTTGATCATGTCCAATGTAGACCAACCAACATGTGCAATGTAGACCAACCAATGCACCAGAGAATGGGGGTGTGTTCTCGATTTTGAGTGTGTGGCCTTTATGGGCTGTTGTACCTACGGGAACGTGTCTTGAGCTGCATTATAAATTTTTTTTTCCGTAATAAAAATGCTTATTTACCCAAAAAAATACACAGATTTGATCCAATTTGATGGTGCCACAAGGACAAGAGGAAGACTAAAATTAACACAGGTAAAGGTAGTAGCCGAGAGATGATTGACTTAATGATTTACAAATTATATGGCTCTACAAGGAAGTGACTAGAAAAGACAGGTCCATCCATGTAACTGACTTCAAGAGATTTCCATCAAGGCCTATGAGGTGAGTTGTGTTTTACACAAGATGAGCTCTGTAATGAATGAAATTTAGGGCTTCTTACATATGTAGGACAATGAGAAATAACAAGAAAAGAACTGTAAAATGAAATCATAAATATTAACTCAACCTTATCAAGATGAGCACCACCAAAGAAAACCAAAAGAGTAAACACAATAAAACAAAAAATATATATATGCAACTTCATTATGTAGTAAAGAAGCAATGAAACAAACCTGCATATGATCCCTCACACGTTCATTTGCCTCAAATGCTTTCTATTGGTTCTTGAGCTGCTCCTCTCTTGTCCTCTCAAAGGTATCATAATCTCCTTTGTATGCAATCAGTTTTTGTCCATGTAAATGGAGAATATCTGTGACCACCTGAAAGAGAAGTTAGCTAGTGAAATTTCAAATGATTATATAACAAAAAAATTATAAAAAATATCAAATTGACCCAATAACACTAATCTTCAAATAAGATAGTCCAGGATAATAGAAGTGGTACCGTGTTCAAGAATTCCCTAGCGTGAGAAACAACTATAAATGTTTTTGGCCATTTCACCAAGTAAGATTCCACCTACAGGACGGCATGAAGATCAAGATGGTTCTGCCACAATAGAGGGAAGAGTAAGTTCTTTCTCAACAGCATTAAATTGTGTTCTATGTTATCCAAATCCGAAGAAACATCAAATACTAAACCAAATTCAGCAATTTCAAATATATGGAAGATGTAATCTTTGATTTTTCATGAATACTCTTTACTATTAGCCAGAAACAAAGAAAGAAAATAGTCTGTATAAATTTTCTTCTCTGTTTCATCAATATTTTCTGAACCCATTAAAGATTGATCAATATTTTCTGTTATCTATCAAAATTATACTAATAACAGGATGGCATTAATTTTGGGTCAAAGTTCAAATCAAGCAAAAAAACAAAATGAACAAAATAAACAGAGTTCAAACACTCAGATACTTGTAAACATCAACAAATAGAAATTATGTACAGATTTGCATATGTTAACGAACCTGGATCGCCAATTCTCGGGTAGGGCAGATCTGAGCGCTGAGAGCAAAGTGAGTTTTGGATCAACACGACTCAACATGCCAAGCACGAAACAAGTAGTCTTGCCATAACCATTGTGTGCCTGAGCGATCAAGTGCTTCTAAGGAGGGGTCAGAATCATAGGCAAATTGATCGTCTGGATCTTACTCGGCCTCTCAAACTTCATCTCCACATATAAACCCTTCAACAAGTCAGCAGACAGATTCAATTCTTCGAACAGGTCTGCTTGGCCTCCAAACAGGTCTGCTTGTATACAGGACAATTCTCTTCTTCCCATTTGAACAGTACTCGAACCATTGTTGAATGCTAGGGTTTTTACAAAGGTAAATAATAGAATTTTCAATCGATTAATGTGAATGAGTGTGTGTGTATATATATATATGAAATATGAATGAGTGATGACTGACCAAAGCTCGTCGAAGACGTGACCGTAAATGGAGATGGAGTGTAGGTCTTCAACGATAAGTTTGAGATCTTCGTAGCAGATTGAGCATATGGTCTTCGCAAATGTGTTGCCGCATACCATCTCTCTGCCTCTCTCTCTCTCTCTATCCGCTCTCCGTCGTTTGCCGCCGCTCGATCGATCGATAGAGAGGGAGGGGTAAGAAGAGATTAGGGTTTTTTTGGTTTTGGGCGGGCGGCGGGGAACAGAGCGAGAATGGGAAAAAAAAAGGGGGGGGGGGAGATGGAAAAGAAGGGAGAGGGGGAAGAAAAAATCAAAATCAATATGCTTGGTTATCACTTTTCAGAAACACTTTTGAGAAAATTTTATATTTTTATTATTCGTGTTTTTTTTGTTTTTACTGAATTTTTTTAATATTTTGAACAATTTTTTTAATATTTAGACATACCTAACATAAATATACCTATAAAGTAAAAAAAAAAAAATTGAAAAAAACCTTTTAAAAATTCACTAAATACCAAAAATACAAAAAAAAAAAAAAAAAAAAACGAGAATTCAGTACATTTTTTTTATATTTTTATGTATTTATTAATTTTTAAAAATATTTTTTCACAAATTTTTTACTTTTTAGATACATCTAAGTAAGGTGCATCTAAAAAAGTAAAAAAAAATGTTTATAATTTTAAAAATATTCACTAAAAACAAAAAAACACGAAAACCAAAAATTTCAATTTTCAAAAAACTTAATTCAAAAAACTCGAATCAAACACACTGAATCTTTTTTTTTTTAAATTTAAACAATAAAATAACGCTGTTTAATTTATTTATTTTTTGCGACAAGGGTTGCCGTCGCAAAAAACTTTATTTTTTGTTAAAATAATTTTTTTTAATTATTTTATTTTAGTTACTAAGCTTGAAAATTTATTTGTTTCATTTTTTTTATTATTTTTTATTTGGTAAAAGTAGGGGTAATATTTTAATGAAAAATATTGTAACGGTAGTCGTAGTGGTGAAGTGGCGACCGTGGTAGTAGTGGTGGTAGTGAAATGGCGTTTGCAGTAGTAGTGAAGGTGGTAGAGGAGATGGGTGGTTAAAGAGAGAGATAAGTGTGAGACAGATAGAGGAGAGAGAGAGAGAGAGAGAGAGAGAGAGAGAGTGGTGAGCGAGAGAGAGACAAAGTGGTGCTAAAAGTGTATTTTCTTATAGTGGATCGATAAATCGAGAGGGAGCTCAGTAAATAGAGAAGACAGAAGGGAAATAGTGAGCAACGCGAACACAGTGGGGGAGAGAGAGAGAGAGAGAGAGAGAGACAAATAGACAGACAGGCAGAAAAGAGTGATGAGTGAGAGAAAGAAAGAAAAGCAAGAAAGGAAGATGAAAAATAGGTGAAAAGATATATATATATATATATAGAGCGAAAAGAGATAAATGAGAGAGAAACAGAAAGAGATGAGCGAGAGAGCGAGAGCAAAAAGAGACAGAGGGAGAAGATAAATGAAAGAGATAGAGAGAAGAGAGATGGACGAGAGACACAGAGAAAAATAGAGAGACAGACAAACAAAGAAAAGTGATGAGTGAGAGAGAGAAAGAGAAGAGAGACAGAGACACAGAGAGAATGAGAGAGACGGACAGACAGAGAAAAGTGATAAGTAAGAAAGAGAGATAGAGAGAAGAGAGACAGAGACACGTAGAGAAAGGGAGAGACAGACAGAGGAGATGGAGTGGCAATGGTGGAGGAGAGGTAATGGTAGTAGTAGTGGTTGTAGTGGTAGTGGTGGTAGTGGAGTGGTGGCGATGATGGTAGTAATGGTAATCGTAGAGGTGGAGTGGCAATAGTGGTAGTAGTGGTGGTAG
Source organism: Camellia lanceoleosa (assembly GCA_025200525.1). Taxonomy (NCBI): domain Eukaryota; kingdom Viridiplantae; phylum Streptophyta; class Magnoliopsida; order Ericales; family Theaceae; genus Camellia; species Camellia lanceoleosa. The sequence continues at coordinate 58,897,735 of CM045759.1, forward strand.
TGGAATGGCATTTGCAATAGTGGTAAATGTGGTAGAGGAGATGGATGGTGAGAGGGAGAGATGAGTGAGAGATAGATAGAGAGACAGAGACAAAATGATGAGCGAGAAAGAGACAAAGTGGTTGCTAAAAGTGCATTTTCTTGTAGTGGATTGATAAGGAAAATGCCCTAGACCCCCAGTGGGAGTGACCCCCACCACCCTCCACTGTTTTCTGATTGGTTCAAAAAAAATTATTTATTTATTTTTTTCACTCTTGCTCTCACAGCTCCCCACGTGGAGGTGGGGGTGCTGGGGGTCACCGCCCACTGGGGGTCCCCAATATGGTTGGATTGATAAATCGAAATGAAGCTCAATAAATATAAAAGAGATGCTGGAGAGAGTGAGCAAGGCGAACACAGTGAGGAAGAGAGAGAGAGAGAGAGAGAGAGACAGACAGACAGACAAATAGACAGGTAGACAGAGAAAGAAAAGAGTGATGAGTGAGAGACAAAGACAGAGACAGAGAGAGAAAGAGATAAAGATAGACAAAGAGAGAAAAAGATATAGAAAGAGTGAGACAGAAAAAGAGAGAGAAACAAGAGATGAGCAAGATATAAACAAAAAGAGAGAGAAAGAAAGTGAAAAGAGATTAACGAGAGAGAGAGACATAGCAAAAGAGAGAGAGAGAAGAGAGATAAACGAGAGAGACAGAGAAATAGAGAGAGAGAGAGAGAGAGAGAGAGAGACAAAAAAAAGAGAAACAAAAGATGTTCGAGAGATAGACAAAGAGAGAGAGAAAAAAAAATAGCGAAAAGAGATAAATGAGAGAGAGACAAAGAGAGAAGAGAGATAAGCGAGAGACACAGAGAGAAAGACAGACAGACAGACAGAGAAGAGTGATGAGTAAGAGAGAGAAAGAGAAGAGAGATAGAGACAGAGACATAAAGAAAGAGAGACAGACAGACAGATAGAGAAGAGTGATGCGTGAGAGAGAGAAAGAGAAGAGAGACAGAGACACAGAGAGAAAGAGAGAGAGAGACAGACAGACAGAGAAGAGTGATGAGTGAGAGAGAGAAAGAGAAGAGGGACAAAGATAGAGACAGAGTGACAGGAAGATGAAAAAATGGATAAAAAGAGAAATGTTATATCAAAAGAGTAAGACGACGCTGCTTTTTATTTTTTATTTTTTATTTTTTATTTTATTTAATTTATTTTTTTTATGATAGAAAAATACCATTGCATTTATTTAAACCATTTTGTAACTATATATATGAAGTCTCAAAAAGTCACATTTTTTTTGCAACGGCAAGTTATGCCGTCTCAAAAAGGCACATTTTTTGCGACGGCAAGTTGTATCGTATCAAAAAGTCACATTTTTTTTTTTTGCGAGACGGCAAGTCGTGCCGTCTCAAAAAGTCATATTTTTTGCGACGGCAAATGTACCGTCTCAAAAAGTTCCGTCTCATAAGCCCACTTTTCTTGTAGTGTTACTTAAAAAGTGTGATTAAAAATTAGTAGTGTATATATAATCACACTTTAATTAAAAATATGTGATTAAAAAATATATAAATAATCACACTTTAATTAAAAAGATGTGATTAAAAAATATATAAATAATCACACTTTAATTAGAATGTGTGATTAAAATATATATATATATATATAATCACACTTACTTAAAAAGTGTGATTAAAAAGTAGTAGTGTATATACAATCACACTTTAATTAAAAATGTATGATTAAAAAATATATATATAATCACACTTTAATTAAAATGTGTGATTAAAAAATATATATATATAATCACACTTACTTAAAAAGTGTGATTAAAAAGTAGTAGTGTATATACAATCACACTTTAATTAAAAAGGTGTGATTAAAAAATATATAAATAATCACACTTTAATTAGAATGTGTGATTAAAAAATATATATATAATCACACTTGTTTAAAAAGTGTGATTAAAAAGTAGTAGCGTATATATAATCATACTTTAATTAAAAGGTGTGATTAAAAAATATATAAACAATCACACTTTAATTAGAATGTGTGATTAAAAAATATATATATAAGCACACTTGTTTAAAAAGTGTGATTAAAAAGTAGTAGTGTATATATAATCACACTTTTAATTAAAAGGTGTGATTAAAAAATATATATATAATTACACTTAATTGAAAAGTGACATAAAAAATAAATATTATTACACTCAATCAAATTAAGTGATTAAAATATCAATATAATTTTTTTTATCACACTTCCAATAAAAGTGAGATCTTTTTTTTTTTTTTATCAAAGTGTGATCTTTAACTATTTTTGTAGTAGTGATAAATAGCAGGGAAACCCCCAGAAAAAGCCCCCAGACTCAGATTTAACAAATCAATCATTTACTTCATATTTTCTTTTCCAGTTTTACATTTCTAGTTTTACATTTCCTATACTTTAAATACATGTCCTTTACATTCCTGCACTTTAAATTCCTGCACTGCACTTCGTTCATAGGAGTAGTTTCGAGTAGATTGTTGATGTAAACCTCTACGAGGCTGAGTTTGGATCATTGTAAGTTTTCATCTTAATGAAATACTTCGATTGTTTGTCATTTAACTGTTACTTTGTTTAGTTTCTCCTAAGTCAAGCCACCAGTAAAAGTCTTCTTCATTGAGGCTGAAAGAACTACAACACAATCGTTTGATAATTGGTTAGCAATTATAATTTTTGTAAGGACTGATTGATCCTTGTTGGCACGCTCGCATTTACAAAAATATCCTTCGAAAGCCAAAAAAGCCAACATATATTTTTGGCACGCCCAGTGGGACTAATTAAAATGACTAGACGAAGAAGACAAGGAGAAAATGAACGCTTGGAAGAAGGCGTAAAAGGAGAGGTAGAAATACCTAATCCAGAGGATAATGTGGTAACACATCCTGTGGAAACTCCCATGTTATCGGAACCTATCGTCGAACAGACCAGTACTTCGGGACAAGAACCATATGTTCATAATATTGGACGAAACCAAGGAATTGGACCATCCACTGTTCCATCTACTCAGCCAACAAATCCATGGGATGGCCTAGTAGATGCTATGGCAATATCCTTTTTGGATCGAATGAATAACCACCAACCAACAAACACAAGACACACAGAGGAAGTTTTAAATGTCCCTCAGCAAAGATTGGCTAGAGATAAACAGCCTATGCAAGTTAATGGACATTCTAATGGTCAAACTAGCAACCAGAACTATGAAAGACCATCACCTCAGTCTTGGTATGAACCCATTTCGAGGCCTATAGCAGGCCAAAATGCCTCAGTACTCAACAATGAAACCACACAAGTTGGTGGATCTGGTCAAGTACAAGAAACTGGCGTAAGAATGGTTACAAATCCCATGTTCGAAGCCATACCTGGCACTAGGGGGTATAATAATCCCTTATTCAAATTTATACCCAGGGGGTTGGAAGGTTTTTCCACAAATGGAAGGGACACAACACCTGTTCCAGTACCTTTCCCAGGTCCTTTCGTAGGACAGGCTCAAAGGGGTTACCCATACCCCCAACAGCAACCTACACCACAGGGGCAACCAGTCCCAAATGTACCACCTTATGGACCAAGAGGACCACAAGCACAAGTTTGTCCACCAAACCCTGTGTTTGTTCCTCCAGTAGTGATTCAGCAAGCACAAAATATGGTCCCTAGGGACCAAATTACTGATATTGTTAGAGAGATGTGTGGACCGATGGCTCGGGGGATCCAGACTCCTGTATACAAAAAATCATACCCAGAATGGGTACATAGGGTACATGAATACCCAAGGGGGTTCAGGATACCAGATTTTACCCTTTTCTATGGGACCGGAAATCAATTAACAATAGAGCATATTGCTAGGTTTGCTGCTCAATGCGGTAAATTTACTAATCATGACTATATGAAACTAAGATTATTCCCAAATTCTCTAACTGGGGGAGCATTTGTATGGTACATCAACCTTACACCTGGCACCATTCAAAATTGGCAACAAATGGAAGAGGCATTTCATGCCCAAATTTTCCAATCGGAGCCAGAGGTTTCTATGGCAGACTTGGCTAGATTGAGTCAAACGCCTGAAGAAAAGGCTACTCAGTTTATTGCTAGATTTAAAAGGGCTCGAAATAAATGTAGAGTCATCCTGCCTGAGTCAGAATTCGTAAGATTGGCTCAAAATGGCCTAGAGTTCAGGCTTCGAAAGAAGTTTGACTCAACTGAATTCAGAAATTTGGTGGAACTAACCTATAAGGTGTCTAGATACGAAGCATTACTAGAGGAGGAACAAGATCGAAATAATGCATCGTACAAGATATATTATAGAGATCCTAATTATGAGATCGATGCAGCAGAGATTGTAGGCAAAGAACCTGTGATCTGTGAGGCATTGGTTCATAAGGATACAACATTTGACCAGCAGTTTAAAAAGAAAGACTTTCACAAAAAGTACTCTTTCGATTTAACAAAAGCAGATGACATTTTTGATCATTTGCTTGTGGCCAACTTCCTTAAGTTACCTAAAGGAGTAAAATTGCCATCTCTAGATGAACTTAAGGGAAAAGTATATTGTAAATGGCATAACTCTTGGTCTCACTCGACTAAAAACTGCATTGTTTTTCGAGACAGGATCCAAGAACAAATTCAGAGAGGAAGTTTGAAGTTCCCAGCCAAAACAAAAAAGGCCATGGGATCGACAGTAATCCATTTTCAGAAGTTGGAGAGGCGGCAGCCAATGTCATTATGTCAGACTTCCAAAACTTGTCCTTGACAGAATTGGAGGAAGTCAATGTGCAGATGCATGTTGCTAACCAAACAACCATCAAGAAGGACACTAGAAACCCACCAGTTATTGGACAAGGTTTCTCACACCAAAGGGAACACTCTGATGAAGAATCATTGGATGATGATTCCTTAGAGGCAGTAATGATGCAAAGGATGTGTCCCAGGTGCAGACTGAGTTATAAATGGTTGAAAGGGCTTCCAATTGATGGGAAGCAATACTACAGGGATGTTCAGAGACGTCCTAAATCAACCAACACTTATAACAAAAGGCTGTATCCGGCTAGTGATAGGCAGCGACCACCAGTGGTTGAGCCTGCAATTGACAGAATGCATGCTAAAGGCAAGAGGCCCTTATATGAATCCAGGCCACCTAACTATTACAGAATGGAGAGCAATCATTCTGAAAGAAGACTGGAGAGAGGCTCAGTTCATGGGATCAAAGCCAGGGATTGGCCCCCTAGACCAGCCTCGCGCATGACAGAAAGTGGCTACCTTCATCGAAGGTCTAAATCAGGCTCAAAACATGAGGTCAGAGCCAAACACTTACCTGATGTACCACCAAGATGGCTTCAAGGTTGAAAAAGCGATTCAACATCCGAGTCAAGAAGTTCGTGGGTACTGAGTCCTGCATCGGTTTGTAATGCAAAATAAACCTAGGGAACTGCCTGCCCGGAGAGATATTAGAATCCAAGGCAGAATGGTCAAGACTTTGGTGGCTCCGAACAATTGGGTATTGCTTAAACACCCAAAGACAAAGGAACCAAATATGGTCCCAGTCATTTCGAGATCACAAAGGAGAAAGATTCAACGTAGGTACACTCAGTACCAAAACGATATGAAAGAAAATGGAGAGAGCTCTTCATTGGTCCAGACAGAAGGAAAGAAGACTCCAAAGTCAGACCATACTCCAAAGCCAACTCTACAAAGAAAAGTGGGTTGCAGTAGAGAACAGTTGGCCAAGGTTCATTCTGAACTAAAAGCCAGAGAGAAGTCTAGCTTAGCAGGATTGGAGAAAGCTCTGATGGAGAGTGATAGCGAGACCGAAGAAGAAATTGGCATAAGCCAGAAGAAAGAAATGGTGGAAGAAGAAATGTTCGAAGCCTTCATGGCTGAGCAAACATTTTTGGTTGAAAAACCAGTTGGGAAAGATCCTTCGAAGGAATCAGTTAGCGACGAAGTACCAAAGTGCAGCATGGAGGATGCTGCTGAAGTAATTGAACAAGGTGGCCAAGGGAGGAAGCAGGTACAGCCAGCTATCCAATTTGGCTCATTCCCCCCAGTATCAGTTGATATGGTACACATACTGCCTCATGAGTTCCAAGCTGGGGATGATGACCAAGACATGGATCCTATTCCTATCTCTAGTGAAGACTCACAAGTAAGTATGGTACAAGATAATTCTGGAATGGCTACCCCAATGGAAATTGAATATGAAAGTGGAGAGGAGGTGAGCATTAACCTCTCGTATCCTTTCAAGTATCCCTCGAATTCTATGACACAACATGTCAAGCCTTTGTACATCAAGGCTTTCTTCGATGGGATACAACTGAACCGAGTCCTGATAGACAATGGGGCAGCAGTGAACTTACTACCGAAATCTTCTTTGAAGAAACTAGGGAAAAAGAATCCCAGGTTGATCCCAACCAGCACAACCATCGCTGGCTTTGCTGGAGACAAACAGATGGCTTAGGGGATCCTACCCATTAACTTGAGTGTGGGAACCAGGGATTGCATGACAGCATTCTTCGTAATCGACAGTAATGCTAAATACAATGCTTTACTTGGGAGAGATTGGATCCACACTAACAAATGTGTGCCTTCCTCTTTGCATCAGAAAATTATTATGGCCTTAGGCAATGGAGAGACGGAGGAAATTGATGCAGATCCTCAACCCTTCATAGCCTATGCAGACTTTGCCGAAGCCAAGTTGTATATTAAGGGAGTGACACCACTCAGTATACTAAGGAAAGTTGATGGCTCAGCCGAAGTGACGGCTGATGAGGAAGTGACACACCTGAAGCACTTAGTCCAAGAAAGTGCTGATGAAGAGATTGTCATTAAGGATGACAATGATGCCTGGTTGTAGGCAAAGAGTTGAAGAACAAGAAGCCAAGTCTTTGGCTCTAATTAAATTCTCAACATTGGATGTAAAATCAATAGTCCAGAAAGTACAGGAGCAAGAGAGAGAAGCCATGATAATTGGCTGTGAACAGGAGCAGCAATGGGTCAGAATTTTGACCCTTGGCAAATACTATGCATTGGACATTGAAACAAAAATTCAGGAAATACAGGAAGAGGATGCCTTATGGACAGACTTTGTCTATGAGGATGAGGGCAAAGATGTTGAACTAAAGAACTAGGGAGCAGAACAAAGCGAGAAGGTTACTTCGAAGGTAGAAGAAACCAAGGAAGAAGCTTCAGTAAGTTCTCAGACACAAGACCCCTTAGAAGAAGTAAATTTAGGGGAATGTTCTTTGCAACAGCCCACCCATATAAGTGCTTGTTTGAATGATCTGGACAAGGACTAGTTATTGGTTGTTCTAAAGAAATATAAAGATTGTTTTGCATGGTCTTACAATGAACTTCCAGGATTGGATAGGTCATTAGTGGAACATAGGCTCCCTATGAAGCCTAATTTCAAGCCATACAAGCAAAAACCAAGAAGAATGAGTCCAGAAGTAATTCAAAAAGTCAAGGAAGAGATTCTTAGACTAGTCAAGGCAGGCTTTATTAGGACAGCCAGATATGTTGAATGGCTATCTAATATTGTGCCTGTGGTCAAGAAGAATGGTAAAATGAGGGTATGCATTGATTTCAGAAACTTAAATCTAGCAACTCCAAAAGATGAATACCCTATGCCTATAGTGGATCTGTTGGTAGACAGTTCAGTAGGGCATCAAGTTTTATCAATGATGGATGGGCATTCTAGTTATAACCAGATCTGCATCGTAGAGGAGGATGTCCACAAGACAACATTCAGATGTCCTGGAAATATTGGCACCTTCGAATGGGTTAAAATGCCATTTGGCCTGAAGAATGCTGGGGCTACATATTAGAGGGCTATGAACACTATCTTTCATGACCTCATTGGAGGGTATTTAGAGTGTTATATTGATGACATTGTAGTTAAATCCTAATCCATGGAGGAGCATCTGTTTCACTTAGAAGCAGCCTTTGAAAGAATGAGAAAGTTCAAATTGAAGCTCAATCCTCTTAAGTGTGCTTTTGGCGTATCATCTGGAAACTTCTTGGGTTATGTGGTATACAAGAAAGGAATACAGATTGACCAGAATAAAGCCAAAGCTATCATTGAAGCCAAGCCTCCATCAAGTAAGAAAGAATTACAAAGGTTCCTTGAACAGGTTAACTTTCTTCGAAGGTTCATTTCTAACACTGCAAGGAAAACTAAAGTATTTTCTTCCTTGTTAAGGCTGAAAGATGAAGAGGAATTTGTGCAGCAGAGCATCAAATTGCTTTTGAAGGTATCAAAGCCTACTTGGCCAACCCTCCAGTGCTGATGCCACCAAAAGGTGATAAGCCCTTAAAGTTGTACATAGCTGCAGCAGAAGATTCATTGGGAGCTTTCTTGGCTTAAGACAATGAAGAAGGCAAGGAGCAAGCTGTTTATTACCTTAGTAGGTTTTTAAATTCTTGTGAATGTAAATATTCAGCTATTGAAAAGCTGTGTCTTGCTTTGTATTTTGCTGCAATGAAATTAAGATATTATCTCTTACTTACAAGTGTCTTGCTAATTGCAACCACAGATTTGGTTAAGTACATGTTATCTAGACCTATGTTGAGGGGGAGAATTGGCAAGTGGATACTAGCCTTATTAGAGTTTTATCTAGAATATATCCCCCAAAAGGCAGTAAAAGGGCAAGTTTTAGCCAATTTTTTGGCAGACCATCAATCTCAAATAGAGAGCCAAGAGATAATGGAACATGGTATGGCTAGTGTTGAGCCATGGCAGATGTGGTTCGATGGGTTGAAAGCCAATGGCTTAACTGGAATTGGTATTGTGATTAGGTCTCCACAAGGGGTAGAAACCACACATGGTTTCAGAGTGGATGAAGCTACCTGTTCCAATAACCAAGCTGAATACGAAGCCTTAATAGTGGGACTAGAAATTCTTATTGGATTGCAAGTACACGCAGTTGACATATTTGGAGACTCTCAATTGGTGGTTAACCAAGTGAAAGGGATTTTCAAGTGTCAAAGCATGAGTATTCTACCATACTATGTTGTTGCATTACATCTGCTTTTTCAATTTCAAATAGCAAATGTAACTCATGTTCCAAGATTCTTGAATAATAAAGCTAATGATGTGGCTCAGAAAGCTTCGAACTTCAAGAGAAGGGATAATGCCCAAAGGGACATAAGCCAAACAACATATCAGAAATTGATACAACCTTTGAATAAAAGGAATGTGATCTTGGAAGTCAATCATAATGATTTACAAGAACAAGATTGGAGGCATCCAATAATGCAGTACTTGACTGGTCCATCTTCGAAGGCCAGCAGGAAAATTAAATTGCAGTCTATGCAATATATGATATATGGTAATGCTCTCTACAAAAGAGGAGGGGAGATGGATTATTGTTTGAATGTTTAGGCCCAAAAGAAGCATTAACAGCTATGGCTGAGGTTCATGAAAGCATCTGTGGTGCTCACCAGCCTGGTGTGAAGATGAGATGGTTGCTTCGAAGGCATTCCTACTATTGGCCAACTATCCTTAGAGACTGCATAGAGTATGCAAAGGGTTGCCAGGCATGCCAAAAGCATGGCACAATAAGGCATGTGCCCATAACTGACCTATATGCAGTAGTGAAGCCCTGGCCATTCAGAGGGTGGGCTATGGATATGATGGGGAAAATACACCCACCTTCTTCGAAACATCATTGTTTCATTCTAGTGGCCACGACATTTACTAAGTGGGTCGGCCAAGCCATACAAGGTCAGAGACCGCAGAGGTTATTAGTTTCATTAAAGATTTGATCCATAGATTTGGCATCCCACAAACTATAACTGTAGATAATGGGACTGTGTTCGATGGAAAGATGGTGAAGTCCTTTGTGGTAGAATTTGGAATTAGCCTTGTTAATTTCACACCCTATTATGCGCAAGCCAATGGTCAAGCTGAGTCATCCAATAAATCCTTGAAAAAAGGAATACAAAAGGTTGTGGAGAACAATCTCAGGGATTGGCATAACTTATTGTTGGATGTCTTGTGGGCTTACAGAACTTCCCCAAGGTCAAGCACAGGAGTCACTCCTTATGCCTTAGTATATGGGCATGATGCAGTTTTACTTGTGGAAATTAATGTTAAATCTTTGAGGGTAAGATGCCAAGATCAGTTAGATCCTGAGCAGTACCATCAAAGTATGTGCTTGGAGTTAGAAGGCATAGATGAAGCCAGGATTTTGGCGTTAAATAACATTCTTTTCCAAAAGAAGAAAGCATCCAAGAATTATAATAAGAAAGTCAAACACATTAGTTTTGATGAAGGTGATTTGGTATGGAAAACAATACTCCCAATAGGAATTAAAAGCCACAAGTTTGGCAAATGGTCACCTAACTGGGAAGGACCATATCAAATTCATAGAGTTCTGCCTTTTGAAGCATACCATTTGAGAAATTTGAATGGGTATATACATCCCAAAAAGATTAATGGCAGATATTTGAAGCCTTATTTTCCAACCATTTGGGAAACACAAGGAATAAAATGAACATTAAGTACAAAAACATAAGACTGCTCAAATGATAGACAAAAATTTGTTCTTTCATAAAGAATTAAGTACAGTTTGCCACAAATTGGCCCAGAAATTGTTACAGTGTCTTAATTATTTTTATACAACTGACTTCCTATTGTTAAGTGAGGAAAATAGTTGAATAGTTGCATCCATGTCTTTTCGATCAGCCAATCCTTGGTTGGTGATTTGCAATTTGGTATCAAATCGGACTAAGGCTTGATTCACTGCAGCCAGCTCCTCTTCAAGCTGAGCTTTCTTTTCCAGCAGCTGGACTCGAAAGTGGGAGGCAGAGGAGTGTTGTTCTTTTAGAGTTGATACTTCGGTATGCACTTGGGGAACAAAACTCTGATCTCTAGCCAGTTTCTCATCCGTAGCCTTGGTAGCATGACAAATGTTGAGGTAGAAATCAACAGTGGCTGCTGCCTTGGATAGGTGACTCGAAACGTTCATGCCGGACTGCTCAGCAACTTTGCAGCATTGAAGGAACCCATTTTTGATTATAGGCCTTTGCAAAGCCTCGAAGGGAATCCTCGAAAAAGAAATTAACAATTCCAGGCATGTGTCCAGGTTTATCAAAGGTGTAGAAGGCTTGCTGCTAGAGGAAGAAGAACTCTCAAAAATTTCCAGTAAGGAGTCAGCCAAGACTAATGGCTCAGCTTCAGCATTGAATGTTGGAGAGGTAGAGGGTATGTCAAAGAGACTAGCTAGTCTGGCTTTGAAGATGTCTACCTCATTCGTAGACATAAGGGGTGCAGAAAAAGTTGTAGTGGAAGGCACAGAGGACTGCATGGGGATAGGAGAAATGGATGGAACATCTTTGGCAGTCTCTATGGTCTTAGCCACCAACGAATCAAGTGAGGAGGGGCTAGAAGTAGGCAAAGATGATGAATTATGAGTTGGAGAACTACCAGCACCCTCAATTCGGGAATTAACTGCCTTCGAAGAAGAGGTAGTAGTTGGAATTTCCTTGGAAGGAGAGGGAGGAACAAGGCTCGGAAGAGAAGCAAATCGAGGGACAGGATCAGTGGTTGTTGCTGCAAAAGGAGAAATATAAAGTAATGTTAAATCTCAATATTGAAGATTCAACAAGAAAAGAATAAAGGCATGAAGGAAATTACTTGTTCCAAAAGCGCTGGCACTGATGGGAGAGCTGCGAAGGGAGTAATGTTCGGCAGTCTGTTGCTCTTTTGCCATTTCCCTTGGTAATGCATCAGCAGCAACAGCTTCCTCTCTTAGAAATTGTCGCTGCCGTCTCCTCTCAGCCCTTTCGAAGACAACTATGGCCTTGGAATGTTCTTGTTCTATGACCTTAGCAGTTGCTTCATGGATGGGATCTTCAACCAAGCCAGTAGCTGAAGCAGTCACTTTCCTTCTCTTTTCTATTGCTTGGGCAATTGTCTCGGAATCAGAATCTTCAGCGAAATCATTAGGAGAGACAGTAATCTTTCTTCTCTTTTTTCTCTGAATTGGTATTGTCCGCTCCTCCATTGTCTTCTCAACTTCTTCAGTCTGAGATCCGGATTTCCCAAAAATGAGCTCCTCCTCTGCCTCCCTAGCAGCCGTTTCCTCTTGAGCCAAATTAGTCACTCTTTTCTTTCTTTTCAAGGGAGACTCCTGCTCTTGATCTTCTTCTTCTTCTTCTTCTACTTGAAACTCAGATTTTTCCTTTTCTAGCTCAAGGAGTCTCATCTTCTTTCGCTGTTGACCACCTTCACAGAAGAAGAATTAAAGATAAGATAACAAGCATTATGTAGAAGGTCGAAGGAAAGAAAACAAAGGGATATACCTTTCTTCGAAGCAGCTCGAACAAATTTAGGAGGAGTTGAGGCAGCAGGAGTGGACTGAGTTGTAGTAGGTACTGCAACTGAAACAGCGGAAGAAATGACAATCCCAGCTCCCTTGGGCTTGGGCACATCTAACACCTTTAGTAGGTTTTGAGTTGAAATGGCCAAATAGACTTCCATATTGCTCACCCACCAATTTTGGTATCTCTTAAATATAGTACTTTGAGGAATGAAAGGGGTGTACTCAAAATTGGCCAAGTCATCTATGAACTTGAAGGTTGCCTTTTCTAACCTCGATTTCCGAACCTTCAAATCCCTCATAGTAAGGCTCAGGTTGGTGTTGCTGCAGAGAGGTATTGGGACCCCTTGTGTGAAGCCAAATTGTCTAGCAAACTGAGCAGGACAATACGGCTCAGCTATGCATTTATAAGCTCTGGGGTTCGTGGTCCCGATAAATAGCTCTCTAGGAATCAAAAGGGAAGCCCATATATCCTTGTGAGCAGGCGAGGCACAGAGCCTGTCACTTAGGAAATTATTCAACCAAGTTGGACCAATGCTGGGTTCGAAGGGGCGGAAATGGTGAATAGGAAGGGCAACTGGAAGTTGATGGAAGAAAGAGAAATAAAAGGCAAAAGTAGAGGGAGTAAGTGAAGCATTGGGCAGTCTTATGCCATGGGTAAGAGAGTGTAGCCTAGAAAATTTAAGGCATTTAGATTGCAATTCAGTAAAATAGGCGAAAAGCCAAAGCGGAAGGATCCAGAATGGACCCCCTTGATTTGCATCTAAGGGTTTTTCACAAAAGAGGGAGCAAACTCTGTATACATGGCCTAGAACATATGGGGCTAGGGCTACCCTTTTCTGCAAAACAAAGGCTTTGGCAAGAGGGGCAAATTCAGGCATGATTCTTTGGGAGGAGGTGCAGAAGAGGAATTTATAAAGCCAATATAACAAGAAGGAAAAGAATTCCCTATCAGTTACCAGGCCCTCTCTTTTATTCTCAGCTTTAACAAAATCACTGTAAGATGAGTTAAGAGAGGGGAGGGAGAAAGGGACTGCTAAGTCAGGGAAATCTGGCGTAATGGAGGTACCAATAGGGGATACTCCTAGTAGATGGCAAATATCAAGAACAGTATGGGCCATCATCCCACATCTAAATTGAAAGAAATTGAAGATAGGGTTCCAAAAACATAAAGCAGCAGGGACTAGGAAAGGGTCCTCTAAGATAGTTACCCTAGATAGTCGGAGAGCATCGAGAAGGCAGAGCTCTTGAAGGTCCAGTGTCTTAGCAGGGATGACCCAGTTGTACCATTCTTGCCACTCCAGTCTCACCGTGGGCTAGCATCGGTGAGGGTGATTGATTCTCTAGTTCCTCCAGTTGAGACCACCTTCATAAAGGAGACATTGGTTCTCCAGACGAGGATATAGGGCTGGGAGCTTAGTAAGGATCTCTTTGAATATGGGCCTGAGCACATAATCTTGCTGCACATGGCGACGAGGGACAAAAATACGCTCATCGATAGCGCTTTTCTCCCCAGCCTTATACTTCTCACATTCTGCATCAATGAGTCTTTTCAAGGTCACAGATGAGCTCACACACTCTATGACTGGCATTTTTGGTGAAGAAGAAGCCATTGATAGTACGCTTTTTTCAGAAAGTGGAGAAGAGAGTAGAGAGAGAAGTGGAAGACTGATGAGGGTTTGTGCGTTAAAAGAGCAAGTGATTTTAGAGCATGAAACAAAAGGGTTTTAAAAGCTTTTTGTCTGAAAAATATATTGCATAAGTCGTTAAGTACTAGAAGTACGAATACGAGGAGTCTCTTCCAATATTGATAGTTTTTGGAGGGAAAAGCACATTCCGGATGATGATGCCAGCTTTGAAGCAAGATATTTGGCTTCGAAACCAGGTTTTGGCGCCAAAAAATCAAACAACAACAGCTTCGAAATACAGAAGTCGGCTTCGAAGCATACTACATGCTTAAAAATGTAAGGATACTCAAGGATGGGCTTACTTCGAAGAGATCAAAAACCTACAAAAGGTGTCTTAACAAAAGTAATACCCTTGAGGCAAAGCTTGAAGACCCTTAAGGAAGTAAATAGTTGTTTGAACCATTTACACCAATAGTTGGTCTGTAGGATTGTTTGTTCGGTTAAAACAATATACCCAAAGAGTTGTTTCCATGTTGTTGTAAGTATGGATTGTTGCAAAACTAGTCAGTACTAACCATGACTATATTTTGATTATGATTAAAATAGGCTTTGAGGGGAAAGATTGTTAAAATTCGAACCACCAATTCCAAACAAAAATCGACAAGAGTTGGTAACCATAGTCCATAAATTGGACAATTCATCTCAGCGTCCTTATTGGAATTAATTGGATCTATATTCGAAGGATAAGATTGTTAAATTCGAAGCACTGATTCTAAATGAAAAATCAACAGAATTGTCAATTCTATTCCAAAAGTTGGAAGAATTCATGTTGATTTTAGTGTTTTAACAATTGTGTCCAGTTTCAAAGAATGAGTTTGTTCAGTTCGAAGCTCTAAATTGGCTTTTGAAGACAAAAGGAAACAGGGACAAACAATGCGCAAATAGAGAAGAATTTTGTTTGTATTCAAGCCAAGGCAATTACATCGAATAACCCTATCTGGGTATAAACTCAAGCTTATAAAAATAAGGAATGGAATAAATAACAAGATCATGAAATTTAGTCCAACAATGATCAATGAATTTTTGTTCCTTCTTTAATATATCTTCTATTTCTTCTAATGTTGGTCACATGAGTTAATGTGCTCTCACTTCGTAGTAGAGCTCTTCAGCCTTTATTTCGAAAGCTTCCTCTCTCAATCTTTGTTCCAATTCGTCTATGACCAAATCATCCCAATACGCATAATCTTTATTCTTGAAATCATCGAATTCTTCGATGAAGTTCTTTGCTTCATACTGGGCATGAATTCAAAGAGACAAAAGTTGGTCTAAAGATTGTGTAGTAGCTATAGAATTTCGATGCCAGTAGAGGAGCAATGGAAGTCGGTCCAGGAACATATGAAGTTTTGCTTGGGCAAGGGGATTAAGGACATGGCCTCTAGTCAGAATATCATAAGCCCATTGAAAGTTCTTGAGAGGAACTACGTCCTCAAGAACATTGAAGGGCAAGTGAGAGAAAGCTGCAAGCAGAAGTTGAGCTTGTTTCCGCTCAGCTGGAGTAGGGGATGGTGGAGGTTTGTAAGGTGGAAAGACTTCATCCATGGGAAGGGCAAGCCTCAGTCTCTCTGTCCAGCAAAGAGTTGGTGGAGGAGAAGGTGTAGATGCTTCTGTTTCAGAAGATGGAGAAGAAGGTGTGGATGCTTCTATTATGGGAGATGGCACGGGAGCAGAAGGAACAAAGGCATTAATATAATCAAGCCAATCGGAAGAACAAATCTTCGCCTTCTGGGCTAAGAATGAAGGGTTGTACCCTTGTGCTTCTTCCAGGCACCGGGCAGTGTGCATTATCTTTGTAGGCATGGACGAGGTATACCATGCCACAAACAGATTCTCCTCCAAACTACATCGATGGTCAATGGGCACGTAGGGGTAGACCACTGAACTTCGAGCGTAAGAAGGAAACTCTAAAGGGTCAGTGAACTCAACAAAATGATGGTTGATTCGTTCCCTCAAATCATAGGTCTCGGGGGTTGGCCAGCTTGTCCAATCAGAAACCCCAGAAGATGAAGAAGTTGCAGCTTTGTCCCATGCAGAGGTTTGTGAAGAAGAGTTTCCCAAGTCCATATTTGCAACTTTCTGAATCAAGGATTTGGGAGTAGTTTGTTCGAAGCACAAGAGTGAGTCAGAGGAAGAACTTCTTGTATCTATATGGGCAAGTTTTTGAGTCGAAAGATTAAGGGCAATGTGTTCGTAGTCCAAAGGTCGATGATTTGCAAAGGCATCCATGACCTGAATATGGAAAGGTGGATAAAGATGGCTAATTAATGCATGAAAATTCTTTCGAGGAGGAACAGCATCACCATATGACTCTTCGTATGCTCGATCAATGGAGGGGAAAGTTGGTTCGGCCATAGAAGAAGTATCAGTCTGTGCGAGTGCTAAGGTATTGGGGTGTTCAATAGATTGAAAGTGAATTAATGCAAATGATCATCAATGAATGACGGTTGCATTTCCAGAATATAGACCCCCTGCACGTTCTAAAAATAATAAAAAAAAAGAACGTGGGGAAAATAGGTTTGATCCACTAATATCACCAAGTATTGGGTATATTACTGAGGGGGGTAATATTGGCTACATATTTTGTAAAAGCCAATCACAATTCGATACGTGGCAGATTAAGGGTAATATAGGAAGACTAGTCAAGTCTTTGATCCTGATTGTACACGTGGCAGTTAATATTGGTTCTCACGTGATCTGAGTAGCATTGGATCAGTAAAGAGATGCAAGATGGCGTGGCTTCAACGGTTACTCATATTCAAATTCAAATATAGGAGGGAAGCCTAACTGCAAATGATGGTGTAGTGGAACTACTTATAAGGCAACATGGTCAGCGATCATAGAGGAGCAGTTCGACGGTTTGAAGTGCAGTTCGAAGGTCATCCTTGACAAGTATAAATAGCAGGGAAGCCCCCAGAAAAGCCCCCAGACTCAGATCCAACAAACCAGTCATTTACTTCATATTTTCTTTTCCAGTTTTACATTTCCTGTACTTTAAATACCTGTCCTTTACATTCCTGCACTTTAAATTCCTGCACTGCACTTCGTTCATAGGAGTAGTTTCGAGTAGATTGTTGCTGTAAACCTCTACGAGGCTGAGTTTAGATCATTGTAAGTTTTCATCTTAATGAAATACTTCGATTGTTCGTCATTTAACTGTTACTTTGTTTAATTTCTCCTAAGTCAAGCCACCAGTAAAAGTCCTCTTCATTGAGGCTGAATGAACTACAACACAATCGTCTGATAATTGGTTGGCAATTATAATTTCTGTAAGGACTGATTGATCCTTGCTGGCACGCTCGCATTTACAAAAATACCCTTCGAAGGCCAAAAAAGCCAACAATTTCCTCTTGATAAATTTCGTAATTTTAGTTTTTTAATTTACTAATTATCTCATATCTTTTATGTAAAATCAATTACCTTATCTATTTTTGTAGAATTCAATCAAACAAAATTGAAGAATAAATAAAAAATAAAGTATCAATGATCCCAATCTTCAATCCACTCCTCAAATGAAGCTTCGATGACTTCAATCCTAATTTGATTACCACTATAGATTATTTTTAATTTTTGATTTTTTACATTTTTTAATTGTTTTATATTAAAAAAAATTAGAACTAATATACTGCACAAATAAATTAAACATGTATTTAAAACAACTTAACTGTAACTCATAGGCCTAAATTTTTTATTGACTATTTGATTGAAAATGTGTTAGACTATTTTAATATCTAGTACCTAAACTTTGATATTTATACAGTGGGTAGCTGGAGCCAAAATAACTACAGCAACCCAAGAGATTCATAAATATGATAGAAAATATTATACAATCATTCACCAGAGTTTATATTACAAGAGACATTGCATGCATTATACTTTCATAAATGGTCATTATGAAACTACAACATGTAATACTAGTTGATTACAACAAAATGAACGCCCTATGGGCTTACACCTTTCCAAGATATCGCTTGGTTACAACAAAAGAAAGATTCCTAACTCTATACATATAAAGCCCTTGGCTTGAATAAACATTTAACACAAAACAAAATAACAAAATGAAGCCTTTAGCCCCTAAACCTCTCAAGCTATGTCCTTAGAGGCGGCATGTCACATGTACCTGAAAATGGTTTCCCAAGTAGGGTGAGCCAAAGCACAGTAAAGATATGCTAAAACAGTATACAAGATTTAACTAAGATATAAGCATCAGATAAATGTGCAATATTCATAACCAACACATATTCTTTCCATGACCATTCAATATAGATAACCACATCTCAATCCATTTCCATTTATCTATTTCAGATTAATCTATTTACCAAATTCATTATCATCTAATCAACTAAAATGAGACTACAACTCAGTGGTTTACAATTCAATATATGCATCAATCCAACACTTCTATTTTCTTGCCATTTTACGGAATTTACATCCGAGGGAATCGACACCCATATATATAAGATTTCGGGACTTTCACCCTGGACACTCTGGCCAACTTAATTTTCAATGGAGTCCATCCCTTATCTCCTTCCAAACAATGGAGTACATCCACTATCTCCTCTTAAACAATGATACATATACAATATATTTAAAAGCGTTGTCATATACAATGGCTAACCAAATCACATATTTAATGGTTTAATCAAACCGTCATATTCAATGACATAATTCAAATAATTAGTTTCAATTCACCTAATCATCATGCAATTTCTACAACAATCATAGCTATCCTCCACCGATAGCCCAAAACAGATATTTTTAAACAAATATACAATCTATTAAACAGATAATTTATTAAATTCCCATAGGTGAGTGACTTAACAAATCCAACTACACCGATCATTTATACACCCTTCAAATTTCATATTTCCCACATCAATTTCATTTTTATACAAAATAATTTATTTAATACAAACTAGGGCAAGTTTCCCATTTTTCCAAATATTAACCCCAAGCTCCAATTTCACCAATTATACTCAAGTAATATCATGTTCAAGACCTCCCATACATATATGGAGCCTAAAAGTAGAAAACCCCTCTTTCAAAATTCAAACCCAAACTCTAGTTTCACCCAAATCCTCTCAAATTCCACCATTTATACAAAATGACAAATACCTAGGTTAAAATTCATATTAAAGAGTAGAATATCCCTACCTCAAGTGTAGAAACTCAAAGGAAGAATAGAAGAAGCCTCAAGGATGCCCAAACTCAATTTTGCTCGAATGAAATGGAAGCCCACAAGATGCTCTACCTTTTTCTCAAAGGAAGTAGAGTAGAAACTCTTAGATTCTAAGGGACTTGTAGAGAGAAGTTGGATTTTTAGAGACAGAGGGAGCCGGATTAGGGTTTTTAATAAAAAAGAAATCAAAAAGTGAAGTAAAATGACCCAGCTACGAACTGATATACACAATCTTCGCTCGAGTGAAGGAGTTGTCGCTCGAGCGATCAGATACAACAAGTGACCTCACTCGAGCGCAAAAAGCGTCGCTCGAGCGTAAAATGCAAAGCTCCAGAAATTTCATAGACGCACACGCTCGCTCAAGCGCAAGAAGCCTCGCTGGAGCAAAGCACTTTACCTTCCCAGAAATTCTGCACCTGGGAAAGAAACCTGAGGACTCTCAATTCTCCCTCGAGCGCAAGAAACCTCGCTCGAGCGAAGAAGCAAATTACACAAGGCTCGCTCGAGCGCAAGAAGCTTCGCTCGAATGGAGAAGCCAAAATTTGGGCAACAACAGTCTAGACCAACTAACAACCAACCTGTTCCAAACGCACCCAACAAGTTCCAAAACTCAAATACAAAGAGTTAAAGGGGGAAAACACGACATGGATACAATATTCAATCACAGAAATACTTGGCCTATAGTTAGCATGATTCGAATAAAAGGTAATGTATGTACTATATGTGAATTTATAATTATTTTTTCTCATTTGTTAATCGATTTATGCATAATCCACATTTCAAATAACAATTTTATAAAATTTTAAGACTTAATCACAAACTTTAAAAAAAATGGACATGATACATATTATGTATGAAATAACCTTATTAACAAACTATTTTTATTAAAAAAAATCTATACTTAATCAAATTGTTCTTCTAGCATTTGAAAATTTAATATTTATGAATAAATTTAATATTTTCCAATACCATAGCATTTTTCACATTTAATATTTATGAATAAATTTATGTAATTTAAAAAATTTATACTTTATTAAAAATTTTAGCATTACAAAATCAATAACTAAGTTTTGTCAAATATGCTCTAAATCTAACAATCAACCGATTTTTTAAGCAAAATTTTCTTTGTCAAAATTTTGGCAAATATTTATTTATGAAAAGTATCCACTTGTTAATACACCATGTTCACGGTAATTATTAATATAGCGTTTCTGGTTTAGACCCGACCCATTTTGTATTTTGGACCCTGGTTTCATAACCTCATATGGCTGTTTATGTCTTTTCCCTCTCATTCTTTCTTAAAATTGGTTATGGGATTGTATTAGTCTTGTTTGGAATAGGTTGGTTGCTTGATTTTCGGACCTTCGTTGCCCAGAATTTTGGTCCTCGGCTCGAGTAGCACTTCTTGCGCTTGAGCGGGCTTTGTAAACTCTCAGTATTTTTGCGGACCTGCAAAATACTAGAAGAATGTATTCCATGCTCGAGCGGGTGGGCGTTTGAGCGGCCAATGTCGAGCTTGAGTGATGTCCTTCGTTTGCAAAACTTCTGAAAGTGTGTATTCTGGGCTCGAGCGTCACTTCTTGCGCTTGAGCGGAACAATGTGTTTGGCGCTCGTGCGTCACTTCTTGCGCTCGAACGGACTGCGTGTATTTCAGTTTGTGAAGATGACTGTTTGGTTCACTTTTTCATTTCTCTCTCTCTCTCTAAAACTTTCCAAAAACCTAGATCTTGAGTCTCTCTCTCTCTAAAACACACACACACACACACACTCTCTCTCTCTCTCTCTCTACATTTTCACCTAGTTCTAGTGGTATCTCTACCCACTTGCCTTTGTTAAAAAGTTAGAGCATCTCAAGGGCTACATTTTGATCTGATTAAAGTTTGGTTTCGGCGTCCTTGAAGTTTCTCCATATCTCCCTTTGGTCTTCTAAACTTGAGGTACGGATTTTTTTACACCTTTTTATAGTTTTTAACTTAGGTATTGGTTGTTGTGTAACAATGTTGGGTTTTGCGAGTATTTTGGCAAACCTAGGGTTTGGGGTGTAAAATCAAAAGAGGGGTTTTTTAGTGGATGTGATATAAATGGTCATGGTGTTTGAAAATGAGGTTACAATGTTTCAAAATTGTTGATTTTGGCATTAGGGTTAACATTTGGGAAAGAGGGAAGTTAACCTAAAATGGCTCAAGTATTTATTTGTATAAATAAATGAAATTGGTATTATAAATATGAAATTGGATAAATGTTGATGTAAACGGTAGAGTTGGATATTTATTATCTCACACTTTTGGAAATTTGAATAAACTATCTGTCTTGAGATTGAATATCTATTTTGAAATATCTGTATTGGGCTATCGGTGGGGGATAGTTATGATTGTTGTAGAAACTACATGAGGATTAGGTAAATTGAAACTAATCTCTGGTTGGTTGTCATTGAATATGACTATATTTTAAATACATTGTATATGTATGATTGTTTAGGAGGAGAAATGAGATGTACTCCATTGTTTGGGAGGAGAAATAGGATGTACTCCATTGTTTGTGAGGAGATAGGGGATGAACTCCATTGAAATTAAGTTGGCCTGTGTGTCCTGGGTGAAAGTCCCGAAACCGCACGCATACATGGGTACCGATCCCGCAAATGAAATTTCCGTAAAATGGCAAATTGAAGTGCTTGTGTGATGATTGTGTTAATTTGGGAACCACTAAGTTGTAGTCTCAGATGGGTTGTTTGAAAGATTATGAAATTGGTTCATGAATTGAGATGAAATGATTTAACTTGAATTGATGAGAAGGAAAAAGGATTGAGTTATAAATTTTGGTACTTTATGATGATATAGAATGTAAATGTTTTCTCACTAGCATTGTAAATACACATTGTACTTATATCTTTATTAAGATCCATATACTGTGTTAGATTGTTCCTGCTGGGTTTTGGCTCACCTTATTTGGGAAAAACCATTTTCAGATGTTGATGATATGCCTCCGCCAAGGCAATAGATTGGAGGGAATTTGGAGCAAGGAGCTTTCCTTTTGTTATATCTTCTTTTGTACAGCCAAGGGCTTTATTTGTATTGATCTAGTCTCACTTTTGTTATAAGCAAGCTAAGACTTGGAAAGATGTAAGCCTTTAGGGCATTTAAATATCTGTTTAACTTTCATTCCTCTTTACTAATTCTAGCACATGCTGTAGATTCATGATGAACTATTTATGAATGTATATTGCATATATCACTTTTATATATCAAGTCAGTTTAATGGAAGTTTATTGTTTCGATCATGTTGCTATGCGTCAATTGTGTTGGGTTGGATTATTGTAATTATCTTCGGGACGTTGCAATTAAACTTATGTAACTTAGTGTACACACCCCATTTTTGACCGCCCACAAGGCTCCAACGCTTTGCCCGGTACACTCGATGATGTAAGTGGTGTTGTGCATGGTTCGAGGTCTCAACAAGGGGGCTATGTTTAACCTTAGAAACAATCCCAAATATTCCATATTCACACTGTTTGTACCTCAGAAATCCATTTCTACACATTGTGCCACCCTATGCTAAGTCTGAAGCAGAGAGAAAGGGATCACATTGAGGCCCGGCCGTGCCTCATTGGGAGCCGGCCGTGGCTATTTATGGCCGGTCGTGCCTTAATAGCAAGAAACACTGTTCTGGGCGAGAGCCCGCCAGCTGTCTATTTTTGAAGATATTTATGACCTCTTTTGTTCAAATTTTATAAAAACGAAGCTGTATCTCTATTTTGAGGGTTGAACAAATTCTAAAAAGCCTATACACACATTGGGAGCTCCTTCTTCTTGTGTAAGTCATATTTAAACAAGCTTATCACCCTTAAGCCATCTCCATACTCCATACACACCCTCAAACCTTAACCTTGGAACCTTGGTTGAACCTTGAGGAGCACAATTCAAGCTTGAGAGTGTGTTAAGATTGAGTTTGATCAACAACCAAAGCTTACTCCATTTGAGAGGTATAAACTTTTAACTCTTGCTTTTGCTTTCATTTTCTTTCATTTTCTTTCCATTTCTTGTGTATTTGTATTGTTTTGATCCTAGTTCAAGTGTTGAAACTTGGGTTTGAATAGCTACAAAAAGGGTAAAGAGGGTTGACACTCTTTCTTACGCCTTACTTCATAGCTCAGCCCTTGTCTCCACACTCTTTTCTTTGACCTTTTTAAATTGATTTTCAGAGTTTAAAACAGGCTAAAATCATGCTTTGAGTTTTCAAAAGTGGAGGGTATAACCACCCCTCCTTGTTCTTGCTTACTAGCCTTATTTTGTTTGCTTGTTCTCTAGCTTTTTGGGCTCCTTTCATGCACATTGAGCCATCATTTTTCACCTATTAGGGGCTATTTTAGGGCTGTCCTAGGTTATTTAATTGGTTCAAGCTTCAATTAGTTCATTTGTTGTATCATAAGTTCTCATATATAGCTTATTGCATGTTCTTCTAGCTTTTCTTTAATTAATTTCCATGTTAAGATGCTTCATTTTACCAAGCAACCTATCATCCATTTCTTTCATTAGAGAGTTGTTTCAACCGGTTGATGGTGTAGACACCCCATTTTTTACCACCCTTAAGACTTGGGCACTACTAATGGTTTACTCGATGATGAAGATGTGCAGTGAAAAGGGTCGATTTCTTCGGCAATGAGAGAGTCAAATCCCAACTTCATACCCCTTTTAGACCAAAACAATCTTGATCAAAAGATTTTAGACCTTGAAACTCTCTCTTTCAAAATGTTTTGAAAATAAAGTTCCTACGATGTTCCGACGCTCGCATTTCTTTAAATGTTGCGCTTTTCGATAAACCGAGCAAGGACAAAGTGGAAATGAATGAAAGAGAGATGAAATCTTTGAAAAAATCTTTCAAAACACCTTGTTTAGGGGTTTGGAGTTGAAGAAAAGAGGAAAGGAGAGAAGAAAACTAGTTTGGGAGAAGTTCGGCATGAATCCAGGTAGGACCAAAACTGAGCGGCTTCACCAAAATAGGCATAACTTTTTGCACAGTTAGAATTTTGATGCAAGGCTGCCACCATTAAAAAGCTTACTTCTGAGACTTCAATTTGGACACTTGCCAGCCACTTTTTGGCCTTGCCAGCCACTTTTTTTTGGTCGACCAACCACATTTTCTAGTCTGTAGACCAAAAAAGTGGTCTGCAGCCATGCCACCACCTTCCTCTCTCTGTGCAGACCACCTCCTCCCCCTTGCCGACCACTTTCTCTTCCTGCAGACCACTTTTTTTGGTCGGCCGACCAGTGTAAGTAGCTGGCCGGCCACTTCAACTGGTCGGCAGCTTTCCTGCACTTTCTGCAGATATTGTCCATGCCAGTTGTGCCAGCTGTTGTAGGGATGGCAATGGGGGTTAATGGGGTGGATATTAATTCCCCATCCCCATTTCCCTATAATAAATTTTTCCCATTCCCCATTCCCCATGGGTACCACCCTCCCCATTTCTTAATGGGTTTGGATTTTCCCCAACCCACTTTAATCCCCATTTTTATTTTATTTTTATTTTTTATATTTAATGTTAATAACTACTTTTTTTTTTTTGTTTTTTTAAGGTTCATAACAAAAGCTAAATATACCTTCAATCTTTTTTCTTTCTTTTTTAATATATTTAATGTTAACAACTTTTTCTTTCTTCTTCTTCTTCCTTTTTTTTTTTTTTAGCTAAATATTCCTTCAATTTTTTTTTTCTTTCTTTTTTAATATATTTAATGTTAACAACTTATTTTTTAATTTTTTTAAGGTTCACAACAAAAGCTAAATATACATTCAATCTTATTTTATTTTATTTGGTTCAACAACAAAATCAAATACACATTAATTAATTAATTAAAAAGTTTGTTTTATAATAATCAAATATATAATTTTGAGACAATCAAATAAGTTTTAGTAATTGAAAAAAAAATGTGGAAGAACGTGGAAGATTAAAAAAAAAATTACAACCATCTCTCTCTCTCTCACTCTCACTCTCTCCCCTACATGTTATAAGAACCTGATTACAATGTTATAAGAGTCTGTTTGAAGAAATAAAATATGAAAGAACCTGCTTGAAGAAAGTGTTATAAGACCCATATTAAATTGCATCAGGGCATAAATAAGGAATTGTTTATTGATCTCTTAGCCACGGACATTTTAGACATTAAACCATCTTTCTCTTAGCAAATTTAAACCATTCATTTTAATTTATCCAAAATCTAATTATACCTTTTAACAAATCTGAACCACTCATTTTAAGATATCTATGCCTTACCACACCCAATCCATCCTCCATCTTCTTCCTTTAGTACCCCACGTTTTTTGTTGTTTGTTACTTTTAAAAAACAAAAAAAATGTTTTTTCAATTAAATTTTTACTAATTTCACAACACCATCACCACTATTCTCACCTTCACTATCACACTACCATCACCATAGCCACTACCATCATCACTGTCGCCATCACCCCACCACTATGTCACAATCTCTACTTTCACCTTCGTTCCATCACCTCCACCATCAACTATAAAAAAATATATTTTAATTTTTTTTATAAAAAATATTTTCTATCTAAATAAATGAAGCATAACATTGGGAAACAAGCTGATTTCAGTTAAATCTGTTCATAACTAAGAAAAATTCTTTTATTTAAAAAAAAATTATTTAGTCAGACTTTGTATCCTCTTTTGTTTTTCCAGCAAATAAATCTTTGTACCCATCCTTTCTAACCAATCACGACTCATGCTTGTTTCGATTCTCTACAATTTCCTTATTTTCAATGTAACGCCCTCAAAATATAGCATAAAACCCAACAATATAGACATGCTTTAATATATAGAAAATCAACATCTTTCTATTCATCAGGGTGTTTCATTACAAAAGTATTACATGTTGACAACAAAAGTAAATGCCCCATGGGCTTACAACTTTCCAAGCCAACACTCGGTTACAAGAAATGAGTACTAACCCATATACACATTAAGCCCTAGGCTTGAATTTACATGTAATACATCAAAAAGAAAATAACATCCAAAAAGTCTGACAGCCTCTAGTATCCCAAGCTAAGTCCTTGGAGGTGGCATGCTACCTGTACCTGTACCTGAAAATGATGTTCCCATATAGGGTGAGCCACAGCCCAGTAGAAATACACTAAACTAGCTATGAACAATGACTAAAAGATTAGCAATTGATAGATGGCCAACACTATTACATCCACTCATATCACATTACATTAACATGACTTACAAGTCTATGTTACTTTTCATTTCTCCATTTTCAGTAGATAAGCATATTGGTTAAATCAACACATCAACAGATAAGCATATCAGCTATATCAACATCTCAACAGATAAGTATAAGAACTATATCATACAACCAAAGATAAGTATATGAGCTATATCTACACTTCTCTAGACAAGCATATGAGCTGTGTCTACACTTCTCAAAGATAAGCATATGAGCTGTATCTACGGAGTTCATCCCCTATCTTCTCCCAACACTATCCGGTTTAGAGGTGCATCCCCTATCTTCCCCTAAACCGCGGAGTACATCCCCCATCTCCTCCTCTACACACAATGCATATAAACACATAGGTTCTATATACAATCAACCAATACATAAAGTTAATGTATTCTATCAACAGTCATGCCCCATGACACATTCCATTGATTAGTTTTCGTTTGCCTAATCATCATGCATTGTCTATAACAATCAAGACTATCCCCCACCGATAGCCCAAAGTAGTTATTTCTAAACAGAAAATAAGTGCACAAAATGGATAATATATCAACATTTCAATTTGGTGAGCGATGAATAATTCAACTACACCCTTTAATCCCATACATTCCCAATTCCAACATTTCTAATTCCCTTCCTCCTTTTCTCAAATTAATTATACGAATTAATTTATCAAGTCAATTAGGGCAAATTCCCTTAACTAACAAAACAACTCTACGTTTCCATTTTCGTCCACATTCCATCATCTATCTCATTTTTCTATGTCAAACTTGCATTTAGGTTTATTATAAACAAAACCCCAACTTTTGTAAAATAACACAAAAGGCCCAAACTTCCTCAAATTTACCCAACAACACCCAACATATCGAAATGCTAAAATTTAAAGACAAAATCCATAAGAAGGAGTAGGATATCCCTACCTCAAAAGGTGACACCCAACGAAGAAGATGAAGAAAACGAAAGTGCTCCAAATCACAAATTTCTCGGATCAAAAGATAGCCCTCGACGATCAACAACCTTTTTGTAAGGGCCAAAGGTGAGGAAATCACTCCTAGTAGATCAATACCTAGAGAGAAGGTAGAGCTCTAGAGTGAGAAGCTCAACAATGGTGTTTTTGGAAAAGTAAGAGAGAGAAGAGAAGTGAAAAAGTGATTTCAAAAGTCAAAACATGAAGCTTTAACCCAGTCGCCACGCTCGAGCGGCCAAACCCACACTCGACCGTCACTCACAGATCCCCGCTCGAGCGTCCAATCCCCCGCTCGAGCGTCGGATGCACACTCTCAGAACTTTACATTGAACCAGGTCCCCGCTCGAGCGTCCAACTCCCCGCTCGAGTGTCACACACAAACTCCCACTCGAGCGTCAAAACTCCCGCTCGAGTGTCCAACACTGCAGAAGAAATACTGGGAGAGTGATTGTCCCGCTCGAGCGCCAAAACCCCCGCTTGAGCGGAGAAGCAACTACAAAGGCCCCGCTCGAGCGCCAAAAGCTCCGCTCGAGCGGACATGCCAAAATCTGGGCAACTTGTTTTGGTTTCTAAGCTCAACCAACCCACTTCAAACCTACCCAACACAACCCAAGACTCAAATACAAGGAGTAAAGAATGTAAACAAGATATACACAACAACCAACTCTACGGAACCTAAGTCCGGATGCAACAATTAAAGAAAAGGGAAACCGGGATCGCTATAACCTCCCCCCCTTAAAGAATTTTGTCCCCAAAATTAAATATAGGTTTTCAAAAAAAAAAAAAAAACAAGTGTCCTCCATTCCCAACAATATTACAACATAATATTTAACAATCCGACTCATTATCGGTCAACCTCATCTCTTTTCAAGAGGCAATTCACATCATATAACAACCTGCATTATCAACATGCATTCCTTTGAATTTTGCCAATTTCAACTCATTTTCCACAACACTTAACATATATAATGTTAACATAACTTCCATTTACCAAAAACATTCACAATGTTTTACAACTTAAGACATACATAACGTTCTTAAAGTTCAATATTATTACAATATTTCATTACATGATTACACATCAACAAACAGGTCCGGATACTTTTCATGGACTTCTAACTCACGTTCCCAAGTGGCTTCTTCCACTCCGTGATGTTTCCACAAAACCTTTACCAAGGGAATGGTCATGCCTCGCAAGACTTGATCTCGTCTATCCAAGACCCGAACCGGTCTCTCCTCATACGAGGCATCCTCATCTACCTCTAAATCTGTCCAATCCAACACATTGGACGGATCCGGCTCGTACTTCCGAAGCATACTCACATGAAACACGTCATGAACTCTGGACAACTGCGGTGGCAAAGCCAAACGATAAGCAACTTCCCCAATCCTCTCAAGGATCTCAAAGGGGCCGATAAACCGAGGGGATAACTTCCTACTCTTCCCGAACCTCATCAAACCTCGCCTAGGTGATATTTTCAAGAAAACATGATCACCTACTTCAAACGCTAAGGGCCTTCTCCTACGGTCCGCAAAAGATTTCTGACGACTCTGGGCTGTAACAAGTCTCCTACGGATAAGCTCAACTTTCTCCGTCGTCTCTCTAACCAACT
The DNA here is from genome assembly GCA_025200525.1 of Camellia lanceoleosa. Taxonomy (NCBI): domain Eukaryota; kingdom Viridiplantae; phylum Streptophyta; class Magnoliopsida; order Ericales; family Theaceae; genus Camellia; species Camellia lanceoleosa. Next base: position 58,926,735 of record CM045759.1, read on the forward strand.
CCGGGCCCAACAAAGGTGCATCACCCACCTCGGCCCAACACACTGGAGATCTACACGGTCGACCATACAAGGCCTCAAACGGTGCCATACCGATGCTAGACTGAAAACTGTTGTTGTAGGCAAACTCCACCAATGGCAAGTGCCTCTCCCATGTCCCTCTAAAGTCAAGGACACAACCCCGAAGCATATCCTCAAGGATCTGAATAGTACGCTCGGACTGCCCATCAGTCTGCGGATGATAAGCCGTACTAAAAGTCAACTTAGTGCCCAAGGCACTCTGCAAACTCTGCCACAACCTAGCAGTAAAACAAGGATCTCTATCTGAGACGATCGTCATTGGGACCCCGTCCAATCTCACTATGTCCTGAATATACAAGTCGGCAAGGTGATCTACTGAATCTCTCACGCGCATAGGGATAAAGTGCGCCGACTTAGTCAACCGGTCTACAACCACCCAAATAGCATCACTACCCCGCTGAGTCCTCGGAAGACCTACAACGAAGTCCATAGTGACATGCTCCCACTTCCACTCGGCGATAGGCAAGGGTTGCAACAAACCCGCTGGTCTCTGATGTTCGGCCTTCACTTACTGACAAGTAAGGCACTTAGACACGAAAATTGCCACATCTTTCTTCATTCCTCACCACCAGAACTGGCGACTCAAATCCCGATACATCTTAGTGCCTCCCGGATGCACCGCAAGGCGTGAATGGTGAAACTCTCGAAGTACCTCCTCTCGGCAAGACTCCGGCACAAACAAACGGTCTCGGTATCTCACACTCAAGTTGGGATACACCGCGAAACCCTTCTCAACCTTCCCATTGGAGATCTTCTCTCGAAGGGAATCTACCTCAAGGTCACCTCTCTGTGCCTCTAACACTCTAGTCACAAGTGTAGGCTACGCAACAACTGAAAACAAGGCCGCAGCCTCAACGGATTCGCCCAGAAGCAAATCAAACTCGCCAAGTGCCCCCATCACCTCCCATTCCCGGATGGCTATACAAGCTACATCACCTATGGGTTTCCTACTCAGGGCATCGGCCACAACATTGGCCTTCCCCAGGTGATAGTGCAACTCAAAGTCGTAGTCCTCTATGAATTCCATCCATTTCCTTTGCCTTAAATTCAAGTCTCTCTGTGTAAACAGATACTTCAAACTCTTGTGGTCCGAGAATACCTCGAACTTTCAACCATAAAGGTAATGCCTCCAGATTTTCAAGGAAAAGATCACTGCTGCTAGCTCTAGGTCATGTGTAGGGTAATTCTTCTAGTGTATTTTCAACTGACGTGAACCATAAGCTACCACTTTCCCGTCCTGCATTAACACACAACCCAAACCCTCTCATGAGGCATCATAATAAACTGCATAACCCAACCCTCTCTCCGGAATAATCAAGACCGGAGCGGTGGTCAATCTAACTTTCAGCTCTTGGAACGACTTTTCGCAAGTCTCACTTCACACGAATTTGACTCCCTTCCGAGTCAACCTAGTCAACGGCGAAGCTAGCCTGGAGAAATCCTTCACAAACCGACGGTAATACCCAGCTAACCCCAGAAAACTGCGGATCTCAAACACACTCTTCGGCTGTGCCCAGTCTTGCACTGCATCTATCTTGGATGTATCAATGGACACCCCTTCCCCAGAAACCACATGGCCTAAGAACTTGACTTCTCCTAGCCAGAACTCACACTTCCCGAATTTCGCATAAAGCTTATGGACTCTAAGCAACTCGAGCACCACTCTCAAGTGTTCCTCGTGCTCCTCCTCAGAAGATGAATAGATAAGAATGTCGTCCACGAAGACGACTACAAAATGATCTAAGAATTGCTGGAATATCCGGTTCATCAAATCCATAAAGACTGCCGGTGCATTGGTGAGCCCAAATGGCATCACCAGAAACTCATAATGGCCATACCGCGTACAGAATGCCGTCTTCGGAATATCCTCCTCCCTGACCCTCAACTGATGGTAACCCGATCTCAAGTCTATTTTAGAGAAACAACGGGAACCCTTCAACTGGTTGAACAGATCATCTATACGGGGCATAGGGTACTTATTCTTGACCGTAGCCCGATTCAACTTCCGATAGTCGATGCACAATCTCAAGGCACCATCTTTCTTTCTAGCAAAGAGGGCCGGTGCTCCCCACAGCGAAACACTAGGGCGAACAAAGCCCTTATCCAGCAACTCCTGGAGCTGAATCTTTAACTCACTCAACTCGGCTGGGGCAAAACGGTAAGGTGCGATAGAAATCGGCGCCGTGCCGGGCACTAAATCAATGGAGAACTCTATCTCACGGTGAGGTGGCAAACCAACGAGATCCTCGAGAAAAACATCAGAATACTCACAAACCACCCTCGGTAACACAATCTGGGTCTCATCACACTCACCACTCATAAAGCTAGCAAGTAGACCACTAAGTTCACCCCGCCCTCGCAGATCATAACCTGGTGGCAAAACACTACCAACCCGGTCCCCCAAGAAATGGAAACACTCCCCACTCACGGTACAACAAGTGACCCTCTGGCGGTAGTAATCAATAACTGCCCGGTATGACGATAGCCAGTCCATACCCAAAGTAACATCAAAACCCTTCATGGGCATAACAACAAAGGGAAAGGGAAGCCTATGGTCGGCGACCTCTATATCACAACCTCTACATCCGTGTTTCAAAATCAATTCACCCCCAATAGGCGATACAACACATATAGGAGATGCTAATAGTGCCAACTCCAACTCCAATATAGATGCAAATGCAGCAGACACAAAAGAATGAGATGCACTCATATCAATCAAAACACTAGCAACCGAGTTACAAAACAGAAAGGTACCTCTCATTACTGATGGAACCGCACTGCAGTCTCGCGATAACAAAGATACACGCTCAGAGGGCCCTCGATCCACTTGCTCGCCTCTAGGAGCAAAAAAGATCACAGATTGACCGGGAAGCTCTCGGATTGGCCCTCAAGGCCTGCACAGACTAAGCTGGCTGATAACTCTGCGTCTGCCTAGAACCAGACGCTCCTGAAGTGGCACTCAATTGTGGGCAGAACCTCTTGAAATGCCCAGGCTGTCCACATTGGTAACAAGACAAGGGCTGGCCCCTGCCCAAACTCTGACCTTGAGGTCTAGCTGATGAAGAAGTAGCTCGCTGACTGCCTCCCTTCTGCGGGAAAACTGAAGATTTGTGACCCAACTGGCCACATGCAAAACAAGTCAGGCCTCCCTGATTACCTCTCCCGAAGCTTACACTCGACACTAGAAAGGTCGATCTAGCCAAACCACCTTGAGACTGCTGGGGGTTGAAACCCCTTTGTCTCTTACCATCACCCTGGCCCTCTTGGCTCCTCTTGGAGCTGCTATACTTCTCCTCATCCTCCTCCTGCATCATAATTTCCATATGAGCAGCAGCATCCACCAAACGTCTATACTCCCGAATAAATGATCCTCCAACCCTTAGCTTGAGTCCACGCATCAACTTCCGCTCAAACTCAAGGCAACAGCATTCCTTGGACGCCACCAGTTCAGGTGCAAACCTGGATAGACTAGTAAAAGTAGCCTCAAACTCGGCCACTGACGAACCCTATTGTTTAAGCTGACAAAACTAATCCCTCAGCTTCTCCCTAGTAGCTGAAGACAAGAACTTCTCCTGGAAGGCAGTCACAAAAGCCTCCCATGCACCACCCACATTGCCCTTCTCGTACTTCAACCATTGACCCACATCTCCCTTCAATTGGAAGGATGCCAAGGTCACCTTTAAACCCCCGTCCTCGATGCCAAGCATCTCAAACGTCTTCTCCATCTGTTCCAACCACTCGTCAGCCTTAAGTGGCTCTTTTGGATCTCCAACAAATTCGTCCGGGTTAGACTAGAAAAATTCCCTCTTCAAGAAAGAAGGCGCTGCCTCTGCAACTTGATGCTCAGCTCTGAGAATACCCAAAGCTCCCGCTATCTCTCGGGCCAAGGCACCCATAGCCTGCTGACCCACCGGCTCGGCCATATTGGCCTGGCCCACTCCCTCCTGCATTGCCGGAACGTCATCCGGTAAAGGCACCTCCTGCCTTCTAGGCCTACCACGCCTACCACCTCATCTTGACATCCTATTAAAGGTAACAAAGACGTTAGCACATTCATAAATGTGCTGAAACTAAACACCCGTGTCCTAATGCATGGACAACTGTAATTCACTTCACGTAAGCACATAAACACATAAGCACTTACGAATTTCATTCCCCGATAATGACAATCCCAAGGCGTTACTAGAGTTTCGGTTAGAAACAACATTGATCAAGTGCTTTTCCAACAAGACTCACAGAAACCCATGGATCCAATCAATATCCTAGAAATCAAATCCCATACCCAAATAGTCACATAAGCATGTTGTCAATTTAAACACATAACACTACATCTAAGTCTCTAACCAAGCGAGACAAACCCATTGTGATACTAATCACTTCCCACGTACCCAAAGTATTTGAACCCGGTACGCTCTGATACCAAGTTGTAACGCCCTCAAAATATAGCATAAAACCCAACAATATAGACATGCTTTAATATATAGAAAATCAACATCTTTTTATTCATCAAGGTGTTTCATTACAAAAGTATTACATGTTGACAACAAAAGTAAACGCCCCATGGGCTTACAACTTTCCAAGCCAACACTCGGTTACAAGAAATGAGTACTAGCCCATATACACATTAAGCCCTAGGCTTGAATTTACATGTAATACATCAAAAAGAAAATAACATCCAAAAAGTCTGACAGCCTCTAGCCTCCCAAGCTAAGTCCTTGGAGGTGGCATGCTACCTGTACCTGAAAATGATGTTCCCATATAGGGTGAGCCACAGTCCAGTAGAAATACACTAAACCAGCTATGAACAATGACTAAAAGATTAGCAGTTGATAGATGGCCAACACTATTACATCCACTCATATCACATTACATTTACATGACTTACAAGTCTATGCTACTTTTCATTTCTCCATTTTCAGTAGATAAGCATACTAGCTAAATTAACACATCAACAGATAAGCATATCAGCTATATCAACATCTCAACAGATAAGTATAAGAACTATATCATACAACCAAAGATAAGCATATGAGCTATATCTACACTTCTCTAGACAAGCATATGAGCTGTGTCTACACTTTTCAAAGATAAACATATGAGCTGTATCTACGGAGTTCATCCCCTATCTTTTCCCAACACTATCCGGTTTAGAGGTGCATCCCCTATCTTCCCCTAAACCGCGGAGTACATCCCCCATCTCCTCCTCTACACACAATGCATATAAACACATAGGTTCTATATACAATCAACCAATACATAAAGTTAATGTGTTCTATCAACAGTCATGCTCCATGACACATTCCATTTATTAGTTTTCGTTTGCCTAATCATCATGCATTTTCTACAACAATCAAGACTATCCTCCACCGATAGCCCAAAGTAGTTATTTCTAAACAAAAAATAAGTGCACAAAATGGATAATATATCAACATTTCAATTTGGTGAGCGATGAATAATTCAACTACACCCTTTAATCCCATACATTCCCAATTCCAACATTTCTAATTCCCTTCCTCCTTTTCTCAAATTAATTATACGAATTAATTTATCAAGTCAATTAGGGAAAATTCCCTTAACTAACAAAACAACTCTACGTTTCCATTTTCATCCACATTCCATCATCTATCTCATTTTTCTATGTCAAACTTGCATTTAGGTTTATTATAAACAAAACCCCAACTTTTGTAAAATTACACGAAAGGCCCAGACTTCCTCAAATCTACCCAACAACACCCAACATATCAAAATGCTAAAATTTAAAGACAAAATCCATAAGAAGGAGTAGGATATCCCTACCTTAAAAGGTGACACCCAACGAAGAAGATAAAGAAAACGAAAGTGCTCCAAATCACAAATTTCTCGGATCAAAAGATAGCCCTCGACGATCAACAACCTTTTTGTAAAGGCCAAAGGTGATGAAATCACTCCTACTAGATCAATACCTAGAGAGAATGTAGAGCTCTAGAGTGAGAAGCTCAACAATGGTGTTTTTGGAAAAGTAAGAGAAAGAAGAGAAGTGAAAAAGTGATTTCTAAAGTCAAAATACGGAGCTTTAACCCAGTTGCCCCGCTCGAGCGGCCAAACCCACGCTCGAACGTCACTCACAGATCCCCGCTCGAGCGTCCAATCTCCCGCTCGAGCGTCGGATGCACACTCTCAGAACTTTACACTGAACCAGGTCCATGCTTGAGCGTCCAACTCCCCGCTCGAGTGTCACACACAAACTCCCACTCGAGCGTCAAAACTCCCGCTCGAGCGTCCAACATTGTAGAAGAAATACTGGGAGAGTGATTATCTCGCTCAAGTGCCAAAACCCCCGCTCGAGCGGAGAAGCAACTACAAAGGCCCCGCTCGGGTGCCAAAAGCTCCGCTCGAGCGGACATGCCAAAATCTGGGCAACTAGTTTTGGTTTCTAAGCTCAACCAACCCGTTTCAAACCTGCCCAACACAACCCAAGACTCAAATACAAGGAGTAAAGAATGTAAACAAGATATACACAACAACCAACTCCACGGAACCTAAGTCCGGATGCAACAATTAAAGAAAAAGGAAACTGGGATCGCTATGTTCAAATGCATTCATATATATATATTGTATAAATTGTGTGATAACATAAAACAAATAGATTCATACTCGTTAATTGAAATTTTAGAACAAGCAAACCATTCTAAAAATTACAATACATGACAATAAAATAACATAGAAAAACAATCTGAAACCTCCACTAGACAGTGTCCTTAACTTTTTTAAATAAATTAAAAAAATTCTAGATATGCATAAAATTTGACAAGAATAATGTGACAATGTTAATTGTTGTGTATTTGATTTTAATGTTGAGCCAAATAAAATAAAATAAGATTGAATGTATATTTAACTTTGGTTGTGAATCTTAAAAAAAAAAAATTAAAATTAAAATTAAAAAAAAAAACAAAAGAAAAATGATTGAATTTATATTTAGCTTTGGTTGTGAATCTTAAAAAAAAAAAATGGTTGTAAACCTTAAAAATAAAAATAAAAATAATAAAAAAAAAGATTGGATGTATATTTAGCTTTGGTTGTGGATCTTAAAAAAAGAAAAAAAAAAAGAGTTGGTTGTGAACCTGAAAAAATAAATAAATAAATAAAAGAAAAAAGATTGAAAGTATATTTAGTTTTGGTTGTGAATATTTAAAAAAAAAAAAAAGAACATATGGGGAAATTAGTGGGTACCCATCCCCTGTGGATATTTAAAGAATATCACTTACCTTACCCAATGGATAAGAAAAAAAGGGAAAAACCCACGTATTTGGGTTGGGTCTCCGTAGATACCCACAAGGTAGGTTATCCATTGCCATCCCCAAGCTGTTGGGCACAGAAAGCATTCTCCATACACGTGTATGGAGGGATTGCTTGGAGGCTCAAACTTGTTCAACAAGCTTGATGCTTGGTTTTCTATATAAGGGAGCCTCCTCCCTCTTGTCTCAGGTTTAGAATTTTTTCTTAGAGTGATACATATCATCTACTCTATATTTCTTCCTTTCTCTCCATATTTGGGCTTGAAACTGCAGTTTCTTCACACTTTTGCACACAAACACCTACTCAAACACCATACTCTTGGAGCTGAGGCACCTTGAAGCTATTTTTGGAGTTTTTGGATTGCTTTTGGTCAAAAAAGGTTGCTGGAGTTGCTTCTTTGAAGTTGTTCTTCAAGGGTGAGTTTCTAACCCCTTAAACCTTTATTTTTGATTAAGCTTTTGGCCCTATTTTCATGATGTTTTAGGCTTAACTTTCAACTACAAAAAGTTCTGATTTTAAGTGCTTGAAATGTTTGTTTAAGGCTTCTTTGGTGTTGGGGGTGGTCTACCCCCTCTTGTGCCTTGTTTAGCTTTGTTTTGTGCTATCCTTTTAAGCTATTGGGACCACCTCTTTTGGCCTTCTCACCACTGAAACTCAGAGTAATTTCAGTGGTGGAAAGTATGTTTTGAGGTCTCAAATAGGAGGGGGTCATCCCCTCTTCTTGTGTCTTGGTTGCTTGCCTTGTTTGCTCATCATAGTAGCATGTTTGTTAAGCTTATTTTGGCTCAATCTCAGCATATTTTTGGCCTTATTTCAGTATGGCATACCTCTGTTTTGGCTCAGTTTAGGCCACCATTGCATGCTTTATACACTTGTAGTGTAAACCTTGCAAACTAGCCTTGTATGCTTGCTATTTTAGCCTATAATTCTAGCATGTTTTGGCTCCACTCCAGCACATTTTTGGCCCTTATTTAACATGTGTTAACTATGTTTTTGGCTTGTTTGATCATTGGTTGCATGCTTCATGCACTTGTAGCGTAAATCCTCTTTGCTAGCCTTACATGCCTAATGAGTTAGCTTGTTATTCTAGCATGTGTTGGCTTAGTCTCAGCCCATTTTTGGTGTTATTTTGACATGCCATAACTCTATTTTTGGTTGGTGGAGTCACCTCTTGCTTGGTTTGTGCACTTGTAGTGCAATCTTTCCCATTAGCCTAGTGTACTTGGTGTTTTGGCCCTTCATGCTAGCTTACCTTGGTTATACTCCATATATGTTTTAGAATTATTTTGACATGCTTTAGGACTTTTTTGGGTTTCCTTGACCATATGATTCATGTTTTGCATAGCTATAGTGCAAATGCCTTGACTAGTCTTAAATTTTGAGGCTCCTACCATGCTATACTTGTGATGTTTGCATGCCTTGGCATCATTTGGCATGGTATTTCAGAGCTTATATCTTTTCCATACTCTCATGTTTATCACTCTTTAATTGTGTTTGGGAGTTGTGTCTTCATACCTTGTCCATGAGCCAATACGTATGCATGCTTGCCTAAGCTTTTGGGCTACCATCTCAGCATGTTTTTGGTGTTATTTTACCATGTTACAACTCTAATTTTTGTTGGTGAAGTCATCTCATGCTTGATTTTGGTATGTGTAGTGTAATCATGCTCATTGGCCTTGCGTGCATCATGCTTTTGGCCTTTTATTCTAGCATATGTTGGCTATGTTCAAGCATGTTTTTGGCCTTGTTTTGACCTGCCTTGGGACTATTTTGAGTCATCTTGGCCCTTTAGGGCTTGCTTGATATGGCTATGGTGCAAGTGCATTAGCTAGTTTTGAGTTTTGAGGTATCTTGCGTGCTTGGCTTGAGGTATTTGTTCGTTATGGCATCATTTGAAATGATATTTCAGAGCATGTAGTGTGTTCACACTTCCATGTTTTTCGCTCTTTAAGTGCTCTTGAGAGTTGTGCTCTCATGCTTAGTTGATGAGCCATTGCACGAGCATCACCATCTTGCCTTTCATACCATCATTTCATAGCATTTTGGCCACTGTTTTGGCATGATTTAGGTCTGTCCATATTCGGTTTAAGTCCATTGAGCATTGTATTGCATGCCTCTTGTATGATGCTCTTTACTTGCTTTGATGTTCTTGGCCTCCGAACATGCTATGCATGCATTGTTCATATGTTAGAACCTTGTGCATGCATTGCTAGCATTGATAGATGAGCATGATTGTTTGCATGTTATTGCATTGCATGTTGTTTGCATGATGTTGCATTGCATTGTGTTTGCATGCCATTAGCATTGATAGGTTGATCATGTTGCATTGGATTGTGTTTGGATAGAGTGTTAATCCAAACACAAGAAACGAGGGACGTTTCATACTTGAAGTGATGAAACATGCCTCATTTCTCGGTCACTAACCCTCTTGATCATGCATGATAGAGGTTAAGGCCCTTATGTGTTATTTGTGCATTCATTGACATTGGATTGTGCAAACTTGGCTTCTCGGCCATCGTGCATTGCGATGCTTGGTTGGTGGCCTGAGAGTTGAGTACTACACTCCCTTGAGCTTAAGAAATGATGGGGAGGGTGGTTGTGCACACATATCTTGCAAATACACTGCCGTGCCCCTTCTTGTTCTCTGTTGCAGCAAAATGGAGTTGTGCAGAATTTTCTGGTTGGCAGACCAGTAAAAGTGGCTGGCCGACCACTTTTTCTGGTCTATAGCATACTTAGGTGGTCTACAGGTGGTCTATATCACCATCAACTAGTCGGCAACCCTCCTGGGGTCCCCATTTTGGAGTAGAAGCTATCTGGAGCTTTATGCAGTGTTCTGAGATCAAATGCAAACAGAGACAAGTTGGGGCATAGCGATAGATTTCCGAGTGAGGAACCAAATGCATGCATTGTTCAACTTTCCAAAGCAGAGCTGAGTAGTGTAGTTTATTGCTCATTTGTCCAGCTTGAATTTGTAACTTAATTAATTTGTTGATTAGTTAAGGTGCTGTAATAACTAGTTGTAGCTAGTCATTCATTTTGTTATGTAATAACTAGTCTAATTAGCTTTACTAGATTAGTTAGCTAGCTTAGCCTAGATGTAGCTTAGCTTATTATTCGGACCCTCCGTTGAGAGGGCACAACTATTGTAATAAGTGTGCGTGTGTGTGATGCATGTCTTCCAACCCCCATTTCTTTCTCCTTTTTACTTATCAGCTTTTGATGGTTAGTTTTAGGGCATGTTTCAATTAGCATCCTTATGCTAGCATATTTGCATTCATTCATTCGTCTTGTATGCACCGGGCTCGGTGCATCATATAAACTGCATTGTATTTCAATACTAATTTGAATACATGTTATCTAAATTGCATTCACATGACATCTTAGAATAGCCGAGCCTATTGTAGTTGCATTTTTGCATGTGTTGCATTAGGCATTGTTAACATAGCTAGGATCATGCATTGATTACTAACTACCTTTTGTTTTGGCTTGGAGTACTAGGTAAGCTTTTACGCTTTAGCATACTGCATGAGATGTGTACGTTGCCATGTATAGCATGCTTACCATGAGGCTATTTGCTTAACTGATATAACTGCATGAATGCCTCTGGATGAAGTTTGGATTGCTTGAATTGGAACAATTCATCAAAAAGAGAGTTTTAAGCCCACTTGAGGTGGCAAATCACCATGTTTTCTAAGCCCACTTGAGGGTGGCAAAATTTGCGTTTTAGCCTACTTGAGGGTAGCAACTTCAAACCATTTTTGAAACACAAACATGAGATGTTTTGTTCTAATTTAGGTGATCTAGTCTATACTTGTATGATGTGTACATCACGTAGTAATGATAGATTAATAACCGGAATAAGAACGCATGTGTTTTCAAAAACAACATATCATGTTAGTAAAGGCCGATCCTTTGATCGAGTGAGCGGGGGTGCTCATTTCATGACCTTCCCCCCTCGTACCCAAGTTCCCAAGCCGAGGTAACTTTGGTGATGACGAATAAGTGGCCTTAGTCACAAGTCAGGGTTTCCTAAATTTCCCCAAAACAAAATATTTAGGTGGCGAGTCTGAAATCTGGCAAAGCAGTCCATGTTTGGCGCTTTTTGATTAAAATCGATTTTCCAAAACAATTTGCTGGATTTGGACTCTTTGGTGATTTATCAGTCTTACATTGCACTTTGTGAGATTAGATTCAGAACCGTGACATGAGTTCGAACTGTAGTAGCTAAGAACCACGATTCGCGCCCTCGCGGACGAAGTGGAGTTCCAGGCGGTCTACAGATGGTTATTCAAAACATGAACTAGGGATCTATGCTAATGGCTTAATCTCTATGGAGGTTCATCGTCAATGGCATGGTCTCTTTTTCATGTTGAGAATCACTTCCCATTTGACGTGCTTCTCATTTAGCGGACGTAATCTTTAGTGAACGTAACCATCACCTTGGACGAATGGCTTAAAGAATGGCAAGGACTAATGAATTTAGCTTAAAATGAACCAACTAACATAAAGAACATGAGTTATATTGTTTGGGCTCGGCCAGATGTTATGCCAAGTCTATTCTGTCAAGAGTCGTCACACGTCAATTCATGGTGTTTTGATGACCCTCGAAGCGTTTTTACTCTCCCCTTTTGAGCTCACTCCATGATAAAGGGAAGGGATGGTTGTTATTCATTGCATTCATTGAATTTTATCCAAATCATCGCCGAAATCATCAAGCAAGCAAATTGCTCATTGATGGTTTCGGAAACAACTCCACCCTTCTCTTGAGGCTTTCTATGACAGAGAAGGGTAAGAAGGACAAACAAAGCTCAGAAAATTCTGTCTGCACTGTTTCACTTCAGAGCACAAAAAGAGGATTTTGCATAAAATTAAGGCACGACCGGCCCTATTTGGGCCCTTCCAGGCTTCATTAGGGGCTGGTCAGCCATCAATGTTTGGTAAGGTAGTGTGTTTTGCAGAAGCAGACAGCAGTGACTGAAGGTGAAACAGGACAGATTCCAAGGAAGGCAGACATAGTTACTTCTGAAACCGCTACATGCATGCCATCATTGTGCTTCCATTATAAATTGTAAATTAATGATCTTATTGTTGTAATTATTATCATCGTAATTAATATTGTTGTAGCAATAATTCGTTAGATAGTTAGCTTATTTTGTTGTAATAAATTATCTAGTTAGTTAATTATGGCTTAGCTAGTTAGTTACATATTCATTCATTCGGTTTTGTAATAGTTAGTTTAATTCGAACTCTCAGACATTGATTTGCACCCTCTTGCACGAGGGCAAATATGTAATGATGTGTATATCTTCTAATCCCGCGTCTTTCTACCCTTTACTTATTTGCTTACAAAGGGTAGTTTAGAACATCATTTTTCAAATTAGCATTTTTATGCTTTGCATCCATTGTCTTGCATGCATCCAAGGTTTGGCTCGTCATGCTAACCAAATATTTAAATTCATTGCTTGAATACATGATTCATCACATGTCTTGAATAAAATCATATGCCATGTTCATAGTCGAGCCTAGTAAAATTACATAACGTGTGCGTTGCATTTAGTCATGCATGCTTTCTAATCATTTTGCTTTGTTTTGGCTTGCCTTAGAGTACTAGGTGAGAATTTATTGTTTTAGCATCTTGCGTTGCATGTAATTATTGCCATCTCGAGCATATTTCCATGAGACTAATTGCTTAATTGATATACTTGTTTGAATACCTGTGGATGAAGGCTAATTGCTTGAATTGGGATAATTTGAGTAATGTACATATAATATCACCTTTTCAAGTGGTATATATTCAAAACAATTTTCAAACGAACATGAAATCAAAGTGTTCCAACTTTTGCAAATTAGTCTATACTTGTGTGTAACACATAGTAAAATTAGTCTAATAAGTGGAACAAGAGCATATAATATAAATAAAAATCACATCACGATTAGTAGAGGCCGATCTTTTATCGGGCAAGTGGGGTGCTCAATTCATGACTTTCCCCTCTTGTACCTAAGTTCCCGAGCCGAGACACTTTGGTGATGACGGATAAGTGGCCTTTGGCATAAGTCATGGGTTTCTTAAATTTCCCAAAAATATATTAGGTGGCAACTCTGAAATCTGGCAAAGCAGTCCATTTTTGGCATTTCATTCAAACATTGATTTTCCAAAAGAATTACCAGATTTGGACTCTTTTTGTGGTTTCACTGTTTCACATTGCACTTATGAAATCAGATTCAGAATAATGGGAGTCCGAACTGTAGGGCTTGTCGTATCATAAAGGAGCACGAAAACCAAGCTACAGTTTATGGCGACTCTGCTGGGGAAATTAGAGAACTTGACTTGAACTTCATGATGTGATAATTTTATCTACACTTATATGTTCTTTGCATTGCATTTGCATGGTTACTTTAAGTCATTGTGTTTTTCATCTTCTATTCCTGGACAGTTTGCCAGACGCTTGCCCAAAAGGCTGACTGGTCATGGGCTTTGCCATATTGGAAACACAACCCTTGGATCTGGATTACCGTTGTACCGTTTGATTCTCCTTTCACTTCTCGGTGTTAGTGAGGCTATAGTGACTATTCCAACTTAGGACAGGATGCCACCCATTTGCAGGATGTTGTGAAACTCATTGTTTGAAATAGTACAGCCTAGATCATGTCAAAAATCTAGGACAGGGTAACCCTACCCCCCTTATAGGGGTGTTTTGGTTCTTTTACTTGGTATGTGCTTTTTCAGTGAGACTGTACAAGATGGTTCTTCAATTATGTTTTATCTGCTCTGAATTGGGCCGAAGTACTGTCCAATTCTGATCGATGAACATGCTAAAACTTAGGCACAAAAGGCAAGAAAAACATGCCCGCATGTTGGCTCACAAACAAGACACAAAGCACAACTCTCAAAAGCAATGAGAGTGTGACAGTAATATATGCTCTGAAATCACATGCAAAATGATGCTATATCATGCAAACATCACAAGCAAAGCATGCTAGAGGCCCTAAAACTCAAAGCTAATCAAGGCTATTTACACTATAGCTACACAAAGCAAAACACATATTACCAAGACCACCCAAAATAGAGCTAAAGTAGGCTAAATCAGGAGCAAAAATGTGCTGGAGTTGAGCTAACAAAAGCTAGAATGATAGGCTAACTCATTAGGCATGCCAGGCTAGTGAGCAAAATTACACTACAAGTGTAAGAAGCAAACAAGAGGTGCTCCAACCAGCCAAAAACAGAGTTATAACATGTTAAAATAAGGCCAAAAACATGCTTGAACTAGGCTACAAAAAGGTAGAAAAACATGCTCAAGTACTAGGCCATCTATACATTCAAACAAGATATGAGGAGGGGGGACCTCCCCCTCCTATTTTGGTCCTCAAAACCAAATTTCTACCACTGAAATTCCTCTGGAATTCAGTGGTTAAAAGGCCAAGAAAAGGGGGTTTCAAAAGCTTTGAAAGAAAGCTCAAAAAGCTTTATAAGCCAAGGAGCAAGGGGGGGAACCACCCCCTTAACCAAACAAGACTCAAACCACTATTCTAGAACCTTAAAAGACAGAGTTTTTAGAGGTTAGAACCAGCCTCAAAATAGCATACAAAGGTGGTCCAACAATAAACTAAAGCAAAGCTTAAAAGGGACAAGTCCTTACCCTTGAAGCACAGCAGCAAAATAGCACAATTTCTGAGCCAAAACCAAGCTTAAGACCACCAAACAAGCTTTAAGGGACCTCAGCTCCAAGGTGGAGGTGTTTGGCTAAGGGGTTGTATGCAAAAATATGAAGAAAACTCACTTTCAATCACAATATAGAGAGATAGAGAGAGAATTCTAGAGAGAGAGGGAGAAAATTTTGCTCTCAAAATTTTGAACCCTCAAAATGGGGGAGAGGCCCCCCATTATATAGAAAATGCAAGCAAAAGCTTGCTTCCATCCCTCCATGGAGGATGGCTTCAGTGATCAACAGCTGGCACAGTTGGCACACAAAATATCTGAAAAAGGAGAAAATTGGCCGTCGGCCACTTCAGGTGTCCAGCCGGCCACCTCCCCTGGCCGACCGACCACTTCAAGTGGCCGGCAAGAAGGAAAAGTGGTCGATAACAGCCAAAAGTGGCCGACAAGGCCCTTCTCCCCTCCAGGCAAGAGGTACCAAGGTTTAGCCCAAAAACAAGGCCAAAACACAGAGGGTTAAGAGGCTTAAAGACAACATGCTCAGCCGAGACCTTCGGGCGCTCAAAACGAGCACAAACATGCTCAATCATCGAGTGCACAAACGATGACGTCCAAGTCTTGAGGTCGGTCAAAAATGGCGTGTCTACAGTTGCCCCTCTTTGATAGAACTCGAAAGTCAAGAAATGATGGGAGTGAATGTCAAAGCCCAGAGACAACCCATTTTTGACAAAGCCAATGACTTAGACAAACAAGCAGGATAACAATAAAGATGAGCCCGCACGCAGGGGCAAAATGCAAATGACATTCACAATGCCGAACATAACTTATGATTATGCAATGAGGGCTGTAGTGAAACATCTAGATGCAAATGTTATGCAAAGAAATGCTACAGCAAACTCGTACATAAGCACGTAAGCACGAACCAAACCACGTTTCATGCATAAAGGATGTAAGAAAATTATGCAATCTTAATTGTGCTTCATGCAAAAAAAGGCAAAGAAACACAACCGTCGGGCGCACTCGGGGTGACAAACAAGATCCCAACGCGTGCCACACGCGAGGAAAGAGGTGGTGCGAACCTAAGGACACACCCTAAGGTTCTGAGCCACAGAGAATAGCGATAACAAGTGAAACACATTCAATCTATTATGCAATCAAATCAAAAAGCGGTCTAAACACTGGGATCCATCCAGATGCGTTTAACCGAAGCATCCTAACACGCCACGCGTGAGAGGGAAAAGGGAGCAGTGCAAACACCGGAGGGTGGTATAAACATCAAAACACATTCCAATGTTTCTAACCAACAAAAGAGGCAGAAGCGTCGGAACACGATCCAAACGCTTCTAACCGGAGGGGTGGTATAAACCTCGGGCACACAACCCAAGTATTTCTAACCAAAACAAGGTATAAGCATCGGGCACACATCCTAAACGCTTCTAACTAGAAGGGTGGTATAAACATCGGGCACACAACCTAATGCTTCTAACCAACAAGGCGGTATAAGCGTCAGACACACGTCCCAAACGCTTCTAAGCAAAGCAAGGAGGTATAAGCGTCGAGCACACGGTCCAAACGCTTCTAACCAAAACAAGGGTGGTATAAGTGTCGGGTGCACAATCCAAACGCTTCTAACCAAAGCAAGGAGGTATAAGTGTCGGGCGCACGGTCCAAACGCTTCTAACCAAAGCAAGACGCGGTGTAAGCACCAAGCGTACTCGAATACTTCTAACCAAAACAAGGTGTGGTGTACGCACCGGGCGTACCCGAATACTTTTAACCAAAACAAGGTGTGGTGTAAGCACCGGGCGTACCCAAGTACTTTTAACCAAAACAAGGTGTTCAAAGGACAGGAATGATCTTACCTGGAATTCCTCAAAATGAGCCGTACATACAATATCGTCCGATCGCACTAGCTTTGAATGAACCGTACATACAATATCGTGCCTACACAAGAAAGAAACTTTGAGAAGTACAGTACAATATGAATGCATGTTCTATGCAAGATTAGTGGCATATGCTATGCGAACGAAAAGCATATATTCTATGCGGATGTGAGAGCATGCACAATGCAATACACTGCAACATGCATATTCTATGCAAGCATGAGAGTATGTTTAATACCAAGCAACACAACATACGTATTTTGTGCATGATGACAACAATGCATTACCCAATGCAACATCAATAGCATGTTCAATGTAAAATACCGACTAAAGACATGCACGGTGTAACATCCGATTTACCCCTCGGAGGAGTTACAATGTATTTCAAAAGGATACACCTCGTTCATGCTGGCTGACGATGAATCATGCATCAAAGACACGAGTTGAACTTTCGCAGAGACACTTTGAGCTGAAAAATGGACTTTTCTTGCACTTTCTCAAGAGCCAAGGACTCAAAACAATCTGAAGACACACAAGGGGACTACTGGAAACCTGCTGGCCACCTTTAGACAGTGCCGGCCACTTGCCATTTCTGCCGGCCACCCAAGTGGCTGGTCAGCCCCAAAAACTGGCTAATCGGCCAGTTACAGCATAGTCGGGGCAGTTCGGTCCATTTGCATGGAGAACTTTAAAACCACTTCCCCAAATCAATTTTTCTCACACACACAGTGCCGAAATCACCTCTCCTTACTTCCCAAACACTTTTTCCTTTCAGATCTGTGCTCTACACGCATTTTCCAACGGCCCTCACGAAGTTGATTCGCTAAAACCCTTCGGTTTCCATCACTTTGAACAGAACAAAATTTATCTTCGGAGCCTTTTCCTCCATTTTCACCATTTGAGGTTTGTTTCCCTCAACTTTGATATTGAGTTTAGTACTTTTTCCCGGGATTTGACTTTCTTTGACTTTTTCTCTTTCCGAGAGTTGACTTTTATTGACTTTTTGCATCTTCGCGCATTTTGCTCATTTTGGCCTACTTTTCACCTTCTTTCCAGATGGCAAACGACATTCCACACGGCGGGGGTTCTCCGAGGATGGAGGAGGAGCCCGAGTACATCCCACTGCCGCCTAGAGTTCAGCTATTCAACCTAGCAAGGTACCATCCCGAGGCACATGTACTACCATCTAGAACAGTTCGCCACTTTACTGGATTTGCACAGTGCGCACCTGCGACCTGCTGCTACGGGAGCCAAAGTTTCACTTGTCTCACGATGCCCCGGAGGTACACATTGCATTCTTACATTTCTTGCGATGTACTTTCCATTTCTGGCATAGCTTGGACTTTTTGCTCGGTATTTTATCTGCTCATTCTGAACACATATACACACTATATTTCTGCTCATCCACACAAGTTGACTCCCGTTTAACCCGCGGATATGGATCGACCGCAGCAAGGGAGTGGTATATGGACCTCCCCAACGACGTCCGACAGATTGTTGATGATGCAGGGTTTGGCTTGTTCTGCATGGGACTCTCGCGTCTCATGGCGAGTAGGACCCTTCTAGGTGCATTGGTAGAGAGATGGTGGGACACCACCAACTCCTTCCATTTCTCTACCACTGGGGACATGATGATGACCCCGTATGACTTCACGATGCTGACCGGCCTTGAGGTGGGAGGCCAGCCGATCCCATATGACTCTGACATGGGTGAGTGTGAGACCGCTTGGACTTATTTGCTCGGAGCACACCCACCCATCTTCTGAGGATCAGGCTTAGTCCGATACACTTGGTTTGCTGACCACTTTAGAGGGGGAGAGCCCACGACGATCGAGGCGACAGAACAGTATGCTCGAGGCTTCCTCATGTTCCACTTTGGCACCACCTTGTTTGCCGACAGGGTGAACACCGTCGGACTGTATCTTCAGAGTGCCTTGGTGGACTTGTCTCAGGTGCGTCCCTATGATTGGGGAAGCGTCGGCCTTGCTACCCTCTACTGCTACATTAGCTCGACCTCCCGCAGGAGCGGGAATAGAGTGGGCGTCTATTGGTGAGCCTTGGAGGTATGCTTTATTGTTCAACTTTACATTTTCTGCTATGCTTTCTGCTTTGCACTTTCTGTACACTGCACACTGTGCACACCACACGTACAATCTGTTTTTTGTTTAGCATACTCTGCACATTGCACACACTATACACTATATACACTCTACTTTCTGCATTTTTTGTATTCTGTAGTTTTTGCACATTGCACAGATACTCTGCTTTCTGCATTATCTGTGTTTATCTGTATTCTTACTGCCACCATCTTGCTTTTCGCAGTTGTGGGTATACGCCTATTTCCCAGCGCTTGCTTCTAAGCCAGAGGTCGTGACGCCTCTCGAGGTACCCTACTTGTATCGATACGATGGTCGGTGCCAACCAAGGGCCCGGGAGGCCCTCCCATACCTACGCTAGTACTTCGACACAGTGAGGACAGTGGAGGTAATTCAAAACGCACAATTTTTTCTACCTTCAGCTTCAATTCATTTTTGCATATCTAATGGCAACTTATCAGTCTCTGTACTTGTTGTCTGCAGATCACATAGCAGCCCTGGGCAGCGATGCCAGATGGTACCAGATTTCATTTTGCTGGAGCTCGGGGTGCCTCTCGATATCGACTCCTTCTTGAGGGACCAGTAGGACGATCCTGGTTTCTTGGAGAGCGCTTCATGCGCTAGACATTGGGCCTACCACTATAGTCAGTTCCTTTGCTACCTCGACTGTCTATGTGGGCCATAGATAACTTCTCCCCTCAGGAGCTTACTGACTCCATACGAGGTGCAGATGTACATCGATTCATCGGGGAGGGGGACTATACGATCTACATGCAGGCGTACCTCATGCCTTCTCTGGCAGGTGCTCGTGCTCACACAAGGAGGACAGATGATATTGCTTCATCGAGGAGGGCTCGGGCTGTAGATGCTCCTTTGACAAGCAGGGCTCGAGGAGCAGATGTCCCCTCGACGAGCAGGGCTCGGGCACCGAGGGGTGAGGCTAGAGGGACGCCACCCACTAGGCACAGTATTGGATGGCCTGATCTTCCGATTGAGCTGACAGGTTGGCGGTACTCCGGAGTGCCCTATCAGATTCCACTTGAGCCCCCGTTGCCCGGTCACTGATACGTCAGGACACCTGACTCACCACTGGTATACTTTACAGTTTTCATTCATTTCATTTCCGCTCAGATACGTATTCATTCATTCATTGATTGTTTCAACTTGCATTTGCAACCCTCCATAGAATATGTCGAGGGGTTACTCGAGGTGCTAGCCTCATTTGAGGGTATGATCTTGAGGAGAGAGACGATGCTTAGCTCTCATGGCATACAGGTGATTTTTCAGTTTTCTTGCATTTTGGCTATCATACTTCTGCTGATACACTGAAACTGACATCTTAACTGAACATTTCCCCATTGCACTGATACACTACATGTATAGATCACATCTGGCATATCACATTCACATACTGCATCTGACTTTTGCACACACTCACTGTGCATACCATACTTGCATCTGATACATATACTGTAGCTGACATATTCAAACTGCCTTTTTAGGTCACCCCCTTATAGATGGGACCCTTAGAGCCTTCTCTCGCAGCAGGGAGAGAAATTCTGGCATGCAGCCAAGGGAGAGGTCAAGAGCCTGCTATGCGCGATGACAATGACGAGACCAGTGAAGAGGAGGAGCCAGGGAGTCCCTAGTCCGAGTCATCTGAGGGTGGAGGCGTCGACACCGGCTTTGGTTTTAAGGACGGTGACGACACTGAGGAAGGCTCCGAGGATGGGAGCGGAGGCAGCTCTGGCTCAGGTTCTGGCTCAGAGTCAGACAGTGGTGCCGACGGTGATAGTTCTAAGTCTTCACAGCCAAGGAAGAGGACGAAAAGAGCCTCTCGATCCCGAGATGGGTGGCATTGACTTAGTTGTTTTTGCTTTTGTTTCTCTTTTTTGCTAGTAGTGTTAGCACATTGTACAGCCTTAGGCAGTTTTATTTTCTTTAAAACTTGTACTATTTGTAAAAAGGAACCATGATTGGAATGAAAACAGCTTTTTTGATTAAAAGGTGTTGCACTTTATATTCTGAGCATCGCATGGCACCATTTTACACAAAAAGGGGATTAATGAAAACTGAACATTGTACATTGTATTACCTTTACAATTGCTTAGTCAGGTAGTGAACCAACCAAAATAAGCAAAATAAGACAACTCAATGAACCAGAACAATGGCTCGACATCCAAAACAAATACAACTCGATAAGCAAAAACAATAACTCGATAAACAAAACAACAACTCGATAAATTAAACAAATACAACTCGATAAACAAATTTTCAATGAATCGAATTGCAACAAACTTGAAAACAAATCAACAAAACTGCAAAGCCAAAGAGCAGGACGTGTCCAGAGTAGAACAGAACATAGGTTTTCAGCATCCTCATCACACAGGAAGACCAAAGACACTTTGCTGGGGACAAAAAGAAGCTGTGGGCCACTTATAGCCATTATCGGCCACTTGGGTGGTGGATGTCGGCCACTTAAGTGGCCAACAGGCCAAAAAAGGTGGCCGGTCGGCTACTCTAACTGGTCAGCCGGCAAGTTATGGTGGGAGCCTCCAGATTGCTGCCACCTGTCTTCCACTCAATGCCTTATCTTCTACAAAAGCTCCAGCTTCATGGTTTCTTCATTCCTGCTCTATTTTTGCTTCAAATGGAACCATTCTTCACCAAAAAACTCTCCGACTGGATTGCAAACTTGGATGGCTCAGAAAAGTTGAATTTTCGGGGTTTCGGGATAAATGCACTATTCCCGTTGAGCCGTACTCCGCTGTGTTTTCCGTTCCTCTATGCCGCAGCAAGATGTTGGAATCCGATCACACATGTTTTTAGCTTTGAAGGACAAGAGATATGCCCCACAATTGAAGAATTCCAAGCTTTGATGGAATCCCGACGTGACGAGGAGATCCTGCCCCAGTCTCGTTTTGGCCACATCCAGGCTTTAGGAAGGATGTGCGGGCTCAGTTTACATGATGCTCGGTCTTTGGTTCACAACGGGAAGTTGGATATCCCAAGCTTGATTCATCGATTTTCTTATGCTGGCGACCGCGATGACCATCTTTGGTAAAGTTTTCAGCAGCATGCCCTTTGCTTGTGCATGTTAGCCCATTTCCTGCTTGCCCCTGGCTTCAGAGGGTCTAGCGTTCGCTTGATTGAAGTTGCCCAAGGCTTGAAGGAGGGCAAGAGCTACATTGGCTTGACGCTAGCCGAAACTTTGATGGGTTTGGATGCTTTCCACTGCCGGGAGACAACCAAGTTTGGAGGAAGTCCACTACTCTTGTAGGCAATGTTTCCCATCTTTCTCACATGTATTTCTCATATCACTCAGCCCTCAAGCTTTGTTTTTCTCTCAAAACCCTTTTCTCAATTTTCCTCTCCACGTACACCTCTCTATTCTTTAATTTCTCTTATTTTTTTCATCCCTCCCCAGGTATGGCTCATGAAGAAGTTGAAAGTAGTGGACACTTGTCCCGCATATTCAGCGCACTGCTATTTCTTCCGCCCTCGACTAGTTGACTTTTCGAATGAGGGGTGGTGGTGCCATTAGATGTGTGGTAGGTCCGCTGTTGACATCACTTGGCGTTGCCCCTGGTTTGATCTGCTTGAGATGTGCTACAGCATGTCTCACTAGCCTGGCATTCAGTTGGTTAGCTTGACACACAGCATCTTCTACTTCCCATTTTGATTCAAGCGTCAGTTTGGACATGACCAGATTTTCCCAAAAGAGGGGATAGAATACCCAGCTTCATTTCCAATCTGAGGCACACAGCTAGCTCGGTATTCCACTACATGGAGGACAAGAGAACTTCTGGCCCCCACTCCCACTTTCAGTTGTGCCCTTTCTAGCGAATGCATAGCTTGGCTTGAAGCTGAGGCACAAACCGGGCTTACTTTGGCATCCGAAGCTTCCACAAGCTCTGGGAGGGGACGCAGGAACACCTGACTATGCCCCAAGTTTATTGCTCTAATCTGTACTTTCAAGTTTTCTTTTTGAATGTAATAAAAAGTAACTTCAATTTGTATCAAGAGTCAGAGAACTCTGTATTAAAATCAATGAAATTGAAGGTTGTGGGTATTGAAAATTTTCTGTTTTGTCCAAAAATGATCTAGGTTGTAAAAAGATTAATTTGAACAAAATTAATTTGTATCAAGATTAATTTGAAAACCATGTTTGATATGGATCACAACTGGACACACCCAAAATCTATCGATGAGATGTACAACCCCAAATCCGATAATTGAAAAGTTGCTCCTTGTCTGAATAGCACTGCACTGGAGATCACAACCGAACTCTTGGATGCAGAAAAGACAAAGATGACCGAAACAATCACATGGACAAAGTTGATTTGGAAGTGTTTATGGATGGACTTCAGAATGAAGTTGCCTAAGTATCCCAGAGATCGGAATCAAGCCTTACGTAGTTCGATTAAGGTTCACTCGGGTTTTAACACTCTCCTTTTACGCTCTAACTTTTGCCAAGGCCGCCCTTTCTGGGTTTTCAACCTTGTGAGCTCAATTTTTATTATTTCTAATTTTTTGTGCTCTAACTTTTGCCTGGGTCGCCCTTTTGGGTTTTCGGCCGAGCGAGCCTCTCAAGGATAGTATTTCTTCAACTTGTCCATGTTGATACGTTGGGAGAACTCGAGGCCATCTAGATCCATATGAATGACAGCTCCACCCGACCAGATAGACTTGATGATGTAAGGACCAGTCCAATTGGGTCTGAACTTGCCCCTAGGGTCGTGGATGGGAGCTCGGTTGTCTTTCAGCACCAAATCCCCTTTTTTGAGATTCCGGGACTTAACTTTCTTGTTGAAAGCCCTGGCAATCCTGCGTTGATAACCTTGAATGTTGTATAGTGCTTTCAGCCTTCTTTCGTTAACAAAGATAAGTTCTTTAACCTACTCACGCTAAACTATTTTCGCTTATTTGGCACTTTCGGCCATTTCGCCTGACGGCACCTCAACTTCGATCGGCAGAACAGCCTCCACCCCATAAACCAGAGAATACGAAGTTGCCCCAATAGATGTTCGGATCGATGTTCTGTAACCCCAAAGAGCAAATGACAGCTTATCTGGCCAGTCCCTACAGGTTTCTACCATCTTCTGCAAGATGTGCTTGATGTTCTTGTTGGCGGCCTCAACTGCTCCGTTGGTTTGCGGCTGATAGGTGGATGACTTATGAAAAGCCACGTTGTATTTCTCCCACAAGTCGATCACTTCCTTCTTGAAGTGGGAACCATTATTTGAGATGATCTCATTCGGGACCCCATAGCGACAGATAATGTTATTCCTGATGAACTTGGCTACGTGTGATGCTTTCAGTACTGCGTAGGATTGGGCCTCAACCCACTTTGTAAAGTAGTCTATCTCCACCAGAATGTACTCATGCCCGTTCGACCTCTTCGGAGTAACTGCCCCAATAATATCAATCCCCCAGACTGAAAATGGCCACGGTGAAACCATGTTGTACAGCTTCGACGACGGGATGTTCATGCGATTTGCATGGATCTGGCATTTGTGGCATCGCTGAACAAAACTGATACAATCCTCCTCTATGGTTGACCAGTAGTAACCCTGTCTAAGAATTTTCCGAGCTAGCATCACTTCGCTCATGTGTGATCCGCACTCTCCTCCATGAATGGCCTCCATCAGGCGCTTTGACTCTTCAGCATCAACACACAACTTATGCATTCCCAGATGGCCCCGTATGTACAATTTCCACCCATAGATGATAAATTGAGCAGCCATTGGCCTTATTGCCCTCTTGTCCTTGGCATTTGCCCCTGGTGGATAAGCCTCCTTTTCTAAAAAGTTCCAGACATCAAAGTACCAAGGGTTCTAATCTTGTGCTTCATCTATGGCAACAATCAGTTCGTAGGCTGGCACATACCTCTGTTCAATAATGATTGGACGCATCCGAACTCCTAAAGGGATGTCTATCATAGAAGATAGAGTTGATAAAGCGTCGGTGAACCTGTTACTCTCTCTTAATATGTAATGCCCTCAAAATAAACCCATAAATCATGCATTCATTACATCCATAAAGTTAAGAGAGTGAAACATAATGCCATTCATCAGAGTATTCTTACAAAACATATTACATGTTGACAACAAAAGTAAATGCCCTAAAGGCTTACAACTTTCTAAGTCAACACTTGGGTTCAACAAATATAGAGTTCTAACTCTTTTCACAAAATAAGCCATTGGCTTGATGTACATGTACTACTAAAAGATAATCAACAAAAAGGGTTATCAGTCTCAAGCCTCCCAAGCTACTTCCTTGGAGGTGGCATGTCACCTGAACCTGAAAATGATGTCCCACATAGGGTGAGCCAATGCCCCAGTAGAGATATGCTAAACATAATATGAGCAATAACTAAAACATTAGCATTTGATAAATGTTTAACTCATATAAATCAACTCATAACACATTTCAGTTCCATGACAAATATGTCCATGTTCATTTTACTTTCCTTTACTTAACAAATTTTGAATTCATAATCATGGCTCAGAACCTGGCCAAACAATTTAAATGAGACTACAACTCATACTAACAATACTTCAATTTCAAATGAGACAATAGCTCATAATAAAACACTTCCATACTTCACAACAAATACACATATTTGCTGTATCAATGTCATATTAAAACACTTCCATACTTCATAAATGATACACAGATTTGCTGTATCAATGGAGTCCATCCCCTATCTCCTCCCAAATAACATCCGGTTTAGGAGTCCATCCCTTATCTTCCCCTAAATCGTGGAGTACATCCCCTATTTCCTCTCACACAAAGCAATGTATATAAACAATTATCATATACACGATCAATCAATACATAGATTTTTTGTATTATTCCAACCGTCACATTCAATGACATATTTAACGTGATTAGTTTCAATTTTCCCTAATCAACATACAGTGTCTACAACAATCACGACTATCCTCCACCGATAGCCCAAAGCAATTATTTCTAGACAGGTAATAAATGCATCAACAGATAAATTATTAATATTTTCAAAAGTGAGTGATTAATCAAATCCAACTCCACCATTCCTTCTCATAACTTCCCAATTCCACTATTTCACAATGAAAGTCATTAATTACACAAATGACCCAATAAAACCCATATATGGCATTTTCTCCCCCTTTTCCAATATTGACCCAAAGGTCCAAATATTATCATTAAACATCCACAATCTCATATTAAGGCTCAAATACACATGTATTGGCCAAAAGAACAAAACCCCTCTTTATTCAAGTTGAAACCCTAACACCCAAAATCACCCAACTTCAACATTATATCAAAATGACCAAAAGTTTATGTCAAAGATCATAAAAGTGAGTAGTTATCCCTACCTCAAATTTGGAGCCCAAAAGAGAAGGTGACGAAAATCGAAAGTGCTCCAAATCCCAAGATATTCGGATTGATAGATAGCCTAAGCCAAGCTCTACACTCTTTGCAAAGGAACTAAGGTAGAAGACCAGTCAAACTAGATCAAACTTTAGAGAGAAGGTGAAATGTAGTGAGAGAAGCTCTCAAAATAGGTTTTTTAAAAGTAAGAGAGAGAGTGAGAGTTGAAAAAGTGATCTGAAATGACCCAGCTGCCAACTGATATACGTATGATCTGCTCAAGCGGAGAATAGGACGCTTGAGCATCAAACACAAAAACTGGACCCGCTCAAGCACAAGGATACCTGCTCGAGCGCCAAGACATAATTGCAAAACTCCACCCGCTCGAGCGCAAAGGAACACCCGCTCGAGCGTAGATTACACACTTCCAGTATTTTTACAGACAACGAATACCCGCTCGAGCGTAAGGAAATCCGCTCGAGTGTGAAAAGAAAACTTGCAGTACTTTTGCAGATGCATAAGATGCTGAAAGTGTGCAAACTCCGCTCGAGCGCGAAGGGATTTGCTCGAGCAGACCACCAAAAATCTGGGCAACAAGAAATGGGACTAAAGCTCAACCAACCTATTCGAAACACGCCCGAGACAATTCTAAACTCAAATACAAAGAGTTAGAGGATGAAAATGAAATACAGACAATAACAACTATCAATGGAACCGAGTCCGGAATACAGTAAACATGAGAGGGAAAACTGGGATCGCTATAACCTCCCCCCCTTAAAGAATTTCGTCCCCGAAATTAGATACAAGTTTCAAAAACATGTTTTCTCAATTCTCAACATTATTACAATTCAATACTCAACAACTTGACCCATTATCAGTCATCTCATCTCTTTTCAAGAGGCCAAATACAACATATATTACAACATGCATTATCAACATGCTTTCCTTTGAAATTTACCAATTTCAACACATATTCCGTCATTCAATTTCATATTCAATGCCAATCAATATATTTTCATTTCTAAAACAGAATTAACGTATGCAATGTTAAAATAAACTTCTATTTCAAGGTAAGTTCCATAATACTTCCATAAACCGAAACGTTTACAGTGTTTACAACTTAAGACATATTCAATGC
The DNA here is from genome assembly GCA_025200525.1 of Camellia lanceoleosa. NCBI lineage: Eukaryota > Viridiplantae > Streptophyta > Magnoliopsida > Ericales > Theaceae > Camellia > Camellia lanceoleosa. The sequence goes on from CM045759.1 coordinate 58,954,218, forward strand.
TCTTAAAGTTTATCAATACAGAAAAATATGCAACATATGTTCATACATCCATAAATAGATCCGGATACTTCTCTCGGACCTGCAGTTCACGTTCCCAAGTGGCTTCTTCCACTCCGTGGTGTTTCCACAAAACTTTCACCAAGGGGATGGTCTTGCCTCTCAAGACTGATCCTCCTATCCAAGACTCAAACCGGTCTCTCCTCATACGAGGCATCCTCGTCTACCTCTAAGTCGGTCCAATCCAATACATGCGATGGATCCGGCTCGTACTTCCGAAGCATACTAACATGAAACACGTCATGCACTCTGGACAACTGCGGCGGCAAAGCTAAACGGTGTGCAACCTCCCCAATCCTCTCAAGGATCTCAAAGGGACCAATAAACTGAGGGGGTAACTTCCCACTCTTCCCAACCCTCATCAAACCCCGCTTGGTTGATATTTTCAAGAAGACGTGATCACCCGCCTCAAATGCCAAAGGCCTCCTCCTACGGTCGGCATAACTCTTTTGGCGACTTTGGGCTGTAACAAGCCTCTTACGGATAAGCTCAACTTTCTCCGTTGTCTCCCGAACCAACTCCGAGCCCAACAAAAGTGCATCACCCACCTCGGCCCAGCACACTGGAGACCTACAAGGTCGGCCATACAAGGCCTCAAACAGTGCCATACCGATACTTGACTGAAAACTGTTGTTGTAGGCAAACTCCACCAAGGGCAATTGCCTCTCCCACGTCCCACTAAAGTCAAGGACACAACCTCGAAGCATATCCTCAAGGATCTGAATAGTACGCTTGGACTGCCCGTCAATTTGAGGATGATAAGCCGTGCTAAAGGTCAATCTAGTGCCCAAGGCACTTTGCAAACTCTGCCACAACCTAGTAGTAAAATGCGGATCTCTATCTGAGACGATCGACATTGAGACCCCGTGTAACCTCACTATGTCCCGCACATAGAAGTTGGTGAGATGATCTACCGAATCTCTCACGCGCATAGGGATAAAGTGCGCCGACTTAGTCAACCGGCCTACAACCACCCAAATAGCATCACTACCCCGCTAAGTCCTCAAAAGACCTACAACAAAGTCCATAGTGACATGTTCCCACTTCCACTCGGCAATAGGCAAGGGTTGTAACAAACCCGCTGGCCTCTGATGCTCGGTCTTCACTTGCTGACAAGTAAGACACTTTGATACAAAAACTGCCACATCTTTCTTCATTCCCCACCACCAAAATTGGCGACCCAAATCACGATACATCTTAGTGCCTCCCGGATGCACCGCAAGACGTGAATGGTGAAACTCTCGGAGTACCTCCTCTTGGCAAGGCTTCGGCACAAACAGACGTTCTTGGTATCTCACACTCAGGTCGGGATACACAGTCAAACCCTTCTCAACCTTCCCGCTGGAGATCTTCTCTCGGAGGGTTCCTACCTCAAGGTCACCTCTTTACGCCTCTAACACTCGAGTCACAAGTGTAGGCTGCGCAACAACAAAAAACAAGGCCGCAGCCTCAACGGATTAGCCCAAAAGCAAATCAAACTCGCCAAGTGCACCCAACATCTCCCACTCTCGGATGGCTATACAAGCTACATCACTAATGGATTTCCTACTAAGGGCATCCGTCACAACATTGGCCTTTCCCGGGTGATAGTGCAACCCAAAGTCATAATCCTCAATAAACTCCATCCACCTCCTCTGCCTCAAATTCAAATCTCTCTGTGTAAATAGATACTTCAAACTCTTATGATCGAAGAACACCTCAAATCTCTCACCGTAAAGTTAGTGCCTCCAAATCTTCAAGGCAAAAATCACAGCTACTAACTCTAGGTCATGTGTAGGGTAATTCCTCTTGTGTATTTTCAATTGTCGTGAGCCATAGGCTACCACTTTCCCCTCTCGCATCAACACACAGCCCAAACCCTCTCGTGAGGCATCACAATAAACCGCATAACCCAAACCTCCCTCTGGAATAATCAAAACCGGAGCGGTGGTCAATCTAACTTTCAACTCTTGGAACGACTTTTCACAAGTCTCACTCCATACAAATTTGACTCCTTTCTGCGTCAATCTAGTCAATGGCGAAGCTAGCCTGGAGAAATCTTTCACAAACCAGCAGTAATACCCAGCTAATCCCAGAAAACTGCCGAACTCAAAAACACTCTTAAGTTGTGCCCAATCTTGCACTGCCTCTATCTTGGATGTATCAACAGACACCCCTTCCCCGGAGACCACATGGCCTAAGAATTTAACCTCTCTTAGCCAGAACTCACACTTCCCAAACTTGGCATACAGCTTATGGGCTCTAAGCAACTCAAGCACCACTCTCAAGTGTTCCTCATGCTCCTCCTCCGAAGGTGAATAAATTAGAATGTCGTTGTAGACGTCCTCGAACGTCCCGGGAGGGAATCCTGTTTTGTTCGTTTGGGCTCACCACAGTTTGGACTCAAATGTCACGGTTCTGAATCTAATCCCGCAAAGTGCAATGCGAGACCGATAAATCACCAAAGAGTCCAAAATCCGGCAAATCGTTTTGAAAAATAGATTTTTAGAAAAAAGTGCCAAACATGGACTGCTTTGCCAGATACAAAGTCGCCACCTAAATATTTTATTTTGGGGGAATTTAGGAAACCCTGAATCGTTTGCCTAAGGCCACGTGTCCGTCATCACCAAAGTTGCCTCAGCTCAGGAGCTTGGGTACGATGAGGGAAGGTAAGCTATGAGCACCCCCGCTCGCCCGATCAAAGATCGGCCTCTACTAACTATGATATCGATTTTTGAAAACATTATGTGCTCTTATTCTGGTTTATTAGACTAGAATTACTACGTGATGCGCACAACAAAACAACTATAGACTGGATTGCCTAAGTTGGAACAAAGCATCGTATATCCGTTTGTTTTGAAAAATGGATTGAAGTTTGCTACTCGCAAGTTGGCTAAAACACGGGTTTCAACGAATTATTCCAACTCAAGCAACCCAACCTTCACCCACAGGCATTCAGGCAGTTATATCACATAAGCATATAGCCTCATGGTAAGCATGCTATCATGGCAATCACTCACACGCATACAAGGATGCTAAAGCATAAACACTTACCGAGTATTTCGATCTAAAACAAAAACTAGTTAGTAATCAATGCATGATCCTAGTTCATGTTAAGATGGCTAATGCAACACATGCAAAATGCAACTAAGATAGGCTCGGCTATTCTAAGATGGCATGTGAGATGCTAGAACTAACACGTATTCAATTTAGAATTGAAATACAATGCAGTTAGTATGATGCACTGAGCCTGGTGCATGCAAGACATATGAATGATGCAAACATGCATAGCATAAGGATTCTAATTGAAATATGTCCTAAATCTAACCATCGTAAGCGGTTAAATAAAAGGGAGAAAGAAATGGGGTTTGGAAGACATGCATCACACACACGCACACTTATTACACAATTGCCCTCGCTCGGAGGGTCCGAATAATAATAATACAAACCGAATAAATAATTAACTACCCTAGCTAATTAAATATTACAAAGCCCTTCACTAATTAACAAATTAATTAAGCTGCTAAACCAGTAAAACAGCCTCAGGAAGAGGGATGAATGCATGCTCGGATTGGCTTCGCTCGAAAACCCAATGCCATGCCACTGTTGCCTTTGTTTACACTGTTATGCGCCTCTGAGACTTGCACAAATCCCAAGGTTGCTTCTAAACCACCCCTTGATCAGAATGGGATGCCACCGGCCATGAGAAAAAGCCACCAGCCATGGAAACATGGTCATCGACCAAAAGTGGAGCCATCGGCTGGATTTTGGTAGCCGGCCGGCACTAAAGATGGCCGACCGGCCATCTGTTCCTGCAGGACCTTGTTTGACAGCAGCAGAGGACAGACAGAGCATGGAAATGCATTTTCAAAGCAAATGTGTGCACAACCACCCTCCCCATCATGTTGTGGACTCAAGGGAATTTGGTCTTCGACCCTCGGACCACCAATCACGCATTTCCATGCATGATGGCCCAAGAAGCCAAGTTATGCATTTTGATGTCAAATGTAATGCACATAAACACACAAGGGACCCAACCTCTATCATGGTAATTCAAGAGGCAAGGCATGCATGCCAAATGCAACCTAAGCATGCAACCTAAGCATGCAATATGAACATGAGGGAAAGCATGCACATATGCGAGCATGTAACAACACATAAATGGCAAAACATGCAACATCATGTTAGGCAACTAAAAGAGAATGCATGCCAAATGCATTACAACCTAAGCATGCAACAACATGGCATGTAGCTCAAGCAATGCAACAAAATGCAATATAGCTAAGCATGTATCAATAATGCAAGCAATGAGCATACAAAACACTATGCAACCAAAGCATGCAAGCATGAAGCAATGTAACAACATTTGAACAACATGCGAACAGAGGACTTAAACTAATATGGACAAGCCTCAGCCATGTCTAAATAAGTAGCCAAAATGCTATGGAAATGAAGGCGAATTTACATACAAATATGCATGCGAACATGGTCCAACACTTAAGCATAAAGAGGGGAATTTTAAGCGCACTTAAAAGGGACAAAACATGGACAAATGGCATACTTTGAAAATCATGTTAAGGATGGTGCCAAACCAACTAAACAAAGCAATCAAGGCATGCAACAAAGTCCAAGGACTTAAACTATGGTCATGTGACACATGAAGCAAATGACCAAAGTAAACCAAAACAGTCCTAAATCATGCCAAAGTAAGCCCCCAAAACCACTTAGATGGCATCTAAATGACCTAATCCTAGAGGCATGCACAAAGGTCCAAACATGGAGCATAAAACACAAACCTTTTGAAGCATCAAAGGAGCCATAAATGCAAGTATACAAACATGCTATATGGACTGAAATGACATGATAAGTGGTGCCAAACCACTGAAATGATGCAAGGAGAGCATGCTAGAGGGGCCAACACTCAAGGCCTACAAGGGAGATTGCATGGTAGCTATACAAAGCAAGTCATAGATGACCCAAACAACCAAAAACAGACCTCAAGCATACTAAAACATGCATAAAAGCTTCACAAAGCTAGCCCAAGATCATGCTAAAAACAAGGCTCAAAGTACAAAGCATGTTAAGGCAATTTCATCGCATTACAAGACAAGTATGCAAGGCATGCATGGTGTGTCTAAACCAACTTAAAACAGTGCTATATCATGGAAAAATAACACTAAATAACAATTAAGACATGGCCAACATGAACTTAAGAAAGGTGCTCACACATAAGGCTAATATGGCAAGTATTGAAGGTAACAAGGAGAGGGGATGTCCCTCTCTTTCTTAGGACCTTAAAGCACCATCCTCACCACTGAAATCCCTTTGGATTTCAGTGGTGAGGACACCAAAACAAGGTGGTCCCGGAGCTCACGAAAATAGCACAAAAATGGGGCCAAACAAGGCTTAAGAGGGGTCAAACAACCCCAAACACCAAAACAACCTTTAACAACTATTTTAAGCACTCAAAATCAAAAATTTTGTTAGTTATAGACTAAGCTTGAAAACAGATTCAAGGATGGCTAAAAGCCTAAGCAAAAATGGGGAATAAAAGGGTAAAGTTCTTACCCTTGAAGACCTTCTTCACAAGGGGCCACTCCAGCAGCCTCTCCAAGCTTAGATCAACTCAAGAACTCTGAAAATCACTCCTTAGTACCTCAGTAGCCAAAGGAAAGTGTAACACTAGGTGTTTGTGTACAAAAGTATGAACAAAACACCTTAAACACACACAAAATGGAAGGAGAAGGAGATATAGAGATAGAATAGATACACAATCCTCTAACCCTAATCTCAGAGCTCTGGATTTTTCTTGGAACCCTTGAGGAGGGAGGAGAAGCCCTCCTCTTATAGAGGTTCACTCTTGCAAAGCTTACAAAACAAGCTAAGCAAGAGTGAAATCCCTCCATACACGTGTATGGAGGGGGTGCAAAGTGGGTGCCAGTTGTTCCAGCTGGCACAAAATATCTGCCAAAAGCAGATGAACAGTGGTCGACCAACAAAAATGGCCATTTGACCAACAAAGGCGGCCGGCTGACCACCAAGAGTGCCGACCAGCCATCACCAATGGCCGGTGGAAAGAAAACATGGCCAGTGGCCTCAAGCTAAGGCCGGTGAGGTGTGGGGATGGCCAACAAGATATTCTTTGCCCTCAGAAGCAAAACAACAAGTGTTTGGTGCAAAACCAAACACAAAATAGACAAGTTGAGATTTCCTAAGGCAAGGCACATAGTCGAGGCCTCCAGGAACTCAAAACGAACACAAACATGGATGATCACCGAGTGTTCAAACGGTGACGTCCAAGTCTTGAAGACGGTCAAAAATGGGGTGTCTACAGTTGCCCCTCTTTGACAGAACTCGAAAGTCATAACAATGACGGGAGTGAATGTCAAAGCCCAGAGACAACCCATTTTTGACGAGGCCAAAGACTTAGACAAAGCATACAAGCTACAGACAAAGATATGCGCCCGAAGGCTGGGGCAAAATGCAAAACAATGCACAAAGCCGAGCATAACTCATGATCATGCAAAAGAAAGCTGTAACGAAGCAGGACATGCAACAGTTTTAAGCAATCAAACACAAATCCAACTACATTACAATGCAGAAAGGATGTAAGAGAATTATGTAATTCTTGCTACGTCTCACACGGAGAATACAATACCTGTGCGGTTCGTCTGGTCACACCAACTTCAAATGAACCGTACATATAATATCGTGCCTGAAAAAGAGAGAAACTTAACAGGTACAATATTGTTAGCAACATGCATAAACATGCAATCTAAAACTGCATGACAACGCGAGTGAAGAGGTGCATGACAATGCGACCTATGCGTGACGCATGACAATGCGAAATGGATGCAAGCTGGTATGCAAAATTACAAAACAATGTAATAAACAATGCAAATGATATGCAATGCATCTGGGATGATCAAACCCCAGGTAGTACAAAAACCACACAAATGTCATAAAGATGATGGAGATGCAAAATCCGTCTACAATAGAAAAGATGCCGACACCCTCAAACCACAATCCCATCAGTGGAATAGGCGCGTACACATGCAAAACTGTGTGTGCGTAGACGGAACACGAGAACAAGTAATTGGGTGGAATGACATAAGTGAGGCATGCTCTGCTCAGGAAAGACCATGATCCTAAATGCTGGACGCAACAAACTACACTACAATACCATGAATGCAGTGGATAAGGCGCGTGGCCAAACCATATCTTGCCTAGGAAAGGCATGGACACATACAAACCGCATTTAACACAGAAATGGTGCCGTCACCCACAACACTAGGTGTGTACACATAATATCATAACCGTGCTTCAACGTGAAAAGTATGAGCACATATCAAACCAAGCTCAACATGGAAAGGCGCAGGCCATAGATGGATAATGCAACAAATGCATGCAAGCTATAATGCAATATTTACAATGAATGCCTGACAATACAAGCTATGTATAATGCAATATTATGTACAATGTAAGTGGGGGCGAAACATGCGTGTCAACGCAAGTGAAGAATGCACGACAATACAGGTGGAAGCGAAACATGCGTGTCAATGCAAGTGAAGAATGCACGACAATGCGGGTGGAAGCGAAACATGCGCCTCAACGCAAGTGAAGAATGCACGACAATGTGGGTGGAAATGCACTATAATGTAATATATATTCTATATGCAATGAATGCATGTAATGCATGCTATATACAATGAGGCACGCGGCCAAAACATATCTTTCCTAGGAAAGACATGGACACATGCAAACCACGTCTGACACGGAAACGGTGCCGTCACCCTCAACACTAGGTGCGTACACATAATATCATAACCGTGCTTCAACGTGAAAAGTATGGGCACATACCAAACCAAGGTCAACATGGAAAGGCGCAAGCCATAGATGGATAATGCAACAAATGCATGCAAGCTATAATGTAATATTTACAGTATGCATGACAATGCAAGCTATGTATAATGCAATATTTACAATGGATGCAATATTACTGTATGTACAATGCTATGTACAATGGATGAGGCCCGTGGCCAAAACATATCTTGCCTATGAAGGGCATGGACACATACAAGCCTTGTTTAACACGGAAACGGTGCCGTCACCCACAACACTAGGTGCGTACACATAATATCATAACCGTGCTTCAACGTGAAAAGTATGGGCACATAGCAGACCAAGCTCAACTTGGAAAGGCGCAAGCCATAGATGGAGGATGCAGCAAATGCATGCAATGCTTCCTATGTACAATGCACTATTTACAATGGATGCAATATTAATGTATGTACAATGCTATGAAACACACATGACAATGCATGGACTGTTTTTTGTTTGTTCTGTTTGTCTTTTTTTTTTTGAAATGCATGACAATGCATGACAATGCAAATGAGACACAAATGCATAACGACGCACGTCTTTCGAAATGCATGACAATGCAAATGGACTTGGATGCGCGACAACGCATGTCTTGAGATGCATGATAATGCATGTGAATTCGAATGCGCGACAACGCACGTCGCTTGAGATGCATGATAATGCATGTGATGCATGTGAGGTACGCATGACAATGCGACCTAAAGAAGATGCAGAACAATGCAAGCGTGGCGTGCGTGACAACGCATAACATATGTGTATGACAATGCGAGTATGATGCGCGCTGCAACGCATACGAGATATGTATAACAGTGCAACGTATTTAAAGCAGTTTTCGGACTTCGCAAGATACAAAAGGATACGAAAAGGATACACCTTGCACGTATTCAAGTGTTATACATAGAAAACATGGCACAGAGACCGGTTAATGCTTCAAAAATGCAGTTTCTTGCACTATCTTAAGAAAAGAGAGCCCCAAACCACATATCTAACCCAAACAAGGGCGTAGGAGATTCACAGGCCATCGGGGGAAACCACCGGCCATCCACCGGCCACAAAATAAGGCCACCGGCCATCTTTTTGGCCAACCGGCCAACAATGTGGCCGACTGGCCAAAAATGCCTGTTCGGGGCAGTTTTGTCAATTCAGCACGGGTCTTTAAATATAGGGCTTCTAGCCCTATTTTCTCACTTCCTCCTAGCTTGAAAATACCTCCCCTCTCTCTCTAGGTGATTTTCCAACCTTCGATCCTCGCTTTTCTCGCGTTCTAGACACTTTTTCATCGTTTGATTCGCGAAACCCTTCCCATTTCGCACGTTTTGAACTGAACGAATCTTCATTTCGGTGTACTTTTCTCGATTTCCATCACTTGGGGTTTGTTTCCTCCGAGTTTACCTCAATCTCTGTGCCTCTTTCAGACTCCGGCCTTTCCGTCCATTTTTCGACCTCTCGGGGTTGACTTTTCAGTTGACTTTTCGCATTCTTGCTCGATTTTCACACTTCCGGCCATTTTGGCACCCTACTCGACATGGCAGACGATCTTCTACAGGGCGGGGCTTCCCTAGAGATAGACGTGGACCCCGAGGTCGAGCTCTTCCCTCTCCGCGTCTGACTGTTCGATCTGGCGACCTACAGGCCGGCGGTGCATGTGCTCCCTCCTGATAGCCTTCGTCACTTCCGGAGCTACACGCGAGGCGCGCCACTAGAGCTTCTACTGCGCGAGCCAGAGTCACATCTGTCATATGGCGCCTCCGAGGTACACTCTTCTTCGTTTCATTTTCTACAATGTAGGATACAAAACTACAATAGTCGATTCTGTTCTTTAACTGCTTGAACCATGATACACTAGTATACTGCATACTGTAGTTCATTGCGAAGACACCCGCACTTGACATATGTTTGAATCTAAACACGTGCACACACACTGCATTTTTTTACTGAATCACTCAAACATACTGATACAGTATATGCTGGAGTTTACCGCGAGCACACCTGCACTTGATGTTTGTTTGAATCTGAACACGTGCACACACACTGTATCTTCCCCTGTATCGTTCAAACACACTGATACACCACATGCTGCAGTTCACTACGAGGACACCCGCACCCGATATCTGTTTGAATCTGAACACGTGCACACACGCTGTATCTTCCCCTGTACCTTTCAAACACACTGATACACCACATACTGTAGTTCACTGCGAGGACACCCACACCAGATATTTGTTTGAATCTGAACACGTGCACACACTCTGTATTTCACTGATTCTGAGCACGTTCAACACTGTATTCGTAACGCTGCTTCACGACTATTTGTTTTGACCACAAGGAGATTCCTATGCCCTTTGGGGGTACGGGAACGTCGCCGCACGGGGTTGGTACATGGAGTTACCTGATGCGGTTTGTCGCATCATCGACCGAGCTAGTTTCGGGACCTTCTGCATGGGGCTCTCGCACCTTACTACAAGCAGGCCACTCCTTGCTGGATTGGCAGAGAGGTGGTGGGACACCACAGACTCCTTTCACTTTTCCACCACTAGGAATATGACGATGACTCCCTTTGATTTCTCCATGCTCACAGGCATCGGAGTGGGGGGTGATCTGATCCCCTTTGACACAGACATGGACGAGTGGGACGCCGCTCAGCTTTACCTTCTCGGCACCCAGCCACCTCTCGCTCGAGCAGGGTTCATGCGATATTCTTGGTTTGAGGCTTATTTTCGGATCCAGGCACCGACTATCCAAGAGAAGGAGTAGTAGTACGCCCGCGGCTTTCTGTTGTTCCTGCTAGGGACCACTCTCTTTGCGGACCGGGCGAACACCGTGCCCCTTTACCTGCTGAGTGCACTGGTTGACGTAACCAGGATCTGTGGCTACGACTGGGGTGGCGCAGGCTTGGCCACACTCTACGGCTATATGAGTTCATCCTTCCGCCTCATCGGACAGCTGCTCGAAGGCTACTGGCGGGCTTGGGAGGTATGTCTTCTTCTTCTATTTTAAATTTCTGCTTTACATTCTCTGTACTGCACACACTGCACAATACACTACATATACCGCTTTCTGCTTTATCTGCATACTACTTTATCTGATAAGCATACTGATATCTGTTCTATCTCACTGTAGTTGTGGGTATACGCCTACTTCTCGAGGCTTGCCCTAGTAACAGAGGAGGAGATGCCTCCCATGATCCCATGATCCCATTCTCCCACCGCTTCGACGTGAGGTGCGAGCGGAGGCCTCGGGAGTCTTTTATATTCTTCCGTCGCTATTTCGATACCATCACCACAACAGAGGTATGTCAAACATTACAATTCATTTAAGCTTCGCTTTGCATTGCATTTTCAATAGCAGTAGATAACGAACTGTATTTTGTTTGTAGATCACCTGGCAGCCATGGGCCTCATTGCCCATCGCAGTACGGGAGCGGTGTGTTGGTGCCCGAGAGACAACCCGATTTAGAGTTTTACTAGAGGGCCCCGTCTGCCGCGCCTGGTACTTGGGGGAGCGCTTCTTGCGGCAGACCTTAGGCGTGCCAGAGCAGCTGGTTCCAACACCTCCTTCTACCCACGCGAGGTATACCGAGAGGTACACCTTGGCGGAGCTGACCCGCGACATGGTTGGTCGGAGTTATGAGCAGTTTATAGACGATGGTGACTACACAGAGTTCGTCCAGACTTACATCATGCGGCCACTGATGGGTGCTGGCCGAGTTGAGAGGGAGAGACCAGTGGCACCATGTCATGACCCGAACCTGCCCCTATGGGTTAAGGACATAACCGGCCAGTAATCCTGTGATTACCTACGACCTCAGACCAAACCAGACATAACTCGTAAGAGTAAAGGGGCCAAACGGGAGCAAAAATTTAAAACTTTGTCCATAGAGCCGTGCTTATATGCACATTAAACAAGTCACACTCATATACATTAATAACCTACATCAAAAGTACAGTAGCATCTTTACAGACAGGATCATCAAAACTGAGCCAACCCATAATAGACTATATACAAATATACACAAAGTCCTTGCCAACAAGACAAACGTAAATGCGTGACAAAATGGCAAGGATGGGTCTCGTGCGTGAGACACAAGGTTGACTCTCCAAAATCTCATGTTGTTCCTGGCAGACTTCACTGGGGCTGGGTTTGCACTTCCTTCAGCTCACCTACAAACACATGAACGAGCGTGAGCAATAGCCCAATGAATAATATCAAATATAGAAGTTACATAACAATGTAGAACAACAGGTCCCAAACGGCCTTGGGCCCAATTCATATTTCCATTTAACAGATATAACTATACGAATTTCAAGTCAAGTGACTTGTAGTTTCAACATTTTGGCCTCTGGCCCATTCAGATTTTCATTCATGTCAAAACGGCCTTCGGCCCACTCATTTATGTCAAAACGGCATTCGGCCCGATCATTTATGTCAAAACGGCCTTCGGCCCATACATTCGTGTTAAAACGACCTTAGGTCCATTCATTTATGTCAAAACGGCCTTTGGCCCACTCATTCATGTCGAAACGACCTTTGGTCCATTTATTTATGTCAAAACGGCCTTCGGCCTGCTCATTCATGTCAAAACGACCTTTGGTCCATTTATTTCTATCAAACCGACCTTTGGTCCATTCATTTCTATCGTGTCAAACTTTTGTCCACATTCACAATTAGCAACTCAGAAGGCTCATAAGGGAAATAACAATTAGACATTGACAAGCTTTCAAATATTGATATTACTCACAGTGATCAGCTTGTGGATTCGCCCTGGAGCTTGACCCTACACATTCCATGAACACAAAAGGGTCACTAACAATTCAATCCGTTCCTTAATTCACATATTCCTCTTTAGGCTTTATTCTTATCTCATTAACTCATTTACAATGCTTAACACATGCCTAAGAGTGATTACGAGTGAAAGAAAACGGAAAACGAAACGCAGAATGCATGAACACAATTTCAAAAAACAGGGTCCCCGCTCGAGCGTCAACTGCCCCGCTTGAGCGGACCCTTAAGGCCTGAAAAAGTACTAGATAGGGGAAATTTACGTTCGATCGTCCAATATGGCGCTCGAGCGGAAGGCCTCTCAACATAGCTCCCCGCTCAAGCGTGAACTTACCCGCTTGAGTGGACGCTATGTCTGCAAAAAGTACTGGATACATCATTTTTACGCTCGAGCGTGAACTAGGACGCTTGAGTGGAAGTTCATCCTCCATGATCCCCGCTCGAGCGGACACCATGCCTGCAAGAATAAAAATATTGGGAGCTCGAAATCCCCGCTCGAGCAGACATTCCGCCGCTTGAGCGGACATCAAAATTCTGGGTTTCCTAGATTGTGTTCTTGAGTTCCAATTCAACTTTCCAGCCACAATACTTGCATGCAATGGCTCAAATCTCAAATATAATCGCACCAACATGGCACCAATGCAAGATTATAACATTATGGAGCTCAATTTCTTGATTTATCTGCATGCATGTCCCAAAATATGTCAAATTCAACACCAACATAACAAACTCATGCATTCAAGCTCATATCTTCTCAAATTGTACATGCATGTGATGAATTAGCCACATTCTCAACTTAGATAACACAAATGGTGATCAAAACACGAGTTTCAACCCAAAACTCTACTTGAGTCATGTATTTCAAGCTTATACATGCTATTTCAAAACAATCTCTTACATGCATGCATATATCAAGCTTTAATTCAACAAAGCCAACCCAATTTCATTCAATTTTACTCTTGGTCACCTGATTAGCTTGGATACACACAAAATTACAAATTACAATCCAAGAATTACTCACCTAGGAGCTTGATTCTCACAATCTATGATCAAATCTTGAATAATCTTCAAGGTTCCCAAGCTTTAGGCTAAAATTTGCACAACTTCTCTCCCTTTCTCTCACTAAGGCCAGATCTCCCTCTCTCTCAATAGTATATCTCAGATTTTGAGCTCAATAGAGTGAAAGGAGAGTGAAGTGCTAATATACAACAAGCCCCACTAACATACTATTTTAATATAAAATAGTTGGGCACTCAAATTATCAATTTAATCAGTTTAATCTGACCAAAATAAATTTCTAATTAAATTTCACCGTAGGCTCTAAAAATTATGCCAATCACAATGGCGCAATCAATTTCGGGTTCTATGGCCGATAAGGCCCTCAATTTAATTTCCAAAGCGTATTATTCAAACAGATATTCCTACGGTGAACAGATAGAATTTCAAAATCACATATATTCACATAATGGCACACAAAATCACGCTAAACACATAATCATACTCAAATTAAGGACCAATTAGCATATTACGGAACAGGGGTATCACAGTCTTCCCCCCTTTAGGAAGTTTGGTCCTCCAAACTTGATTTACCTTCGTCAGGAAACAAATGTGGATAACGTAGTCGCATTTCCTTCTCTTTTTCCCATGTAGCATCTGTCCCATAGTGTTCCTTCCATTCCACTTTCACCGTTGGGATGGATTTGCTTCTCAATTGTTTCACCTACCGGTCAACAATTCGTTCCGGCCATTCAGCATATTCCATATTTTCATCAATAGCAACCCGGTGATAATCAATCACATGGAACGGGTCTCGAAGGTAACTCCTCAACATCGACACGTGAAACACATTGTGGAATTGCTCGAATCCCGGTGGCAGGGCAACTCTGTAGGCAACTGGACCAAGCCTTTCCAAAATCTGACCCAATGTAACGGGGCGACAACTTGCTCTTTTTCCCAAATCTGACTTGGCCTTTCATCGGAGAAACACGGATGAACACATGGTCACCAACCTCATACTCAAGAGGTCTTCTCCGAACGTCTGCATAAATCTTTTGTCGGTCCTATAGTCTTGATTTTCTCGAAAGTGTCTTGCACAATTTCTGGCCCAAACAAAGCTCTATCCCCGACCTCTGTCCAACAAATAGGTGATCTACAGCTCCTACCATACCGATGCTGGAGTGGAAGCTGTTATTATAAGCAAACTCTGCAAGTGGCAAATAGTCTTCCCAACTTCCTTGAAAATCCAAAGCACACATGCGAAGCATATCTTCCAAAGTTTGTATCGTTCGTTCTAACTGCCCATCTGTCTGTGGGTGAAATGCAGTACTGAACCTTAGTTTCGTTCCCATAGCTTCCTTCAAACTTTTCCACAATCTAGATACAAATTTCGGATCCCTATCCGATACAATAGATACTAGGACTCCGTGTAAACAGACAATCTCATCAACATAAATAGTAGCCAATCTATAAGCAGTAAATGTAGTTTTGACAGGCAGAAAATGTGCAAATTTAGTCAGTCTATCAACTACAACCCAAACAGAATCCATACCTCGAGAAGTCCGAGGTAGGCCAACAACGAAATCCATAGTCACATGTTCCCACTTCCATTAAGGAATAGGGAGAGGTTGAAGTAGACCGCCTGGTTTCTGATGTTCAGCCTTAACTTGCTGACACTGAAGGCACTTAGACACGTATTCTGCAATCTCTGTCTTCATTTTAGGCCACCAATAGGTCTGTTTCAAATCCCGGCACATTTTATTGTTGCCCGGATGCATAGCAAATACGGATTTGTGGGCTTCATCTAAAACCCTCTTCTTCAGTTCTGGGATATCAGGGACACATATTCGGTTTCGGAATTTCAACGTTTCATTCTCAATACTGAATTCTGCTTTCGGGCTTGCCTCAGATTCGTCAATCACTTTCTTGAGGAACTTGTCCTCTTTCTGTTTCTGCTTAATTTCATCAATGATTACCGGCTCGGCTGTAATAGTGGCTATCAATCCGCCATGTTCACCTACTACTACTTCAATTTCAAACTTCTCAAGGTCTTGCAAAATCTCCCTTTGTCCAGTAAGCAAACAAGCCATACTCCCTGTTGATTTTCTGCTCAAAGCATTAACCACTGTATTAGCTTTCCCGAGGTGATACTGAATCTCTAGGTCGTAGTCTTTTATCAGTTCTAGCCATCTTCTCTGACACATATTCAACTCTTTTTGCGTGAAGAAGTATTTTAGGCTCTTATGATCCGTGTAGACTTCACACTTTGCCTCATACAAATAATGCCGCAAGATTCCCAAAGCAAAAACAACTGCGGCCAATTCTAGGTCATGTGTCGGATAATTCTTCTCGTGTGGCCTTAACTGTCGAGAGGCGTAAGCAATAACCTTCCCGTTCTACATTTACACACAACCCAAACCCTTATAAGATGCATCACTGAAAATTACGAAATTTTCTGTACCTGAAGGTAATGTCAAAATTGGTGCAGTAGTCAATCTCGTCTTCAATTCATGAAAGGCTGATTCTCTTTCTTCGTTCCACTCAGATGGTTGCCCTTTATGTGTCAATTGGGTAAGAGGCACAGCTAATTTCGAAAAATCCTTCACAAACCTCCTGTAATACCCAGCTAAGCCCATAAAACTGCGAACCTCTGTCACATTAGTCGGTGTTGGCCAATTCACGATTGCCTCTATTTTTCTGCGGGTCCACTAAAATTCCTTCCTTGTTGATCACATGCCCTAAGAAAACAACTTCATCCAACTAAAACTCACATTTCTTTAGTTTAACAAATAATTTCCTTTCCCGAAGTATTTGTAAAACAGTCCTCAAATGATGTTCGTGTTCAAGTCTATCTTTAGAGTATATCAAAATATCATCGATGAAGACTACAACAAACTCATCAAGGTAGGTTTTAAAAATTCTATTCATTAGGTCCATAAATGCTGTCGGAGCATTAGTCACTCCAAATGGCATAACAAGAAACTCAAAATGACCATACCTCATTCTGAATGCGGTTTTCTCAACATCCTCTGCCTTAACTTTCAGCTGATGATACCCGGATCTCAAATCAATCTTAGAAAACACCTATGATCCCTGCAACTGGTCAAATAAATCATCAATACGGGGTAGGGGGTATTTGTTCTTTACTGTTACCTTATTCAATTCCCAATAGTTGATGCACAGGCGCAAAGTACCATCCTTCTTTTTCACAAACAACACCAGTGCACCCCAAGGCGAAGTGCTAGGTCGGATAAACCCCTTATCAAGCAGGTCTTGCAAGTGTTCTTTCAATTCCTTGATTTCAGCAGTAGCCATTTTGTAGGGAGTCTTAGAAATGGGTTGGGTGCCTGGCATAGTCTCAATAGTAAACTCTATCTCCCTGTCTACCAATTCCCTTGGTAATTCATTTGGGAACACATCTGGGAATTCTCTAACAATAGGAATATCATTCAATTCAACATTCACAGATTGTTCAGTCAACACATAGCACAAATAACCCTGGCACCCCTTCCTGATCAGTTTACATGCTTTCATTGCAGATATCAAATAAGGTGGAGGCACTACCCCATTACCCACAAACACAAGTTCTTTTTGTTCTGGTGGTTTAAATACAACCCTTTTTGTCACACAATCTATGGTGGCACAATACTTGGTCAACCAATCCATGCCCAAAATTACATCAAAATGTCTAAAGTTCAAGGGCAAGAAATCTACATATAAGGTAGCATCCTCAATATGCATGTCACAAAACCGATATATATAGTCACATAACACAGATTCCCCCGATGGAGCAGACACACACAACAAACATGACAATAACTCTAGGGGTCTTTTCAGTCTAGATGCAAATGTATATGTCACAAATAAGTGTGTTGATCCAGAATCAATTAATACAAAGGCATCCTGATTACATATTGAAATGGTACCTGAGACAACGGCATTGGCATTCCGTGTATCGCCCGGAACAAGTGCAAAAACTCTCCCCTGTCTTACTGTTTCCCCAATAGTAGCAGATCTGAAAGTATTTCTCGGCTTTGGAACTGATGCAGTTGAACCAGCTGCTGGTTTCCCACTATTCTGATTACATTCTCGGGCTATGTGCCCTTGTTTCCCACATTTGAAACAGGGTCCTGATGCACGGTAACAGACTCCACGGTGCCTTTTGCTATAAATGTTGCACATGGGAGCTGTGTCTTGGGAAGAACTTCAAGTGGTTGAGGAGCCCGTGTTTTGCTTTTTCAGGAATTTCTTCTTCGAAAAGAAGCCTTGCCTTTTATTACCCTTCCATTCTGTTACTGGCTTAGCTTGTCTAGCTATATTAGCCTCTAATATGATGGCCCTGTCAAGCACCCCAATATAAGTTTGCAACTTTAGAACATTCACCCTCTCTAGGATGTCACTGCGGAGTCCACCTTCAAAGTGTCTTGCCTTCTTATAATCGGTGTCAATCACGTGTGGTGCAAACCTGGCCAATTCAGTGAACTTGGCCTCATACTCAGCCACTGTCATGATATCTTGCTTGAGTTCCATAAACTCGGCTACTTTCTTATCCCGAACACACTGTGGGAAGTACTTGTCATAAAAGATTTCCAAAAACTTTACCCAGTCAACATCCTTATGATTTTCTCGTATCAACATCCACCATCTTCTTGCTTCGTCTTCTAGCATAAAAGTGGCTAGAAGCACTTTCTGAGTCTCTGAACAGGGGAACACTTCAAATAATTTCTCAATGCCGAGGACCCACAATTCGGCCTTCAACGGATCTAATCCCCCGTGGAACTGTGGTGGTTTCATTTTCTTGAATTCGTTGGTGAGGGCTATAATCCGATTGTCATTTTGATTATTTGGCACGGGTGGTGCCTGAGGTGGAGGTGGCGGGTGTGGCTGCTGCCACTGTTGTTGCCACACCTGTTGCTGTCTCAAAGCTTCTGCCATTTCTTGGATTAATCTTTCCATTCTGTCTATCCTGGCAGTAGAGGACTCCTCTATCTCATCACCTCTGGTTCTCACCATCTGATTAAACTTGCATTATGTTTCATACAAAAGATTCACAAATATGTATACACTAAGAGCACACATATTCAAATAATTGCAATGTAAGTAAATTACAACTTGTAGCACATGATTACTCAAATGAAAACACTTAAGCATATTCTTGATGCTTTCACAGTTCGTACCAAACTAGTTAAGCATATCATCAATGCCTCCGAATTCATATTCATCACATGAATGCATCCTAGATCTTCTCTAGACGCGTATTGCCCTTTTGGACAAGTGTGTGAGTTATTAACTCGTGCTCTGATACCACTTTGTCATGACCCGAACCCGCCCCTATGGGTTAAGGACATAACCGGCTAGTAATCCTACGATTACCTACGGCCTCAGACCAAAACAGACATAACTCGTCAGAGTAAAGGGGCCAAACGGAAGCAAAAATTTAAAACTTTGTCTATAGAGCCATGCTTATATGCACATCAAACAAGTCACACTCATATACGTTAATAACCCATATCAAAAGTACAGTAGCATAAACTTCTTTACAGACAGGATCATCAAAATTGAGCCAACCCATAACAGACTACATACAAATATACACAAAGTCCTTGCCAACAAGACAAACGTAAATGCATGACAAAATGGCAAGGATGGGTCTCGTGCGTGAGACACAAGGCTGACTCTCCAAAATCTCATGTTGTTCCTAGCAGACTTCACTGGGGTTGGGTTTGGACTTCCCTCGGCTCACCTACAAACCCATGAATGAGCGTGAGCAATAGTCCAGTGAATAATATCAAATACAAAAGTTACATAACAATGTAGAACAACAGGTTCCAAACAGCCTTGGGCCCAATTCATATTTCCATTTAACAGATATAACTATACGAATTTCAAGTCAAACGACGTGTAGTTTTGACATTCTGGCCTTTGGCCCGTTCAGATTTCCATTCATGTCAAAACAACCTTCGGCCCACTCATTTATGTCAAAACGGCCTTCGGCCTGATCATTTATGTCAAAATGGCCTTCGGCCCATACATTTGTGTCAAAACGACCTTAGGTCCATTCATTTATGTCAAAACGGCCTTCGGCCCACTCATTCATGTCAAAACGACCTTTGGTCCATTTATTTATGTCAAAACGGCCTTCAGCCCACTCATTCATATCAAAAAGACCTTTGGTCCATTTATTTCTATCAAAACGACCTTCGGTCCAATCATTTCTATCAAAACGACCTTCGGTCCATTCGTTTCTATCAAAATGACCTTTGGTCCATTCATTTCTATCGTGTCAAACTTTTGTCCATAATCCCAATTAGCAACTCAGAAGGCTCATAAGGGAAATAACAATTGGACATTGACAAGCTTTCAAATATTGATATTACTCATAGTGATTGGCTTGTGGATTCGCCCTGGAGCTTAACCCTACACATTCCATGAACACAAAAGGGTCACTAACAATTCAATCTGTTCCTTAATTCACATATTCCTCTTTAGGCTTTATTCTTATCTCATTAACTCATTTACAATGCTTAACACATGCCTAAGAGTGATTACGATTGAAAGAGAACGAAAAACGAAACACAAAACGCATGAACACAATTTCATAAAACAGGGTCCCCGCTCGAGCGTCAACTTCCCCGCTCGAGCGGACCCTTAAGGCCTGCAAAAGTACTAGATAGGGGAAATTTACGCTCAATCGTCCAATATGGCGCTTGAGCGGAAGGCCTCTCAACATAGCTCCCCGCTCGAGCGTGAACTTACCCGCTCGAGCGGACGCTATGTCTGCAAAAAGTACTGGATGCATCATTTTTACGCTCGAGCGTGAACTAGGACACTCGAGCGGAAGTTCATCCTCCATGATCCCCGCTCGAGCGTGAACTTCCCCGCTCGAGCGGACACTATGACTGCAAGAATAAAAATACTGGGAGCTCGAAATCCCCGCTCGAGCAGACATTCCGCCGCTCGAGCGGACATCAAAATTCTGGGTTTCCCAAATTGTGTTCTTGAGGTCCAATTCAACTTTCCAGCCACAATACTTGCATGCAATGGCTCAAATCTCAAATATAATCGCACCAACATGGCATCAATGTAAGATTATAACATTATGGAGCTCAATTTCTTGATTTATCTACATACATGTCCCAAAATATGTCAAATTCAACACCAACATAACAAACTCATCCATTCAAGCTCATATATTCTCAAATTGTACATGCATGTGATGAATTAGCCACATTCTCAACTTAGATAACACAAATGGCGATCAAAACATGAATTTCAACCCAAAACTCTACTTGAATCATGTATTTCAAGCTTATACATGCTATTTCAAAACAATCTCTTACATGCATGCATATATCAAGCTTTAATTCAACAAAGCCAACCCAATTTCATTCAATTTTACTCTTGGTCACCTGATTAGCTTGGATACAAACAAAATTACAAATTACAATCCAAGAATTACTCACCTAGGAGCTTGATTCTCATAATCTATGATCAAATCTTGAATAATCTTCAAGGTTCCCAAGCTTTAGGCTAAAATTTGCACAACTTCTCTCCCTTTCTCTCACTAAGGCCGTATCTCCCTCTCTCTCAATAGTATATCTCAGATTTTGAGTTCAATAGAGTTAAAGGAGAGTGACGTGCTAATATACAACAAGCCCCACTAACATACTATTTTAATATAAAATAGTGAGGCACTCAAAATATCAATTTAATTAGTTTAATCTGACCAGAATAAATTTCTAATTAAATTTCACCGTAGGCTCTAAAAATTATGCCAATCACAATGGCGTAATCAATTTCGGGTTCTGTGGCTGATAAGGCCCTCAATTTAATTTTCAAAGCGGATTATTCAAACAAATATTCATACGGTGAACAGATAGAATTTCAAAATCACATATATTCACATAATGGCACACAAAATCACGCTAAACACAAAATCATACTCAAATTAAGGACCAATTAGCATATTACGGAACAGGGGTATCACACACCAGCAGCTGGAGCAGGAGCAGAAGCGGGAGCACCGAGGATGGCTCGGGCCCGTGGTAGGAGTGGGCCCCAGAGAGGGCAGAGAGTTGGGTGGCCAGCGCTGCCTACGATGATGACATGCAGAGGGCAGGGTAGGGAGACTTATTAGATCCCCATCGCTCCTCCTCTGGCTGATCATGAGTTAGTCGGATTCCATGGCTTGCTCCCGGTATGTTCTTCTACATTTTGCATTCTGCACAGTCATTTCGTTTCATTTCTGTTGATATTCCGCAGAATACTGATACTTCTAATACTTTTGCAGGCTTCCTTCGAGTACACTCGCCAGTCCCTGGAGTTGACTGCTTCGGTGATGGGGATGTTACAGCGGAGCCTCGATCTACTGACCATCTATGGCATTCCGGTAAGTTCCTGTTTGACCGCAGTCTCAAACTCTACATAAACTGTTTCACATAATCTGATGCTTCGCACCGCTAACACAGCACTTGATACACAGCCCTCACGGCATTTGATACACTGTAACCCGCAGACTGTTCATAGCATTGCTCACGACATTCATACACTGCACTCAGTCACTGTATTATGTACTGACATACTACTCACAACATTCATACTCTGTACTCATACACTGCATTCTATATTCATACACTGCTCACAGTATTCATAATCTGCTTTGCGTAGCGTACTGATGCATTCGCCATTTGTCTTTTTCAGGCCCCATTCCAGATTCCTACTGCAGGAGGTGCTCCACTGGCCTTTTTGCTTTCGAGGAGGAGGCGAGGAGGCATGATATCCCTCAAGACCAAAGCGGGGCGCACTCATGTTGGGAGCAGCTCTCGAGCGCTGGTTCCCGACGATGATGAGGCCGAGGCGGAGACAGAGGCGGAGTTGGAGGCAGAGTTGTCCGAGGAAGAGACCGGAGATGACTCGAGCTCGGGCTCAGATGATGGTGCTGATGATGATGTTCCTAGACCTTCGTCCAGGAAGAGGACGAGGACAGACTCTCAGGCCTGACATGACTGCTGCTGATTCAGACTTTCGTTACCTTTTCTTCTTTTTGTTTTGCTTTTATTTTTGCTGATAGCTTGAGCACACTGTACTGCCGCAGGCAGGTTTTGTTTTCTTTAAAGCTATGTATTTGAAAACATGATGCAATGAAACAAGCTTTTTGTTTGAAAAAGAAAGTGTTACATTTGTACATCACATCGCATCGCATTGCATTGCATCACTTTACATAACATTGTGAGTGAGATTGATCTTTTGTTTGAAAATTGGAACACTTGCATCGTAATAACCAGATAATGAACCGGCCAAGGACAAAACAACTCATACAACCGACTGCTCATTCTAAACACACAGCCCATAACACAGCACTTGGTTTACCCGACACATAGCTCATACACACAGCTCATTCTGAACACTACTCATTCTGAACTCAAAGCCCATAACACAGCGCTTGGTTTACCCAGCACACAGCTCATACACACAGCTCATTCTGAACACTGCTCATTCTGAACTCAAAGCCCATAACACAATATTGTGTTCATTTGCACACGGCGGATGGAAGGGCAAAATTTGCAGTAGTCATAACAGGCTCTAATGTTCGAACTTTCCTTATTTTTCTTCTGCTTCGCAATCCGGAACCCAAAAAAGTTTCAGATAGGTCCAGGTTTTACCATTCTGACATGACCTGGGTCAAACCCTGCGGTCATTGAAAGAACTAGTCTTGCTTTGTACAAATGTGGAGAATGGCACAGCACTCTGAGCACAAAATGATTTTTTGAAAATGAGAAAAGGGTTCTCAACTGGGTATTGAGCCTACAACTGAACACAGCATACTATGACTCAACAGAAGGTACACAACCTAAACACATCGAGTAACACTCGAAAAGCCTCAAAACAAAAGTTGAGGTAAACAAAACAAAAGACATGACACACAAACGTGTTACAAAGACAAGGGACCTCTAAGTTCGCGAGGAGCCAGTTTCTTCGGGTATTATTCCCACCCTTTCTTATTTGTGATTCTCACATCACTCTGGCACTCAATCTCTATTTTTTCTAAAAAAGCCCTTTTCTCACTTTTCCTCTCATCGCACATCTCTCTATTCTTTAATCTCTCATTTTTCAATCCCTCCCCTGGTTGGTTGACGGATAAACGAGAAGTTGTGGGTTCAAGCCCAACACTGTTAGCTCGTAGCTATTCCTCCGGTGACATTTAGTCGATGCCCCGGATAAGGGAGTGGAGTATCTTGATCCACTCGAATTCGTGCTTCGCACTTGGCTTGATACCTCGTTGCTTGGAGGATGTTGAGAGCTTTTAGCCCTTTGCTTGCTAGCTTCAGTTATGCCCTCTGTGGCGAGTAGAGTGCCCTTTTCGGCAAGTATGGTGCCCTTTCTAGCAAATGCATTGACAACGGGGGAAAGACATGAAGCCTGACTCAACTATGCCCCTAGTTCATCATTTTGACCATTTTTTTTTGGTTTTCTACTAAAACAATTTTGACCAAAATGAGAGTTAGATTAGCATGCTTGTTCAATTTTCTGATTCAAAATCATGCAAGTCAGGCTATGAGCACTGAAATTTTTCCCTATTTTGGGTCCAAGAAATGGTTCATTTTTTGGAAAAGATGGAATAATTTTCAAGAAATTAGTCAACCTCAGTAAAAATTCTCAAAAACCGTTTTGGCAAATAGCCAGTGCTCAACGAGCACGGAACCTACTCTCGAGATGCGCAACCTCGGATCTGAAGAAAAATTGCCCCTTGCTTGAAAAGTGCTGCATGGCAACAGAAAGTTGCCCCTTGTTTGAATGGCGACTCATGGCAACAGAAAGTTGCCTCTTGTCTGGATAACGCCGCAGCATACTGTGAACAGTTCTCATTAGTGATGATCGCAACCGACCTCTCGGATACAGAGAAGACGAAGATGGTCAAAACCAATATATGGACACAGTCACTTTGAAAGTGTTGGTAGCTGGACTTCAGGATGAAGTTGCATACGTATCCCAAACATGGGAATCAAGCCTTACATAGTTCCGGTTAAGGTACACTCGTGTATTAACCCTCACCTTCTTTGCTCTAACTTTTGCCAAGGCCGCACTTCCGGGTTTTCAACCTTGCGAGCTTTGTTTTTCTTTCCTTTTCAATTCTTTCCATTTTCTTCTTTTTTCTTTTTTTTCATTCTTTGCATTTTTCTCTTTTTGTATTTTTATTTTTTCTCTTTTTTTCTTTTCTTTTTTTGTATTTTTTTTTCTTGCTCTAACTTTTGCCTGGGTCGCCCTTCCGGGTTTTCGGCCCAGCGAGCCTCTCAAGGGTAAACGTATAGCTTTGTCCATGCCAAATGGTTTTTTGAGATCCTGAAGTCATCTGAATCCAGGAGAAAGACTGTTGTATTGATTTGCAGAAGGATCCATCTTCGGCTCTACGAGCACATCGGGCATTTTTGCCCCTAGTTTGAGGGGTGCTTCTGATTTAGCTTTGCAAGCTTCTTTTAATGACATCTGATCTTCTTGATCTGACTTTGGTGCCTCTTGTTAGAGGGCTGCTTCAAATCTGGCCACACAGGCCTTACATGGTGGTTGACTGTTGAACACTCTGAACCCAAGGTCAAGGTTTTGAGAGCAAAGGGATTGAATCTTGAGGCTGAGAGCAATCCTAAGCTGCACAATCTCAAGAGTGATTCCACACAGGTCTTCGCAGGACTGCGCAAAACATTTTTTTTGGAAAACTTTTAAGAAAGCGACGAATCGCTCGCGCTAAAGACAAAGTAGAACCAATTTGGATCAAGCCAGGATCCTTCTCAGTACTCACACTAACAAGCATGATTTCATTCATTAAGGGCTTAGCACGCCTCTCTTTCTCTCAATTGGTCAAATTTTGCAAAACCCGAGGAATTCCTTCCTCTTTGTTTTCATCACCACAGTGTTAAAAAAAAGGTTTTGAAAAACTTAGGTCAATGCAATGATTTAAAGGTGCAGAAGAGCAGGTGGAATGCACAGCCGTCCCATTCAAATCTTCTGGCACAACTAGCTCAATAGTAGCAATAAGCACGGAAACATGATAGCCGCAGCTGTTTCATTCAAATTTCCTGGTTGCAACTGGCTCCACAGCTGAGACTGACTCAAAAGAAAGCAACAGGATAATTACAAAACAAAATAATGATATTCGAGGCAACAACCCTGGAATCACCTGATTTCTATACAATGGGACTGACTCGATACAATAAGACAGACCCTTAAGCAAAAAAACTGACTCAAGACAATGAGACTGACTCAAAATAAAACCAAAGAACTGACTCAACACCCAAGCCAGAAATTACAAAAAAAAAAAAAAAAAATAGCATTCGCAAATGCTCAAAACAGTGCGTGCCAGACGCCACATCTGAAATACACCGAGCGCCGCCCGCAGGTGGTTCAACCCCTAATCACATACTTGCAGTATCCTCGAAGTCCAACAACTTAGCGGTGACATACTTTGTAGAGGTGGGTGGGAGTATGACCTCATTGTCAATCAAATCTTGTACTTCATGACGAAGATGGAAATAGTTGTCGGTACTATGACCGGTTTGCTGGTGGTACGCACAGTACAAGGCAGCATCATGTGTGAGAGGGAGATTCTTCGGGAGAGGTCGAGGCTCGAGGGGTTTAAGATGCCCCTTTCTAGCCAAAATTTGAAATGCCCTAGACAAAGGCATGTAAAGAGCATGAAAGACTCTGCACCCTCGAGGCAGATACTTCGAAATCTGTGGATTCTTGCTAGACGCACTAGTGAAAGGGTCGGCAGGCACTGCCTTGACTTTCTGATCCTTCCCCGATGCAAAGTTGGGATTGGAGGGAACTGTTCTGGCATGACGGGGCCTATCCCGATTTTCTGCCTAGCTGGAACTCCCCTCAGTTGGAGTGGGGAAAGAATCGTCGACAGTTTTAGCCACCACTACGAATATTTGCTGTTTACTCAATCCTCCAGCTTTCAAAGCCTCGACTGCCCGCAGCAATTGTTCAACGGGATTAGCATCTGTTCCCACTTTGTTCTTACCTATAGCCTCAGCTTGATCGAGGGTTTGGGTTGCTACATTAGAGCGGAACCCGGTTGTTGTTGCCATGTCATGGCCATAGCTTGAGATAGCCTCAGGTTGGCTGAGCTCGATCACAATTCGCCCCAGTAGCGAGGGCTCCTGCGGTACAAAATTCCCGGCGTAGGATGTGGTTGGTGGCGAAGCCGACATTCCGTTGGCGAGATCGGCCACAGATCGCTGAAGATCACCAATCATTCCCATCAATTCAAACGTGGTGGGCTCACGAGCTTGACACAACTGTGGTGTCCAGCTCGGGTGCGCAGCAGGAGACCTAGGCGGGTATGGGACTTAAACATTGGTCTCGTCCCGCAAGACGTTTCCTTGGTCCAATGCTGCTGCCATAACCACTATTTCCTCTGAACTTTGAGTCATCATAAGTCCACTGAATTGAACGGTGACTGACGGATCAGATGTCTGTCTTGCCTCAACAAAGGAGAACACCAAATATTCTGAACTAACTCTCTGAACTGAAAGAGAAAACACGCAGCATTTCGGCCCAATCAGAGCAGACACAAGCATAGTTGAATAACTGTACTCTACTACTGATCACTGTTCCAAAATCACTGCCCCAAAAACTGAATCTGATACCCGCAGATATAACTAATTCTCAAATTCCGATACAGATGCCCTCAGGCCTGATACTCAGACTTGCAAACTGATATATGCATTCCCTGTAGAGGTCAACTCAAAAAGCATATAACAAGCAAGCAATAGCCAAAACACCCCTATTTGGGGGTAGGGCTTCCCTGTCTTATTTTGTCAGGAGCTATGGTTTCACTACGCACGCAGCGGTTTCAAACAACCTATAAACGAGTAAGCAACCTGTCCTAGCTTGGAATGGTCACTATGGATTCCGATATGCACTAGGTCTGTAGACATCCTCGAACGTCCCGGGAGGATAAATCCCGTTTTGTTCATTTGGGGGTCACTACAGTTCAGGACTCAATGTCACGGTCCTGTATCTAATCTCGTAGAGTGCAATGCAAGACCGATGAATCATCAAAGAGTCCAAATCTGGCAAATCGTTTTTGAAAATAGATTTTTTTTAAAGAAGTGCCAAACATGGACTGCTTTGCCAAATATAGAGTCGCCAACTAAATATTTTATAATGGGGAAATTTAGGAAACCCTGACTCGGTGCCAAAGGCCATGTGTCCGTCATCACCAAAGTTGCCTCGGCTCGGGAACTTGGGTACGATTAGGGAAGGTCAGCTATGAGCACCCCCTCTCGCCCGATCCGAAGATCGGCCTCTACTAACCATGATATCCGATTTTGAAAACGTTATGTGTTCTTATTCCGGTTATTAGCTAGAATTACTATGTGATGCACACAGCAAAACAAGTATAGACTAGATCACCTAATTTGGAACAAAGCATTGCATATCCGTTTGTTTGGAAAACGTTTGGAATTTGCTGCTCGCAAGTAGGCTAAAACACGGATTTCAACGAGTTGTCCCAACTCAAACAATCCAACCTTCACCCATAAGCATTCAGGCAGTTTATCACATAAGCATTTAGCCGCATGGTAACCATGCTGTCATGTTAACATTCACACTCATGCGAGACGCTAAAGCATAAATACTTACATCGTACTCCATGCCAAAACAATAAAACTAGTTAGTAACACATGCATGACCCTAGTTCATGTTAAGTGGCTAATGTATCACATACAGAATGCAACTAAGTAGGCTCAGCTACTAATGACATGGCATGGCACTTACTTCAAAACATGCTTTGAAACACGTATTCAAGAAAGTGTATTGAAAATTGCAATGCAGTTTGAATGATGAACCGAGCCTTCAGTGCATGCAAGACAAATGAATGATGCACTCATGCAAACATACGGTATGCTAAACAAACATGTCCCTAAAACTAACCAACATAAGAAGGTAAATAAAAGGGAGAAAGAAAGGGGGTTGGAGGACATGCACACACACGCACCCTTATTACAACATTGTGCCCTCACAGGGAGGGTCCGAATAAAAGAGTCCGAATGTCCAAAATAGGTACAGTCCAAAGCAAAATAAACAACTAGCTAATCTAAGCTAATTACTTATTACATCACAAACTAATTTAATTAACCATCTATGCTAATCAAATAATTACAAAAACAAATGAGCCAATTAACAAATTAACTAATTTCAACTGAGCATGCATCTAGCTAGCTACTGAAGCTAATTAATCTAAGTTATTACATAATTAGAAACCTTGGGACACGAGGGATGCGCATGCTCGCTTCGGTTCCCCGCCTTGGAATGCTTTCCATTTGCTCTTTGGAGGCTCTGTTTGTAGGGTGCCCTCCAGTTCTGGGTGCTGAGACTTACCAAAACACTGCAGGGGAAGCTCCCAGTGGCCTGCCGGCCAAGGATGGAAAGCTGCCGGCCAAAGATGGCCCACTGCCGGCCAAGGGTGGCACACTGCCGGCCATCAATGGCAGGCGGCCGGCCACTAGTGTGCTGTGACACCAAACTGCAACGAAGCACAAAATAGAGGAAATGGAGGGTCTCCTAAGGACATGTATGCACTATGGCACTCCAAATCACCTCAAAACATCAAGGAAGAGGCCAAGTCGGATCCACGACATCAATCACGCATCTCGATGCATAATGGCCAAAGATCCGACTTGTGCAAATCAATATGAAAATGAATGCACAAATACAACAAGTAAAGCCTAGAACTCTATCATGAATCATCAAGAGCTTCGGTGACCGAGAATTGAGGCATGTTCCATCACTTGAAGTATGAAACGCCTCTCGTTCCGCGTGCTCGGACTAACAGTTAATCCAAGCAATGCAATGCATAAGTATGGCAAACATGCAACATGACCTAAGTATGCAAACATGCAATCAAATCGAACATGCAACAAGCATATGAGCATAATGTAAGGCAACAACCTAAGACAAAATGCAATATGAACATATGAACATGCAAGGCATGTAAAGCTAAGCAAGTATGCAATGACACACTACATGTAACAAGCATGCGACAACATGGTAAAATGGGCTTACACCAAAGATGGACAACTCTTAACTAGGTCCAAATCAGTAGCCAATAGCGATGAATTAAGCCACACAAAAACACTCAAGCATGCAAAATGCAAAAGGTTCAACAAAGGGGGCCTAAAAGGGCAACTCTCAAAAGTTCCTAAGAAGTGACAAATGTGAAAGTGTAACAACACTATATGCACTAAAATGAGATGATAAATGATGCCAAATCATTTAAACAACACAAGTAAAGCATGCGAAGGTCCTAAGTCATGAAAGCTAGCAAAGAGCAATACAAAGGAGGCATGCAATACATGGCACGAACACATGAACTAAGCATGGGCAGAGTTTAATTAAGCCTAAAAAAGGACTTAAACATGCTGTAATGAAGGCTCAAACACCTAGACATGCAAGCATACAAGCTAAGCCTTAAACTAGGCAATAACGCACGACATTCAAAGGCACTTGAAGCATGAATGAAGTGAGAATGTGACAATGGTACATGCTCTGAAATGAAGCATTAAATGATGCCAAATCATCTAAATATCTCAAAGATAGCATGCATGCATCACCGAAACACAAAGCTTGCAAGGTCAATTACACTACAGCTATACAAAGCATGCATTATTTGACTAGGAAGCATAAATACAGAGGCAAGGCAGCCCCAACACATGAACATTTCTAGTTCAAAGCATGGCCAAAAGATGCTAGCATGATGGACTAACATAGCATGCAAGATTGGCTAGTAGGCATGGTTTCCATGGCAAGTGTATGAAGCAGGTAAGAACTCATCAAACCAGCAAAAATCAGTGAACTAAATAAGCCAAAATATGCCCAAATAATCATGGAAATGCAGCCAATGCATGCCAAAATGAGGGGCTTCTTTGGAGGGCCACACAAGGGATTATTAGGCACATGCAAGATGGACAATCAACAAGGCCAAACCAACTCCGGAAATGGCTCAAGAGGGTCCCAAAACCCACTAAAAAGGGCCTGGAACAAGGCCTAGAGGCATGCAAAATGTAGTCTCTTTGGAAGGCCAAAAGAGGCCATCAAATAAGACAAGGAGAGAGGGGGTCACCCCCGTCTAATTTTGGCCTTCAAGAACACAACAAGGCCACTGAAAATCCACTGGATTTCAGTGACTAATAGGCCAAAACAAGGCCAATGCAAATACTCACATGTATGGCTCTAAACATGAAGAGATAAAGCATGCATGGGGGAAGATGACCACAAAAGGCAAAGAGACCTTAATCAATCTTAAAGAGGAGGTGAAAACAAGACATTTTCTAGTTTATAACAAAACTCAAAGGTGAACACAAATAGGGCTAATCTATCATGCAAAAAAAGGCCCTAAAAGAGAGGTTAGAGACAAGGGACAACAGCTGGCCCCAAATGGCAAAAAGCCCTTCAACAAAGTTGAAGAGGGGATCAAAACAAGGTACTTTACAATTTACATCAAGCCACGAAAATAATCACAAATAAGGCCAAACTATCATACAAGAAAAAGGCCTAAAAGAGGGATAAAGAAACAAGTGGTAGGAGGAGACCTCAAACAGCAAAGAGTCCTTCATCAAACATGTAGAGGAGCTCAAAATATGATGATTTTCAGTTCATGACAAAGTCCAAATATGCTTTCAACTGAGGATAGCCAATGAACAAAGAAAGTGCAAGTTTAGGGAAAATAGAGATTTACCCTAGAAGAGCAGTAAACCAGCAGGTTTTGGTCCAAAATTCTGAGCTTCCAACCTCCTGAAATGGCCTCCAAGGTGCTGGAATGGAGGATAGAGGTGTATATCTAGGTGTTGTAGTGCAAAAAGGCAAGGAAATCCAACTCTAAAGCCTAGAACACACACAATATAGAGAGAGAAAGATTTTTTCCTCTTTAAAACTCAGAACCCTTGCATAAAGAAGAAGGCTCTTTCTTATATAGAACAATGCAAAGCCAAAACTTCTTGAACAAGCTTTTCAAGGCTTCCATCCCTCCATACACGCGTATGGAGGGGAGCAAATGAAAATCCAGCTGGCTCAAAAGATCTGCCTGGAAACTAGCTGAGATAGGGGGGTGCCGACCATCAGTAATGGTGACAAGCCACACCGATGGCAGTAGGCTTCATCGATGGCGGCAGGGGAAAAGCCATGGCCGGCAGTGCCATGCCATGGCCGGTAGTGCACTATGAGGGCCACTCTAACAGGACCTAGTCAGGGTCCAAAAATGAGGCAGAAAGGATACAAGGTCCGGGAAACTCGAACCAGTGACATTCCGCCGCGATGGTTGAGTGCTCGACGAGCAATCGAACCAGTTGTTGGGTGTACCTACAAGCACAACCAAGTCTTGAGGACAGTCAAAAATGGGGTGTCTACAGTTGCCCCTCTTTGACAAAACTCAGAAGTCACAGAGTGACGGGAGTGAATGTCAAAGCCCAGAGACGACCCATTTTTGACAAGGCCGAAGACTCAGACAATCAATTAGTATAAGCATGCAGGGATGCGCCTGAAGGCTGGGGAAAAATGCAAACGATATGCAAGATGCAAAGGCATGACTAACAATCATGCCACGGATACTGTAATGAAGCAAGACATGCAACAGTTTTAAGCAAGCGAACACGAATCTGACTACACTACAATACAGAAAGGATGTAAAAGAATTATGCAGTTCTTACCATGTTTTACGCAGAGCGCATACAATACCTGTGCGGCTCGTCTGGTTGCACCAGCTTTAAATGAACCGTACATACAATATCGTGCCTGAAAAAGAAATGAACTTACCAGGTACAATATCATTACGAAGATGCATAACAATGCATTTGAAAAGTGCGTGACAATGCATGCGAAGTGTGCATTAACACATGTAAGTAAAGCGTGCGCGACAACGCACGCAATGTGTAAAGCAAGCAAAGGTATGAACACATAAAGCAAGCAAAGGTATGAACACATGTCAGTAAAGCACACGCCGAAACGTGCACAATGTGTAACCACCAGAAAGATACATATACACATGTAAGTAAATCATGCAGTAACGCAAGCAATGTGTATGGCAGGAATGAACACATGTCAGTAAAGCAAGTGTGATTAATGCAAGCAACGTGTAACCTCCTGTAAGATGCACAAACACATGTAAGAAAAGCACACGCAGAAACGCATGCAATGTGTAAAGCAAACAAAGGTATGAACACATGTCAGTAAAGCACACGCTGAAACGTGCACAATGTGTAACCACCTAGACGATACATTATACACATGTAAGTAAAGCATGCAGTAACGCAAGCAATGTGTATAGCAGGAATGAACACATGTAAGTAAAGCAAGCGCGATTAACGCAAGCAATGTGTAACCTCCTATAAGATGC
The DNA here is from genome assembly GCA_025200525.1 of Camellia lanceoleosa. Taxonomy (NCBI): domain Eukaryota; kingdom Viridiplantae; phylum Streptophyta; class Magnoliopsida; order Ericales; family Theaceae; genus Camellia; species Camellia lanceoleosa. The sequence continues at coordinate 58,987,300 of CM045759.1, forward strand.
ATAAACACATGTAAGTAAAGCACACGCAGAAACGCATGCAATGTGTAAAGCAAACAAAGGTATGAACACATGTCAGTAAAGCACATGCCGAAACATGCACAATGTGTAACCACCTAGAAGATACATTATACACATGTAAGTAAAGCATGCAGTAACGCAAGGAATGTGTATAGTAGGAATGAACACATGTAAGTAAAGCAAGCGCGATTAATGCAAGCAATGTGTAACCTCCTGTAAGATGCATAAACGATGTTTGATAAAGAGAATGCATGACAATGCATAATAGGGATAAGGAAATGCATAACAATGCATGACAGATGCACATGACGATGCACGGTAAGGAGAATGCACGACAATGCATGATAGAGAAAATGCATGTCAATGCATAATAGATGCGCATGATGATGCACGATAAGGAAAATGCATGTAAAGTGCGCATGACGATGCGCGATAAGGGGAATGCATGACAATGCATGTTAGAGATATACAAAACAATGCACATGAACTAGATTGGTGTTTATTGTTACAAATGAATGCTAATTGATATTGACAAAAGAGAAAGATGCTTAATGAAGACATCTTAAAAGGAGACCTCCGGTTTACCTCCCGGAGGGCTTGGGATGCATCAAAACGATACACCTCATGCGCATTGATGGTTGTAAACCATCGTATATTTAAGACATGACTCCTGAGCTCCCACGGAAGTGTTTCGAATCAAGCTTTGAGCATTCCACATGATTGTTGGGACCCAGGGACAAATCCCAAGATCAATAGGTAGGAAAGCTGGAGAAGATTTTTTGGTCATCAGGAACAACTGCTGGCCACTGCCGGCCATCTCCATCTAGTGCCAGCCATCTACAGCATGCTGCTGGCCACCGATGTGCCCCTGCCGACCATCGATGGCAGATTCGGGTAAAAGGGGCCTTTAGGCCGTGGGTCTTTAAATAGGCTCCAAACCAACCCATTTCCTCACTAACCTTTCCATAGAAATCACTTTTCTTCCTTTTTAGGAGTGCCTTCTCTCTAGATTCGCGCATTCTACGCGTTTCCCAACACCCTATACAACCTTGAATCACTAAAGATCCTTGGTTTTCTTTGATTTGAACCGATCAGAAATTGCATCCGAGGCTTCTTTCATCATTTCCCGAATTCAAAGATCATTTCCCCCGATCTTCTCTCGAGGTTAGTTCAGGCTTTTCAACTTTTCTTGAATTTTCTCTCTCTTAGGGTTTGAGTTTGTCATCATTTTGCTCATTTTTGCTCATTTTCGCATCATTCTTTTGCATTCATCTCAGATGGCTGATGACGTGCCCCATGACGAGGGTTTCCCCGCACTCCCTCCAGTAGAGTTGGCGGTAGAGTTTGCGGCAGAGCCAGAGGTTGAGCCTCAGCCATTACCATTGGATGTGCGTCCCTTTGACCCTACGGTGTACCATCCGGAGACTCACATCATTCCGGTGGCAGGAGGCATCAATTCCTTTACCGATTTTGATGAGGATGTACCAGACGACCTCTTATTGAGGGAGCTGATGTCTCATTTGTCGACCATTGCCGTAGAGGTACCACCTTTACCCTTTATGTAGTATTACTCTCGAATATCTGCATCTTTTGCGGCGTTTCGATCTGATTGCATCGCATGATTTAATCTGACTGCATTTCATACACTGCTACCCTGTATACACTGCACTTAAGTGCATCTCACGCTTCACCGTTCTGAATTCAAATGCATCATTAACCCATCATTGCCCTGGATTCGACTATATTTTCAATACATTATTTATCTGATCTGAACTGAATTGCATTTTCAATATACTGTTGACCTGACTTGAACTGTACTTTCAATACAATGTTGACCTGACTTGAACTGTACTTTCAACAGGAGGGATCTTGCTCCTTTCGAGGATACGGCGCCACGACCGCTAGAGACTGGTACGATGTGCTTCCCACGGGGGTTCGCCAGATTGTCGACGAGACCGGCTTTGGTATTTTTTGTTGCAGCTTGACACGAGTTATAGCGAGTTGTCCTCTCTTGGGGGCTCTCGTGGAGAGGTGGTGGGACACCACCAATTCCTTCCATTTCTCCACGGCAGGGGAGATGACCATGACTCCTTTTGATTTTGCTATGATCACCAGTCTGGGAGTGGGAGGTGATCCGATTCCCCAAGCTCCCGACATGGGGGAGTGGGTGGCTGCATGGGATGTGCTACTTGGAGTGCGTCCACCCCTTGCTCGAGCGGGTATGGTTAGATATTCTTGGTTCCAGGAGTAGTTCCGCGGGGAGGATCCTCAGACCGATGAGGGAGTGGAGCAGTATGCTAGGGGCTTCCTTCTATTCCTTTTCGGTACCACCTTGTTTTCAAACAGGTGGAATACCGTGGGTTTATACTTCTTCAGCGCCCTGGTAGTGCTTCCGCGGGCAGTTCCTACAATTGGGGCGCAGCCGGCCTCACCACTCTTTATGGATACATGAGCTCCACTTCTCGGATGTGTAGGAGATTGATTGGAGGCTACTGGCGAGCTTGGGAGGTACGTAACCCAGTTCCCCATTTCATTACTTTGCTTAGGATTTGTACGTTTTGCTTTGTTCAATATTTGCACTCTCTGTACTCACTGTCATACTGTATGCTTTCTGCTTTACATTTTCTGTACACCATACATTGCTCATGATACACTACATGCATAGGATCTAATGTCTGCCTTTTTAGCCCTGCATCTGTTATGTACTGTACTGCATTTTGCTTTCTGCATTCTTATTCATACGCTGTACTGATCACACCTGTTCAATAGCTTTGGGTATATGCATATTTCCCGGCGCTTGCCCCAGATCCGGTGGAGGAGACTGCAGTGACGGTCCCATTTTCTGACGTATCTGACGGTCCGCTCCGCCGTAGGACCCGGGACGGCTTCATGTTTTTCTGACAGTATTTTGACACAGTCGCGGCACGTGAGGTAAGTTTGCAATGAGTTATTTTGAGTAAACCGATGCACCTGCCTTAGTTATTTGACGACTGATCATTTCGTTGGTTCTCTTTCTCAGATTTCATGGCGACCATGGGAGGTGATTCCATCGGGACTACGAGATCAGTATCACACTGCTCATATCATGTCTCGGTACCGTATTCTCTTCGAGGGGCCGATCTATCAAGCCTGGTTTCTGAGCGAGCGCTTTGTGCACCAGACTTTTGGGTCGCCTGCCCCATTTGTACCGATGGCGCCTCCACCATCGATGAGGGCGACACACATGTTATCTGCCGACCAGGTGATCCAGTTCATGGTAGGGCTGGAGACAGATTATTTTCGTGCTGAGGGCGACTACGCGACCTTCATTCAGACACATCTGATGCCGCCTTTGACTGGTGTCTGAGGGGGAGAGGGAGAGAGGGCTCCAGCTATGAGAGGTAGAGGCGGAGCGGTCAGGTCTCGTAGGAGGCGAGGCCCTGAGGGGAGACAGGAGTCTGGATGGCCAGTATTGCCTGCTACTATGACACTTCAAGGGCGAGCTGGAGAGATTTATTGGGTTCCCTTTGCCCCTCCTCCAGTTGGCACGAGCTTATCGGAGGTTACGGCTCGACTCCGGTATGTGCTACACTATCACCTCTTGTACTGTTATTTGATTTCCCTTGATATTATACAGAGTACTAATGATTTCGACCATTTTTGTCGGCTCCCATTGAGTACACTCGTCAGTCTTTGGCGATGACGGCTTCAGCGATAAGGATGCTGCAGACGAGCATGGACCTACTCAGTATTTATGGCATTCCGATAACTTCATTCAAACTGCTTGGATTTGAAGTCTTTTCTTAACACACCATCATTTGTATAGCTTGCACACTGCCTTCATCTAATGCATTGTTCCCATACCCCACTCACGGCATGCATTCACTGTAAATCATTCACTATTCACAGTACAACACTTTGATGCATCTGACATGCCTTGGTTACTAATGCATTTCGGGTGGATTGTCCCTTTTTCAAATTCCTTTCTTGCTGCCAAGCCCACCGGGTGTTCCAGTAGGAGTAGGGACGGGCCCTTTAGTACCTCCTCGAGTAGCAGAGGGAGCAGGACAAGGGACTAGTTCACAGGGACCTGTCTCTGATGATGATGAGTCTGACGAGGAGGCGATGAGTCCACATTCAGAGTTAGAGTCGGATGCTAGTGGTGGACATCCTGGACCTTCGTCCAGGAAGAGGACCAGGACGGATTCCCGTACTTGAGACCGCCAACATTGGTCCAGACATTTTGCTACTTCAGACGATGATCTTCTTTTGTTTTATTTTCCTTTTTACTAGTAGTTTTTGCACATTGTACTGCGTTGGGCAGATTTGTTTAAAACTGAACTCTTTTGTAAAAAGAAACTATGACGGAATGAAAACAGCCTTTTTGTTGGAAAAGTGTTTCGTTTGTACATTCTATGCATCGCATCGCATCACATCGCATCGCTTTACACAACCATGTAAATGAGATTGAAGTTTTGTTTTGAAAACCAAACGCTCAAATTGCACTAATCTGGTAGTGAACCGACTAATAACAAAACAACTCGATAAACAAAGAAAAACTTGACAAATTTACAACTCGATGAATGAAAGGAAGGTAATTACAACCTGACACAGAAAAAGAAAACAATACGTCTTAAACAAGCGACCACGACAAAGCCCAACAGGACAAAACATGACCTTGAAAGACAGGAATCCACTGCAACAGACAACTGGGCCTTCAGTGAGGGAGCTAATGAGTGAGAATGGAACACTGCCGGCCACCAATGGAGGCCTGCCGGCCATCAGTGTGCCACTGCCGGCCATCTATGGTAGATTCTCCAAAATGGTGACACCTGTCCTCCACTCACTACCTTATCTTCTATATGAGTTCCAGCTTCGGGATTCTCTTCATTTCAGCTCAAATTTGCACCAAATGGAAGCATTCTCTGCCCAAAACTTCGCAAATTGGATTGCTTCTCTAGACGGCTTGGAAAAGTTGAACTTCCAGGGCTTCGGTTTGAATGCACTATTCACGCTAGGCCGTACTCCGCTGCACCTTCCTTTCCTCCATGCCGCGGCAAGATTTTGGAATCCGGTAACACACATCTTTAGCTTTAGCGGGCTAGAAATGTGTCCTACCTTCGAAGATTTCCAAGTTTTGATGGAATCTGAACGCAACAAGGAGATCCTACCCGAGCTTAATTTTGGCCATGCCCAAACCTTAGGGCGAATGTGTGGACTTACTATGTGTGACGCTCGGTCTCTGATTCATGACGGAATGCTGGACATTCCCAGTTTGATCTATCAGTTTTCCGATGCCGGCGATCGCAACGACCATCATTGGCATGGCTTCCGGCGACACGCCCTCTGTTTGTGCATGCTATCTCATTTTCTGTTTAACTCAGGCTCCGGAGGATCTAATGTTCAGTTGATCGAGGTTACCCAGGGCTTGAAAGAGGGCAAGAGTTGTGTTGTCATGACTCTGGCTAAGACGTTGATGGGGTTAGACGCCTCTTATCGTCGAGAGATGACCAGATTTGCGGGGAGTCCACTATTGCTGCAGGTAAAGTTTTCCACCCAATCTCACATGTGTACCACTCACGCCACTCGGCCCTCAAACTCAGTTTTTCTCTCAAAACCCTTTTCCTTACTTTTCTCTCAACTTGTACATCTCTCTATTCTTTATTCTCTCATTTTTCATCCCTTCCCAGGTGTGGTTGATGGACAAACTGCAGGTTATGGACCCCTGTCCAGCATACTCAGCTAGTGGCTACTTCTTCAGGCAACGCCTGATCAACGCCCTTGATGAGGGATGGTGGTTCGACTGGATGTGCAATTTTTCTGCCGACGTCATTGCTTGGTGATGTCCTTGGCTCAATCAACCGACAATGGGCTACAGCATGTCCCGATAGATTGGGATTCAGTTGATTGGCTTTACTCACTGTGTGTTCTATTTTTCGTTCCGGTTCCAGTGCCAGCTCGATCATGATCAGACTTGCCCGTCAGAGGGGATAGAGTACCCGGCTGCATTCTCGGTTCGAGGCGCACAGCTTGCCCGATATGCCACAGCATGGAGGACGAGAGAACTCCTGGCCCCCGCTCCCACTTTCAGTTGCACTTTGTCTGATGAGTGCTGGGATTGGCTCAGTGAAGAGGCACAAATCGGGCCCAGCTTGGCATCAGAGACTTCGACCAGCTCTGGGAGGGGGCGCAGGGACACCTGACTTGACTATGCCCCGGGTTTATTGCTTTATTAGAACTTTCAAGTTTTCTTTTATGAATGTAGTAAAAAAAAACCAACTTCAATTTGTATGCAAGTGCAGGAGGACTTTGTATTGAAATCAATGAAATTGAAAGTTATGGTACTGAAAATTTCCCATTTTGGTCGAGAAATGGTCTTAGTTGTAAAAAGATTAATTTGAACAAAGTCAACTTTTATTAAAACTTTTCAAAACTATTTTCGATATGGATCAGAACTGGACACGCCTGAGATCTATCACTGAGATGCACAATCCCGAATCTTAGCAACTGGAAAGTTGCCCCTAGTCTGAATAGCACCGCGGCACTGCACAGCAACGGAAAGTTGCCCCTAGTCTGAGTAGCACTGCACCGGAGATTACAACCGAAATTCTTGAATGCTGACTAGACAGAGATGGCCGAGATGATCAAATGGACCAAGTTGATCGGGGAAAATTGTATGGCTGAACTTCAGGATGAAGTTGCCTACGTATCCCAAGGACAGGAATCAAGCCTTACGTAGTTCAGGCTTAGGTTTGCTCGAGTATTTTCACTGTCCTTTTACGCTCTAACTTTTGCCAAGGCTGCCCTTTGCGGGTTTTCAACCTTGCGAGCTCAGTTTTTATATTTTCCAATTTTTTGTGCTCTAACTTTTGCCTAGGTCACCCTTTCGGGTTTTCGGCCTAGCGAGCCTCTCAGGGGTAATATTTCTTCAACTTGTCCATGTTGATCGGTTGGGAGAACTCTAGGCCATCTAGGTCCATCAGAACAACAGCTCCACCCGACCAAATAGATTTAATGATGTAGGGACCAGTCCAATTGGGTTTGAACTTGCCCCTTGGATCGTGGATGGGAGCTCGGTTATCCTTGAGCACCAAATCACCTTCCTTTAGATTCCTGGACTTAACCTTCTTGTTGAAAGCTCGGGCAATTCTGCGCTGATAACCTTGAACATGGTACAATGCTTTCAGTCTTCTCTCATCAAAGAGCATGAGTTCCTCGAATCTGCTCTGCTGCCAATCTGCCTCGGCTATTTGACACTCAACCAATACTTGTAATGACGGGACCTCAATTTCGATAGGTAGAACGGCCTCCATCCCATAGACTAATGAATACAGAGTTGCCCCAGTAGAAGCTCTAATTGAAGTTTGGTAGCCCCATAGAGCAAACGGCAGTTTATCTGGCCAGTCCAGGTAGGTTTCCACCATTTTCTGCAGTATGTGCTTGATGTTCTTGTTGGCAGCCTCAACCGCTTCGTTGGTCTGCGGCCGGTACGTGGATGACTTATGAAAAGCCACATTGTATTTCTCCAACAAATCAATCACCTCCTTCTTGAAGTGGGAACCATTGTCTGAAATAATCTCGTTTGGGACTCCGTAGCGACAGATGATGTTGTTTCTGATAAACTTCGCGACATGTGAAGCCTTCAACAATGCATAAGATTGGGCCTCGACCCACTTCGTAAAGTAATCTATCGCGACCAGGATGAACTCATGCCCATTTGACCCCTTCGGAGTAACAGCCCCTATCACATCGATTCCCCAAACTGAAAATGGCCATGGCGAAGTCATGTTGTATAGCTTCGACGGCGGGATGTTAATGCGGCTTGCATGGATCTGGCATTTGTGGCATCGCCGAACAAAGCCAATACAGTCCTCCTCCATGGTGGACCAATAATAACCCTGTCTGAGGATCTTCCATGCTAGCATTACTCCGTTCATATGCGCCCCACATTCTCCTCCGTGGATGGCCTCCATCAGGCACTTCGACTCCTCTGCTTCCACACATAGCTTATGCATTCCCAGATGACCTCTCTTATACAGCTTACCCCCGCAGATGATGAACTGAACAGCCATTCTTCTGATTGCCCTTTTATCTTTGGCATTTGCCCCTGGTGGATACGTCTCCTTCTCCAAGAAGTTCCAAATGTCATAATACCAGGGGTTTTCGTCCTGAACCTTGTCTATGGCAGAAATTGACTCATATGCTGGCGCGAACTTTTGGTCAATGATGACTGGACGCATCCAGACTCCAGACGGGATGCTTATCATGGAAGATAGAGTTGCTAGTGAATCTGCAAACCTGTTGTTCTCTCTTACTAGATGAGTGAAATTTAGCTTCTCAAACCGAGGAATTAACAAATCCAAGGTCTGGTGGTAAATTATCATCTTTTCTTCTTTGACTTTCCAGTCTCCTTTTGCTTGAGACACAACAAGGTTTGAGTCCCCAATGACGTCCAACCGTTTTGCCCCTAGTTCTAGGGCTGCTTCTAGACCGGCAATGCGTGCCTCATATTCTGCTTCGTTATTCGAGACTCTGAACCGGAGCTTAAATGCTAAAGGGATACGAGAATTGTCGGGTGCTATCAACAATACTCCTATCCCATGCCCGTACTGGTTTGATGCTCCGTCAAAGTACATCGTCCAAGTTTCGTCTTCGACATACAAAATGGCTTCATCTGGGAGTAGGTACTCAACTGCTTCATCCCCTTCAACCGGGTGGTCGGCAAGGAACTCTGCCACCGCTCTTCCCTTTACTGACTTACGCGTCACGTATTTCAGATCAAATTCGGAAAGCAACAGCAGCGAATGAGCTAGCCTACCCGTAAGTACCGGTTTCTCGAAAAGATATTTGATGGGATCGAGCCGTAAAACCAACATTACAGAGTGAGCTAACAGGTAGTGTTGTAGCTTCCTGGTAGCCCATACCAAGGCTAAGCAAGCCTTCTCTAGTGGAGTATAGCGGGTCTCGTAATCCAGCATCTTCTTGCTCAGATAGTAGATGGCCCTCTCCACTTTGTCTTCCGACTCTTGCGCGAGCATGCATCCCATTGTAGTCTCAATTACTGAAAGGTACAATATCAACGGACTCCCCGGTTCTGGCGGTGACAACATGGGCGGGTTCTGTAAATATTCTTTGATCTGTTCAAAAGCTGCTTGACATCGGCCGTCCTATTGGAATTTCTTTCCTTTCTTCAGGAGACCAAAAAGTGGTTCACAAGTCAAGGTTAGTTTTGAGATAAACCGTCTTATGAATTGCACTTTACCCAGAAAGCCTCGCACCTCTTTTTCAGTCGTCGGTGATGGCATTTCTAAGATAGCCTTGATTTTGGAAGGGTCGACTTCGATGCCCCTTTGCGTAATCGAAAACCCTAACATTTTTCCCGCTGTAACACCGAATGTACATTTCTGTGGATTCAGCCGCAACCAAAATTCCCTGATCCTTTGGAAGAACTTTTGTAAGGCAGTGTAGTAGCCCTTTCTTTCTTTGAACTTGACAATCATGTCATCCACGTACACTTCAACCTCTTTGTGGATCATGTCATGCAGTATTGTGGTCGCGGCCCGTTGATATGTAGCTCCAGCGTTCTTCAACCCAAATGGCATCACTCTATAGTAGTATGTCCCCCACGGGGTGGTGAAAGCAGTCTTCTCCCGGTCTTCGGGTGCCATTACTATCTGATTATAGCCTGAGAAGCCATCCATAAACGAAAGCAAAGCATGCCCCACTGTGAAATCCACCAACTCATCAATGTGTGGCAGGGGAAAGTCGTCCTTCGGACTAGCTCTGTTCAAATCCCTGAAGTCCACGCATACCCGGATCCTGCCATCTTTCTTTGGCACCGGAACAATGTTGGCCAACCAAGTCAGGTATTCGGATACCAGCAGGAAGCCTACATTGATTTGCTTGGTGACCTCTTCATTAATCTTGATGGCCCAGTCAGGGCGGATCCTTCTGAGCTTCTGTTTGACAGGTCGGGCCTCGGAGTCAAGAAGGATCCGGTGCTGTACAATCTCAGGATCGATCCCAGGCATGTCTTCGTAGGACCACGCGAAAACATCTTTGAAATCTTTTAATAAAGCAACTAAGCGCTCGCGTTCCTCCGAAGACAACGTGGACCCGATCTGGACCAGCCGCGGGTCCTTCTCAGTACCAATGTTCACGGTAATGATTTCATCCACTAAGGGTTTGACAAAGCTTTCATGCTCTTGATCAATTAAACGTTGCAAAACCGGAGGAATTTCTTCCTCGTCGTTTTTATCAAAATTTTGAAAGTCCTGATTCAAGCAATGAATCAAAGGCAAAGAGAAGTACTCAGAAACCACATTCACCTCGATCTCATTAAGTACTTCCGAATTGTCCAATTCTTCTGTTACAACAGACTCAAAGGAGAAAGAAAAAGACGACCTGGACAGGACTGTGGCATCTGGGTTATCACCCCCAGGAATACCGGACTCAGACTCAGTCGAGCTGGAACCTGATTCTGACTCACAAGACTCGGTGGAATCAGATTTCGGCTCACTACCTGACCCCGGTGCTGCTCGACAGAAATCCCTCTTCGTACTGCCAAACGAGAGAGGGCGCGATGGATGCATCCAAAATAGTTGATAGTGGGCCCGTAGCCGTTTCATTCCCGATCATGGACACCGAGAAGTTATCCCCCAAGCACAGCTGGTCGATCGAAGGATTTGAAAGTAGACATGCCAGTGCTACCCCCATTTCAAGTTCGGTGTTTTCAGACTCCATTTCCCTACCATGCTCAGCCTCAACTGTCGGGTCAGTCTGCTCTTCGGTAACCTCATCCCCAAATAACTGTAGGTCAAAGAAAATTTCGAACCCTGGCACGCGCTTCCTCTCTGCGTTCAACCACGACTCCGAAAAGCCACATAATGGAAAGTCCTCCCCCTCCCGGACAAAGCGTCCGTTTAGGGTACCCTGAATGGGCCAGTGCATTAAGTCGAAAGGTCTCCCCATTTGTTTCGCTCTGGCTCTTCCAGCCATTTCCTTTCCCTTCCTTACCCAATCCTCCTTGGTGGGCAGATAACCCAAACCAAAGGTGTGGGGGTTGTGTGGCACTTCGGCCAATGCTGCGACGCCCTTCCGGCCGCTCATTCCTAATCCCATCCCGGGGATGTGTTGGAGCTTGTTCATAAGATACACTGCTTAAGAACTGACATATATCCCCTCGTTAGCAGCCATGATGTTCTGTACAACCCGAGCCTCAGCCAGGGTAAAACCTGATATGAACACATCCTCTATACCATGCTTGATTTCCAGAACAGGCATAGATATCTCCGGCGGTGGATGAATTGACAAATTCCCGAAAACAATGGCTACTTCCTTTCCGTAGGGGTATTTCACCATTTGATGCAAAGTGGATGACACTGCCTTTACCTGATGTAGCCACGGCCTTCCCAAAAGCAGATTGAAAGTTGCAGGAACCTCTAAGACATGGAAATCTATCCCATACTGTCCCGGCCCAACTTTAGTCTGAACTTTCACCGTTCCCATGACCTCTCTACTTGTGTTGTCGTATGCCCGAATTACCTGGGTTGTTGGTAAAAAGTCCGCGGTTTTCAGACCGATCGCATACGCCGTCCTTGGCGGGCAGACGGTGATGGCAGATTCGGTGTCAACAAGAACCACTGGTATCCATTTATTCCTACACTCCACAGAGATGTAGAGTGGTTTGTTATGGTCTGCCCCCTCGGGTGGCAATTCTTTGTCGGAAAAAGTTAGCATCGGGGGAGCCCCTCCCGGAAAGACCAATCCTACCAACTGTTCTGGCATGGTTTCTATCGAAAGCTTTGCCTTGTCCATGGCTGATAAGACAACCTGTCTATGCACTCGTGATGCCATAAGTAGTCCCCAAATGGAGATGTCTGCTTGTATCTTTTTTAACTGTTTGAGCACAACCTCCTCTTCAAGTTGTTTCTCCTTTTGCTTCTCAGCCTCTCTATCCTTCCCAGAAACCTCTGGTTGATCTAGGCGTGGGGGTTTGAAGTACCGCCTGCTCCGTGTCATATGGTCGACTTCTCCGAGGTACCAGGTGTCATCGGGTTGGTTGTTCCCCCAATCTTCGTCCGTATGGGCAAGACATAAATCCTCATCCTCCCACCACATTCCATTAGCAGCCGACAGACACCGGTCCAGCTCTGGTATGACTGTCTTCGTACTCGCAGTACCTCCCATCCCTGTGCCCGCAGCATTCTCTGTTTCTGTGCTTATAGTAGTTTCAGTCTCCACATGGGCCTTTGCCTTCCTGATTCTCTCAGAATCTTCAAATCTTTCCTATTCCGACTGTATCAACACAGCTGGTTGCTCAACAATTCCTGTATTCGAAATGCTCCGATCCTGAGGGAAACTCTTGACACCGGCGCTCTCCGGCAATGTACTCTGTTCTTCAACCCTTCCGGCCGCCGCTAACATTCTTGCCCCTGTCGGGCCTTGTTCTGGTTGGCACTTTTCCACCACATCCGGTTGATCATCCAACCACCCAGTAGCCTCTACCGATTCCTCATAATCAAACCAGTTGACCGCTGCGTCCCCTAGGTCTTGGTCACTGTAAAATTGGAAATTGGCAAGGTCCTCTTCCACAGTCGTCAAACCATCCGTCCTCTGTTCCAGACTATCCCCTTGGATCACACACAGCTCTGCCTCTATCAGCCATCCCATATCTAGCCCATTCTGGCCTATTGACGAAATGTAGTCACTCGTACTATATACTCTCTCAACAGAACTCTCAGACTTCTCAAGCTCTGGCTCAACAACCCTCTTTTCCTCTAAAATCTCCTCCCTTCTGTCCTTGACTGTCACCACCACTGGCTTAGGTTGGGTTATGGAGATATCCATCATGCATAAGTCGGTGCAATTAGGAAGCAATACCTCCGACTTAGGTAGGTGAGAAGGAGTGATATAGATACTAGGATCGTAAGACACGACCCCAGTTTGGATAAAGTTGATTCTTTTTGGAGGTGGAGCTTGGTTATGTGTGGGGAGAGGGTTTGTTGTAACATTGGGTTTCTCGGGAGGCAAAATTACCCCATTATCGATGAGATCTTGAATCTCATGACGTAATCGGAAGCACAGATCGATGTCATGACCGTGCTGTTGGTGAAATGCACAGTATTTGGCTGGATTGTGGGCAAGGGGAAGTTTTTCCGGTAATGGCCGCGGCTCTAGGGGCTTCAAATGCCCTTTTCTGATTAAAACCCCCAAAGCTTTGGATACGGGCATATACAGTGGAGCGAAGGTTCTTGTGTTTTTGGGTGGGTACTTGGCTGTTTGAGTATGGCTTCCAGATGCGCCGGAGAATGGCGTAGCTGCCATGGTTTTTGGAGGGGGGTTGGCGGTGACCATGCTCACTTCGGAGGCTCTTGTAGTCGTAGCGCCGCTCGGGCCCGCATTGCTGCTGTGATTGAAAGTTCTTCGGGGTTGCTCCCGGTCATTATCAATTAAGCCTTGCTTCAAGGCATCCTCAATCTGTACCCCCATTTCATGTAGATCAGAAAAGGTAGGAAAGGGGAGTACAATCATCTTCTGCATCAATTTCGGCTGAAGATTACGCACAATCATCCGAATCTGATCCTTGTCTGTGGGCCTTAAGGTCATCATTGAAGCCTTGGCCCTCCATCTAGTCACGAATTCCGAGAAGCTCTCTTTAGGCTCTTGCTTGTCGTCTCGACATCACGGGTCGTAATCTCGATCTGTGTATTGTATGAATATTACGCAATGAAGGCCTCAGCCATCGCGTCCCAATTTCTTTTGACGTCGTCTTCTAATTTGGCATACCATATGGCCGCCACACCCGACAGGGTCCGGCCGAACAAAGACAGCTTCTGCACCCTAGTGAGGCCCATTGGTCTCAAAATATCTGAAAACAACCTCAGGTGCACCATGGGGTCGCCGAACCCGTCAAATCGGTCGATATGAGGCATTTTGAATCTGTCAGGCAGCGTCACAGCTGCATCAGTATATCCATCTTCAATGTCAGGGATGGTCTTGACTCCTTGGGATCTCTTGAACAGCTTTTCAAGCTTGCTCAACTTCATTGCTGTGGGATCTGTCTCGAACTCAAAGGGAGAGTCCGGTAAGTTGGTGGGTGTTTTAGATAACTGGGGTTGGATTTAGGATAGGACCGGGGGTGGAGGGGGTCCTGTGGGAATGTTTGTATCATTCTAAACGTTAGTTGTTTCCCCGAGGGTTGGAACTCCTGGCGGGGAAGGATCTTGCTGCGAAGCAGATGCTCCGGTTTGCTGTTGTAACCTCATGATTGACTCTGCTTGTTCATTCATAACTGCGGCCTGCCGCTTGGCGAACTCCGCCTGTCGGACAGCATCCTGTTGCATCATTTTCATACTCTCTAGGAGTTGACGCATCATTTCCTCCAAGCTGACCATAATGCTCTGTTCTGATTGGATTACCGGTATATATTCCCTCTCTGTAGGTGAAACAGAACCCTGATCCCTATTGTACTCAGGTGGGGTAGATAAGGCCCTTTGAATTGACCGCTGAACTGATGCCCTCTGCCTAACTGTCCTCCGTCTAATAACCACAGGTAGAGAGTGGTACACTGGTTGTCCGTCTACTAGATCCTCAAATCGATGGAGTCAACGACCTCTGATCCAGAGTGCTTGGGGAATATCTGCTTGGTCTGAAGCAATTGTGCTAAACTACCCTAGTAAAAAGATAAATAAAACAATAATAAGGAAATAAATGAGCAGACAAAAAGAAAACATAACAGCTTAAAATAAATACACAACACACAGTTGGGCATCACAATACACTGCCAAAAATACTGTTCTCAAACACTGGCCATTATCCCTGAATCACTGTTCCTGAAAACTGAATCTGATACCCGCAGATAACTGATTCTCAAACACTGAACTGGTGCCCGCAGGCCTGATGCCCAAAACTCGCAAACTGATACATGCACCCTGTAGAGACACACTCTGACAGCACATAACAGATAATCGAGAGCCAAAACACCCCTATAGAGGGGTGAGGTTTTTCCTGTCCTATTTTGTTAGGAACTAGGGTTTCACTACGCACGCAGCGGTTTCAAACAACCTATAAACGGGTAAGTAACCTGTCCTAGTTTGGAATGGTCACTATGGATTCCGAATATGCACTAGGTCGAATGGTCAAAAAGGGTGCCCCGGTAAAATTGGGGTTTGTGTTCCCACACTGTCAGAGCCCACAACCGGTCAGCCTTATGGCACGCTTTGACAAAGTCAAGCCTCCGGCAAACCGTTCAGGAATGGCAGATGGCAAACACGGTGTCCTAGGCGCACCAATGCACATGCAATGCAAAGAGACACATAAATGAGATCAAAACAGGATATCACGAGTTCGAGTCAAGCTCTCTAAATCCCCAGTAGAGTCGCCAGAAACTATAGATGTCCCAGAACGTCCCGGGAGGATGAATCCCGTTTTGTTCATTTGGGGGTCACTACAGTTCAGGACTCAATGTCACAGTCCGGTATCTAATCTCACAAAGTGTAATGCAAGACCGATGAATCATCAAAGAGTCCAAATCCGGCAAATCGTTTTTGAAAACAGATTTTTTTGAAAGAAGTGCCAAACATGGACTGCTTTGCCAGATACAGAGTCGCCACCTAAATATTTTATAATGGGGAAATTTAGGAAACCCTAACTCGGTGCCAAAGGCCACGTGTCCGTCATCACCAAAGTTGCCTCGGCTCGGGAACTTGGGTACGATTGGGGAAGGTCAGCTATGAGCACCCCCTCTCGCCCAATCCGAAGATCGGCCTCTACTAACCATGATATCCGATTTTGAAAACGTTATGTGTTCTTATTCTGGTTATTAGCTAGAATTACTATGTGATGCACACAACAAAACAAGTATAGACTAGATCACCTAATTTGGAACAAAGCATTGCATATCCGTTTGTTTGGAAAATGTTTGGAATTTGCTGCTCGCAAGTAGGCAAAAACACGGATTTCAACGAGTTGTCCCAACTCAAATAATCCAACCTTCACCCACAGGCATTCAGGCAGTTTATCACATAAGCATTTAGCCGCATGGTAAGCATGCTATCATGTTAACATTCACACTCATGCAAGATGCTAAAGCATAAATACTTACATCATGCTCCGTGCCAAAACAATGAAACTAGTTAGCAACACATGCA
Source organism: Camellia lanceoleosa (assembly GCA_025200525.1). Lineage (NCBI taxonomy): Eukaryota > Viridiplantae > Streptophyta > Magnoliopsida > Ericales > Theaceae > Camellia > Camellia lanceoleosa. The sequence goes on from CM045759.1 coordinate 59,003,448, forward strand.
TGACCCTAGTTTATGTTAAGTGGCTAATGTATCACATACAGAATGCAACTAAGTAGGCTCAGCTACTAATGACATGGCATGGCACTTACTTCAAAACATGCTTTGAAACACGTATTCAATAAAGTGTATTGAAAATTGCAATGCAGTTTGAATGATGAACCAAGCCTTCGGTGCATGCAAGACAAATGAATGATGCACTCATGCAAACATACGGTATTCTAAACAAACGTGTCCCTAAAACTAACCAACATAAGCAGGTAAATAAAAAAGAGAAAGAAAGGGGGTTGGAGGACATGCACACACACATGCACCCTTATTACAACATTGTGCCCTCACAGGGAGGGTCCGAATAAAAGAGTCCGAATGTCCAAAATAGGTACAGTCCAAAGCAAAATAAACAACTAGCTAATCTAAGCTAATTACTTATTACATCACAAACTAATTTAATTAACCATCTATGCTAATCAAATAATTACAAAAACAAATGAGCCAATTAACAAATTAACTAATTTCAACTGAGCATGCATCTAGCTAGCTACTGAAGCTAATTAATCTAAGTTATTACATAATTAGAAACCTCGGAACACGAGGGATGCACATGCTCGCTTCGGTTCCTCGCCTTGGAATGCCTTCCATTTGCTCTTTGGAGGCTTTGTTTGCAGGGTGTCCTCCAGTTCTGGGTGCTCAGACTTACCAAAACATTGCAGGGGAAGCTCCCAGTGGCCTGCTGGCCAAGGATGGAAAGCTGCCGGCCAAGGGTGGCACACTGCCGGCCATCAATGGCAAGCTGCCGGCCACTGGTGTGCTGTGACACCAAACTGCAACGAAGCACAAAATAGAGGAAATGGAGGGTTTCCCAAGGACATGTATGCACTATGGCACTCCAAATCACCTCAAAACATCAAGGGAGAGGCCAAGTCGGATCCACGACCATCAATCACGCATCTCGATGCATAATGGCCAAAGATCCGACTTGTGCAAATCAATATGAAAATGAATGCACAAATACAACAAGTAAAGCCTAGAACTCTATCATGAATCATCAAGAGCTTCGGCAACCGAGAATTGAGGCATGTTCCATCACTTGAAGTATGAAACGCCCCTTGTTCCTCGTGCTCGGATTAACACTTAATCCAAGCAATGCAACGCATAAGCATGGCAAACATGCAACATGACCTAAGTATGCAAACATGCAATCAAACCGAACATGCAACAAGCATATGAGCATAATGTGAGGCAACAACCTCTGACAAAATGCAATATGAACATATGAACATGCAAGGCATGTAAAGCTAAGCATGTATGCAATGACACACTACATGTAACAAGCATGCAACAACATGGTAAAATGGGCTTACACCAAAGATGGACAACTCTTAACTAGGTCCAAATCAGTAGCCAATATTGATGAATTAAGCCACACAAAAACACTCAAGCATGCAAAATGCGAAAGGTTCAACAAAGGGGGCCTAAAAGGGCAACTCTCAAAAGTGCCTAAGAAGTGACAAATGTGCAAGTGTAACAACACTATATGCACTGAAATGAGATGATAAATGATGCCAAATCATTTAAACAACACAAGTAAAGCATGCGAAGGTCCTAAGTCATGAAAGCTAGCAAAGAGCAATACAAAGGAGGCATGCAATACATGGCATGAACACATGAACTAAGCATGGGCAGAGTTTAATTAAGCCTAAACAAGGACTTAAACATGCTGGAATGAAGGCTCAAACACCTAGACATGCAAGCATACAAGCTAAGCCTTAAACTAGACAATAACGCACGACATTCAAAGGCACTTGAAGCATGAATGAAGTGAGAATGTGACAATGGTACATTCTCTGAAATGAAGCATTAAATGATGCCAAATCATCTAAATATCTCAAAGATAGCATGCATGCATCACCGAAACACAAAGCTTGCAAGGTCAATTACACTACAGCTATACAAAGCATGCATTATTTGACTAGGAAGCATAAATACAGAGGCAAGGCAGCCCCAACACATGAACATTTCTAGTTCAAAACATGGCCAAAAGATGCTAGCATGATGGACTAACATAGCATGCAAGATTGGCTAGTAGGCATGGTTTCCACGGCAAGTGTATGAAGCAGGTAAGAACTCATCAAACCAGCAAAAATTAGTGAACTAAACAAGCCAAAATATGCCCAAATAATCATGGAAATGCAGCCAATGCATGCCAAAATGAGGGGCTTCTTTAGAGGGCCACACGAGGGATTATTTGGCACATGCAAGATGGACAATCAACAAGGCCAAACCAACTCTGGAAATGGCTCAAGAGTGTCCCAAAACCCACTGAAAAGGGCCTGGAACAAGGCCTAGAGGCATGCAAAATGTGGTCTCTTTGGAAGGCCAAAAGAGGCCATCAAACAAGACAAGGAGAGAGGGGGTCACCCCTCTCTAATTTTGGCCTTCAAGAACACAACAAGGCCACTGAAAATCCACTGGATTTTAGTGGCTAATAGGCCAAAACAAGGCCAATGCAAATACTCACATGTATGGCTCTAAACATGAATAGATAAAGCATGCATGGGGGAAGATGACCCCAAAAGGCAAAGAGACCTTAATAAATATTAAAGAGGAGGTCAAAACAAGACCTTTTCTATTTTATAACAAAACTCAAAAGTGAACACAAATAGGGCTAATCTATCATGCAAAAAAAGGCCCTAAAAGAGAGGTTAGAGACAAGGGACAGCAGCTGGCCCCAAATGGCAAAGAGCCCTTCAACAAAGTTGAAGAGGGGCTCAAAACAAGGCACTTTATAGTTTACATCAAGCCACGAAAATAATCACAAATAAGGCCAAACTATCATACAAGAAAAAGGCCTAAAAGAGGGATAAAGAGACAAGTGGTAGGAGGAGGCCTCAAACAGCAAAGAGTCCTTGATCAAACATGTAGAAGAGCTCAAAATATGATCGTTTTCAGTTCATGACAAAGTCCAAAAATGCTTGCAAGTGAGGATAGCCAATGAACAAAGAAAGTGCAAGTTTAGGGGTAATAGAGATTTACCCTAGAAGAACAGTAAACCAGCAGGTTTTGGTCCAAAATTCTGAGCTTCCAACCTCCTCAAATGGCCTCCAAGGTGCTGGAATGGAGGATGGAGGTGTATATCTAGGTGTTGTAGTGCAAAAGGGCAAGGAAATCCAACTCTAAAGCCTAGAACACACACAATATAGAGAGAGACAGATTTTTTCCTCTTTAAAACTCAGAACCCTTGCATAAGGAAGAAGGCTCTTCCTTATATAGAACAATGCAAAGCCAAAACTTCTTGAACAAGCTTTTCGAGACTTCCATCCCTCCATACACGTGTATGGAGGGGAACAAATGAAAATCTAGCTGGCTCAAAAGATCTGCCTGGAAACTAGTTGAGATAGGGGTGCGGCCAGCTAATCGATGGCAGCAGGGCTTCATCGATGGCAGGGAAAAGCCATGCCATGGCCGGCAATGCACTATGAGGGCCACTCTAACAGGACCTAGTCAGGGTCCAAAAATGAGGCAGAAAGGATACAAGGTCCGGGAAACTCGAACCGGTGACATTCCGCCGCGATGGTTGAGTGCTCGACGAGCAATCGAACTAGTTGTTGGGTGTACCTACAAGCACAACCAAGTCTTGAAGACAGTCAAAAATGGGGTGTCTACAAGGTCGAATGGTCAAAAGGGTGCTCTGGTGACAACCGGGGTTTGTGTTCCCATCGTGGCAGAGCCCGTAACCGGTCAACCCTATGGCACACTTCTCGGAGCATGCCTCTGGCAAACTGTTCAGGAATAGCAGACAGCAAACACTGTGACTTAGGCGCACTAATGCAAATGCAATGCAAAGAGACACATAAGTGTAGCCAAAACAAGATATCATGAGTTTGAGTCAAGCTCTCTAAACTCCCCAGCAGAGTCGCCAGAAACTGTAGACGTCCCCGAACGTCCCGGGAGGGAATCCCGTTTTGTTCGTTTGGGCTCACTACAGTTCGGACTCAAATGTCACGGTTCTGAATCTAATCCCGCAAAGTGTAATGCGAGACCGATAAATCACCAAAAAGTCCAAATCCGGCAAATCGTTTTGAAAAATAGATTTTTAGAAAGAAGTGCCAAACATGGACTGCTTTGCCAGATACAGAGTCGCCACCTAAATATTTTATTTTAGGGGAATTTAGGAAACCCTGACTCGTTTGCCTAAGGCCACGTGTCCGTCATCACCAAAGTTGCCTCGGCTCGGGAAATTGGGTACGATTGGGGAAGGTCAGCTATGAGCACCCCCGCTCGCCCGATCAAAGATCGGCCTCTACTAACTATGATATCGATTTTTGAAAACATTATGTGCTCTTATTCTGGTTTATTAGCCTAGAATTACTACGTGATGCGCACAGCAAAACAAGTATAGACTGGATTGCCTAAGTTGGAACAAACCATCGTATATCCGTTTGTTTCGAAAAATGGATTGAAGTTTGTTACTCGCAAGTAGGCTAAAACACAGGTTTCGACGAATTATTCCAACTCAAGCAACCCAACCTTCACCCACAGGCATTCAGGCAGTTATATCACATAAGCATATAGCCTCATGGTAAGCATGCTAACATGGCAATCACTCACACGCATGCAAGGATGCTAAAGCATAAACACTTACCAAGTACTCCAAGCCAAAACAAAAACTAGTTAGTAATCAATGCATGATCCTAGTTCATGTGAAGATGGCTAATGCAACACATGCAAAATGCAACTAAGATAGGCTCGGCTATTCTAAGATGGCATGTAAGATGCTACAACTAACACATATTCAATTTGGAATTGAAATACAATATAGTTAGTATGATGTGCCAAGCCCGTGCATGCAAGACATATGAATGATGCAAACATGCATAGCATAAGGATGCTAATTGAAATATGCCCTAAATCTAACCATCATAAGCAGTTAAACAAAAGGGAGAAAGAAATGGGGGTTGGAAGACATGCATCACACACACGCACACTTATTACACAATTGCCCTCGCTCGGAGGGTCCGAATAATAATACAAATCGAATAAATAATTAACTACCCTAGCTAATTAAATATTACAAAACCCTTAACTAATTAACAAATTAATTAAGCTACTAAAGCAGTAAAACAGGCTCGGGAAGAGGGATGAATGCATACTCGGATTGGCTTCGCTCGGAAACCCAATGCCATGCCATTGTTGCCTTTGTTTACACTGTTATGCACCTCTAAGACTTGCACAAATCCCAAGGTTGCTTCTAAACCACCCCTTGATCAGAATGGGATGCCACCGACCAAAATAAAAAGCCACTGGCCATGGAAACATGGTCATCGACCAAAAGTGGAGCCATCGGCTGGATTTTGGTAGCCGGCCGGCACTAAAGATGGCCGACCGGCCATCTGTTCCTGCAGGACCCTGTTTGATAGCAGCAGAGGACAGACAGAGCATGGCAATGCATTTTCAATGCAAATGTGTGCACAATTACCCTCCCCGTCATGCTGTGGACCCAAGGGAATTTGGTCTTCGACCCTCGGACCACCAATTGCGCATTTCCATGCATGATGGCCCAAGAAACCAAGTTGTGCATTTTGATGTCAAATGTAATGCACATAAACACACAAGGGACCCAACCTCTATCATGGTAATTCAAGAGGCAAGGCATGCATGCCAAATGCAACCTAAGCATGCAACCTAAGCATGCAATACGAACATGAGGGCAAGCATGCACATATGCGAGCATGTAACAACACATCAATGGCAAAACATGCAACATCATGTTAGGCAACTAAAAGAGAGAATGCATGCCAAATGCATTACAACCTAAGCATGCAACAACATGGCATGTAGCTCAAGCAATGCAACAAAATGCAATATAGCTAAGCATGTATCAATAATGCAAGCAATGAGCATACAAAACACTATGCAACCAAAGCATGCAAGCATGAAGCAATGTAACAACATTTGAACAACATGCGAACGGTGGACTTAAACTAATATGGACAAGCCTCAGCCATGTCTAAATAAGTAGCCAAAATGCTATGGAAATGAAGGCGAATTTACATACAAACATGCATGCGAACATGGTCCAACACTTAAGCATAGAGAGGGGAATTTTAAGCGCACTTAAAAGGGACAAAACATGGACAAACGACATACATTATAAGCTTTGAAAATCATGTTAAGGATGGTGCCAAACCAACTAAACAAAGCAATCAAGGCATGCAACAAAGTCCAAGGACTTAAACTATGGTCGTGTGACACATGAAGCAAATGACCAAAGTAAACCAAAATAGTCCTAAATCATGCCAAAGTAAGCCCCAAAAACCACTTAGATGGCATCTAAATGACCTAATCCTAGAGGCATGCACAAAGGTCCAAACATGGAGCATAAAACACAAACCTTTTGAAGCATCAACGGAGCCATAAATGCAAGTATACAAACATGCTATATGGACTGAAATGACATGATAAGTGGTGCCAAACCACTGAAATGATGCAAGGAGAGCATGCTAGAGGGGCCAACACTCAAGGCCTACAAGGGAGATTGCATGGTAGCTATACAAAGCAAGTCATAGATGACCCAAACAACCAAAAACAGACCTCAAGCATACTAAAACATGCATAAAAGCTTCACAAAGCTAGGCCAAAATCATGCTAAAAACAAGGCTCAAAGTACAAAGCATGTTAAGGCAATTTCATGGCATTACAAGACAAGTATGCAAGGCATGCATGGTGTGTCTAAACCAACTTAAAATAGTGCTATATCATGGAAAAATAACACTAAATAACAATTAAGACATGACCAACATGAACTTAAGAAAGGTGCTCACACATGAGGCTAAAATGGCAAGTATTGAAGGTAACAAGGAGAGGGGATGGCCCTCTCCTTCTTAGGACCTTAAAGCACCATCCTCACCACTGAAATCCCTCTAGATTTCAGTGGTGAGGAGGTCAAAACAAGGTGGTCCCGGAGCTCACCAAAATAGCACAAAAATGGGGCCAAACAAGGCCTAAGAGGAGTCAAACAACCCCAAACACCAAAACAACCTTAAACAACTATTTTAAGCACTCAAAATCGTAACTTTTGTTAGTTATAGACTAAGCTTAAAAACAGATTCAAGGATGGCTAAAAGCCTAAGCAAAAATGGGGAATAAAGGGGTAAAGTTCTTACCCTTGAAGACCTTCTTCACAAGGGCCACTCCAGCAGCCTCTCCAAGCTTAGATCAACTCAAGAACTCTGAAAATCACTCCTTAGTACCTCAGTAGCCAAAGAAAAGTGTAACACTAGGTGTTTGTGTACAAAATTATGAACAAAACACCTTAAACACACACAAAATGGAAGGAAAATGAGATATAGAGATAGAATAGATACACAATCCTCTAACCCTAATCTCAGAGCTCTGGATTTTTCTTGGAACCCTTGAGGAGGGAGGAGAAGCCCTCCTCTTATAGAGGTTCACTCTTGCAAAGCTTACAAAACAAGCTAAGTAAGAGTGAAATCCCGTGTATGGAGGGGATGCAAAGTGGGTGCCAGCTGTTCCAGCTGGCACAAAATATCTGCCAAAAGCAGATGAACAGTGGTCGACCAACAAAAATGGCCATTTGACCAACAAAGGCGGCTGGCTGACCACCAAGAGTGCCGACCGGCCATCACCAATGGCCGGTGGCAAGAAAACATAGCCGGTGGCCTCAAGCCAAGGCCGGTGAGGTGTGGGGATGGCCAACAAGCTATTCCTTGCCCTCAAAAGCAAAACAACAAGTGTTTGGTGCAAAACCAAACACAAAACAGACAAGTTGAGACTTCCTAAGGCAAGGCACGTAGTCGAGGCCTCCGAGAACTCAAAACGAACACGAACATGGATGATCACCGAGTGTTCAAATGGTGACGTCCAAGTCTTGAGGACGGTCAAAAATGGGGTATCTATAGTCGTCCACAAAAACGGCTACAAAACGATCTAAGAATTCCCGGAATATCCGGTTCATCAAATCCATAAACACTGTCGATGCATTGCTGAGCCCAAAAGGCATCACCAGAAACTCATAGTGGCCATACCGCGTACGGAATGCCGTCTTTGGAATATCCTCCTCCATGACCCTCAACTGGTGGTAACCCGATCTCAAATCTACCTTAGAGAAACAACAGGACCCCTTCAACTGGTCAAAGAGATCATCTATATAGGGCATAGGGTACTTATTCTTAACTGTAGCCCGATTCAATTTCCGGTAATCGATACAAAGTCTCAAGGTACCATCTTTGTTCTTAGCAAAGAGGGCCGGTGCTCTCCACGGCGAAGTACTAGGACGGATAGAACCCTTATCTAGCAACTCCTGGAGTTGAATCTTCAACTCACTCAACTCGGCTGGGGCAAAATGATAAGGTGCCATGGAGATCGGCGTCATGCCGGACACTAAATCAATGGAAAACTCCACCTCTTGATGTGGTGGCAAACTAACAAGATCCTCGAGAAAGACGTCCGAGTACTCACAAACCACTCTCGGCAATACAATCTGGGTCTCATCACACTCACTACTCATACAGCTAGCGAGAAGACAACTAAGCTCACTCCGCCCTCGCGGATCATACACCGGTGGCAACACACTACCAACCCGATCCCCCAAGAAATGGAAACAATCCCCGCTCAAGGTACATACAGTGACCCTCTGGCGGTAACAATCAATAACAGCCCGGTATGACGATAACCAGTCCATACCCAAAATCCCATCAAAACCCGACATAGCCATAACTACAAAAGAAAATGGAAGTCGGCGGTCGACGACCTCTATATCACAGCCCCGACACCCTTGTTTCAAAATCAACTCACCCCCAACAGGTGATACAACGCAAATAGGAGATGCTAACTGCGCCAACTCCAACCCCAAAATAGATGCAAATGCAGCAGATATAAAGGAATGTGATGCACCCGTATCAATCAACACATTAGCAATCGAGTTGCAAAATAAAAAGGTATCTCTCACAACAAATGGAGCCGGTACAAGATCCTGCGCGGTAACAGCATACATACGCCCTGAAGGCCCCTGATCTACCTTCTCACCTCTCAGAGCATAAGACTGCTGCACAGACTGAGACGATGACGCCCCCTGATTGGCCCTCCAGGCCTGAACCGACTGTGCTGGCTGAAAACTCTGCATGTGCCTCGAACCAGACGCACCCGATGTGCCACTCAATTGTGGGCAATACCTCTTCAGGTGCCCCGCCTAACCACACTGGTTACAAGAGAGCGGTTGGCCTCTACCCTAACTCTGGCTCTGAGGTCAAGCCGAAGATGAAGCTACTCTCTGCCCTCCGCCCTTCTGCGGGCAAGCTAGAGACTTGTGGCCTAGCTGACCACATTTATAACAAGTAATGTCTCCCTGACAGCTCCTCTCAGAACCTGCACTCGGCACTGGAAAGGTACACCTCACAAAAGCTCCCTGGGACTGCTGAAGGTTAGAACCCCTCTGCCTCCTACCATCCCCCTGGCCATCCTGACTCCTTCTGGAACCCTTCATCCTCTCATCCTCCTCTTCCTGCATCATAATCTCTATATGGGTCGCGGCATCCACAAGGGGCCCATATTCCCGGGTCATGGATCCCCCAATTCTGGTCCTGAGCCCATGTCTCAACTTCCTCTCAAACTCAATGCAATGGCATTCCTCAGACGCCACTAGCTCAAGTGCGAACCTGGATAAACTGGTAAATGCGGCCTCAAACTCGGCCACTTGCATACTCAGCTGCTTGGGCTGACAAAACTAGTCCCTCAACTTCTCCCGAACAGCTGGAGACAAAAACTTCTCCTGGAGACAAGGCCCTACCTCAACTACATAGGCCTGGGCTTGATTCTCAGCCCTGAGAATGCCCATAGATTCCATCAAAGCTCCTGCCATCTCGCGGGCTAAGGCGCCCATGGCCTGCTGTCCTGCTGGCTCGGCCACATTGGCCTGACCAACACCCTCCTGCTGCGCCGGAATCTCGTCCGGTATAGGCATCTCCTGCCTCCTAGGCCTACCTTGCCTACCACCACGTCCTCGTCCTAACATCCTAATATAGAGGTAACGAAGAACATTAGCACATTCATAAATGTGCCGAAGCTATAACACTCACGTCCTAATGCAGTGGACAACTGTAATTCATTCCACGTAAGCATATAATCACATAAGCACTTACGAATTTCATTTCCGGATAATGATAGTCCCGAGGCGTTACTATAGTTCCAGTTAGAAACAGCATTGATCAAGTGCTTTTCCAATAGGACTCCCAGAAACCCAAGGATCCAATCAACATCCTAGAAACTAAATCCCATAGCCAAGTAGTCACACAAACATGGTATCACATAAGCACATAACATTACATCAAAGTCTCTAACAAGCGAGACAAACCCATTATGGCAATAACCACTTCCCGCATACCCAAACTATTCGAACACGGTACGCTCTGATACCAAGTTGTAACGCCCTCAAAATATCCCATAAATCATGCATTCATTACATCCATAAACTTAAGAGAGTGAAACATAATGCCATTCATCAGAGTATTCTTACAAAACATATTACATGTTGACAACAAAATTAAATGCCCTAAAGGCTTACAACTTTCCAAGTCAACACTTGGGTTCAACAAAAATAGAGTTCTAACTCTTTTCACAAAATAAGCCCTTGGCTTGATGTACATGTACTACCAAAAGATAATCAACAAAAAGGGTTATCAGCCTCAAGCCTCCCAAGCTACTTCCTTGGAGGTGGCATGTCACCTGAACCTGAAAATGATGTCCCATATAGGGTGAGCCAACGACCAGTACAGATATGCTAAACATAATATGAGCAATAACTAAAACATTAGCATTTGATAAATATTTAACTCATATAAATCAACTCATAAAACATTTCAGTTCCATGACAAATATGTCCATGTTCATTTTACTTTCCTTTACTTAACAAATTTTCAATTCATAATCATGGCTCAGAACCTGGCCAAACAATTTAAATGAGACTACAACTCATATCAACAATACTTCAATTTCAAATGAGACAATAGCTCATAATAAAACACTTCCATACTTCACAACAGATACACATATTTGCTGTATCAATGTCATATTGAAACACTTCCAAACTTCATAAATGGTACACAGGTTTGCTGTATCAATGGAGTCCGTCCCCTATCTCCTCCCAAATAACATCCGGTTTAGGAGTCCATCTCCTATCTTCCCCTAAACCGTGGAGTACATCCCATATCTCCTCCCACACAAAGCAATGTATCTAAACAATTATCATATACACGATCAATCAATACATAGATTTGCTGTATTATTCCAACCGTCACATTCAATGACATATTCAACGTGATTAGTTTCAGTTTTCCCTAATCAACATACAGTGTCTACAACAATCACGACTATCCTCCACCGATAGCCCAAAGCAATTATTTCTAGACAGGTAATAAATGCATCAACAGATAAATTATCAATATTTTTAAAAGTGACTGATTAATCAATCCAACTTCACCATTCCTTCACATAACTTCCCAATTCCACTATTTCACAATGAACGTCATTAATTACACTGATGACCCAATAAAACCCAAATATGGCATTTCCCCCCCCTCCCCTTTCCAATATTGACCCAAAGGTCCAAATATTATCATTAAACATCCACAATCTCATTTTAAGGCTCAAATACACATGTATTGGCCAAAAGAACAAAACCCCTCTTTATTCAAGTTGAAACCCTAACACCCAAAATCACCCAACTTCAACATTATATCAAAATGACCAAAATTTTATGTCAAACATCATAAAAGTGAGTAGTTATCCCTACCTAAAATTCGGAGCCCAAAAGAGAAGGTGAAGAAAATCGAAAGTGCTCCAAATCCCAAGATTTTTGGATTGATAGATAGCCCAAGCCAAGCTCTACACTCTTTGCAAAGGAACTAAGGTAGAAGATCACTCAAACTAGATCAAACCTTAGAGAGAAGGTGAAATGTAGTGAGAGAAGCTCTCAAAATAGGTTTTTGAAAAGTAAGAGAGAGAGTGAGAGTTGAAAAAGTGATCTGAAATGACCCAACTGCCAACTGATATACGTATGACCCGCTCAAGCAGAGAATAGGACGCTTGAGCGTCAAACACAAAAACTGGACCCGCCTGAGCGCCAAGACATAACTGCAAAACTCCACCCGTTCGAGCGCAAAGAAACACCCGCTCGAACATAGATTACACACTTCCAGTATTTTTGGAGACAATGAACACCCACTCGAGCGCAAGGATACCCGCTCGATCTTAAGGAAATCTGCTTGAGCGTGAAAAACAAACCTGCAGTACTTTTGCAGACGCACAAGATGCTGAAAATGTGCAAACTCCTCTCGAGCGCGAAGGGATCCGCTCGAACAGACCACCAAAAATCTGGGCAACAAGAAATGGGACTAAAACTCAACCAACCTGTTCGAAACACGCCCGAGACAATTCTAAACTCAAATACAAAGAGTTAGAGGATGAAAATGAAATACAGACAACAATAACTATCAACGAAACCAAGTCCGGAATACAGTAAACATGAGAGGGAAAAGCAAGATCGCTATAACCTCCCCCCTTTAAAGAATTTCGTCCCTGAAATTATATACAAGTTTCAAAAACATGTTTTCTCAATTCTCAACAATATTACAATTCAATACTCAACAACTTGACCCATTACCGGTCATCTCATCTCTTTTCGAGAGGCCAAATACAACATGCATTATCAACATGCTTTCCTTTGAAATTTACCAATTTCAACACATATTCCATCATTCAATTTCATATTCAATGCCAATTAATATATTTGCATTTCTAAAATAGAATTAACATATGTAATGTTAAAATAAACTTCCATTTCAAGGTAAGTTCCATAATACTTCCATAAACTGAAACGTTTACAATGTTTACAACTTAAGACATATTCAATGCTCTTAAAGTTTATCAATACAGCAAAATATGCAACAAATGTTCATACATCCATAAATAGATCCGGATACTTCTCTCGGACCTGCAGTTCACGTTCCCAAGTGGCTTCTTCCACTCCGTGATGTTTCCACAAAACTTTCACTAAGGGGATTGTCTTGCCTCGCAAGACTTCATCCCTCCTATCCAAGATCCGAACCGGTCTCTCCTCATACGAGGCATCCTCGTCTACCTCTAAGTCAGTCCAATCCAATACATGCGACGGATCCGACTCGTACTTCCGAAGCATACTAACATGAAACACGTCATGCACTCCAGACAACTGCGGCGGCAAAGCTAAACGGTATGCAACCTCCCCAATCCTCTCAAGGATCTCAAAGGGACCAATAAACCGAGGGAATAACTTCCCACTCTTCCCAAACCACATCAAACCCCGCCTGGATGATATTTTCAAGAAGACGTGATCACCCGCCTCAAGTGCCAAAGGCCTCCTCCTACGGTCGGCATAACTCTTTTGGCGACTTTGGGCTGTAACAAGCCTCCTACGGATAAGCTCAACTTTCTCCGTTGTCTCTCGAACCAACTCTGGGCCCAACAAAGGTGCATCACCCACCTCTACCCAACACACTGGAAACCTACAAAGTCGGCCATACAAGGCCTCAAACGGTGCCATACCGATACTTGACTGGAAATTGTTGTTGTAGGCAAACTCCACCAAGGGCAAGTGCCTCTCCCACGTCCCACTAAAGTCAAGGACACAACCTCGAAGCATATCCTCAAGGATCTGAATAGTACGCCTCGGGCCGGCTACCGAGGATGATAAGCCATGCTAAAGGTTAATCTAGTGCCCAAGGCACTCTGCAAACTCTACCACAACCTAGCAGTAAAACGCGGATCTCTATCTGAGACGATCGACACTGGGACCCCGTGCAACCTCACTATGTCCCGCACATACAAGTCGGCAAGATGATCTACCGAATCTCTCACGCGCATAGGGATAAAGTGCGCCGACTTAGTCAACCGGTCTACAATCACCCAAATAGCATCACTACCCCGCTGAGTCCTCGGAAGACCTACAACAAAGTCCATAGTGACATACTGTAGACGTCCCCGAACGCCCCGGGAGGGTTAAGTCCCATTCCGTTCATGTTGGGTTTACTACAGTTCGGACTCGATTTGTGTTGGTTCTAAATCTGAACCAAAGAGTCCGAATCCGGCAAATCGTTTGATAAAACAGATTTTTGAAAAGTAGTGCCAAACATGGACTGCTTTGCCAGATTACAGAGTCGCCACCTAAATATTTTAAAATGGGAAATTTAGGAAACCCTGATTCGGTGCCGAAGGCCACATGTCCGTCATCACCAAAGTGGTCTTGGCTCGGGAGCTTGGGTACGATCAGGGAAGGTCAGCAATGAGCACCCCCTTTCGCCCGGTCCGAAGACCAGCCTCTACTAACCGTGATATCCGTTTTTTGAAAACATTACATGCTCTTGTTCCAATTATTAGCCTAGAATTACTATGTTATGCGCGCAGCAAACAAGTATAGACTAGATTGCCTAATTTGGAAATAAACATTGCATATCCGTTCGTTTTGAAAATAGTTTGAAATTGCTACTCGCAAGTAGGCTAAAATACGGATTTCAACGAGTTATTCCAACTCAAGCAATCCAACCTCCACCCACAGGCATTCAAACAGTTTATCTCACATAAGCATTTAGCCGCATGGTAAGCATACTGTCATGGCAACATTCACACGCATGTGGTATGCTAAAGCGTAAAATACTTACATCGTACTCCGTGCCAAAACAATAAACTAGTTAGCAAACATGCATGTCCTAGTTCATGTTAAGTGGCTAATACAACACATGCAGGAATGTAATCTAGAGTAGGCTCGGCTAACCCTAAACATGGTATGTGAAATGCGATCAGATAGCATGTATTCAATTTGGAATTGAAAATTGCAATGCAGTTTGTATGATGTACCGAGCCCGGTGCATGTAAACAAATGCATGAATGCACGCATGCATTGCATAAGGTATGCTAAAATAAGTATGCCCTAATCTACCATCGAAAGCGGGTAAATAAAAGGGAGAAAGAAATTGGGGTTGGAAGACATACACCCACTCACGCACACTTATTACAAATTTGCCCTCGCTCGGAGGGACCGAAAGAATATACAAATTAATTAACTACGCAAGCCAATTAAAATATTAAAAATCAACTAAATTAATTAAATAAAATAATTAATCTAATTAAACAGTAAATCGCCTCGGGATGAGGGCCAAATGCAGCGTTAAGGGATGCTTTTAATCGCACCGCCAAGCACGGATTGTCTCTGTTTCCTCTGCTCTCCTCCTCAGAAAATCACCAAAGTCCCAGGAGTGCCTCTCAGGGCACTGGGGATCATCACCGGCTGAGGAGATTAGCCACCGGCTGAAGGAGAAGGCCACCGGCACAAGATAAAGCCATCGGCTGTTGATTGACTGCCGGTCGGCACTAAATAGTGCCGGCCGGCACTTAACACCTGCAGAATCTGCAACCCACAGCAGCAGAGGACAACAACATGCATGGCAATATAATTCAAGCCATTTATGCACCAAACACACTCCTTATCATGTTAGTGACTCAAAGGGGGGTGTGCCTCGATTCTCGGACCACCAATCACGCATTTCTATGCATGATGGCCCAAAGAACCGAGGATGCAACTTTGATTTCAAATGTATGCAAACCAAACAAACCAAAGTCCCAATCCCTATCACCGACTCAAGGGACAAGGAATGCATGTTGATACAATGCAACCTAGTCATGTTATCTATCATGTAACATGGGTAATGCAATGCACTCATACAAGCACACAAACAAGCATGCAAGGTAAGCATGTAAACCAATGAAAGGATGGTCTTATACATGACTTAGGCAACTCAAATAGGCCTAAGATCAGTGGCCAAAGTGCCTAGAAATGGAGACTAAACACACACACACACATGCAAGTGTTATGATCCAAACCCAAGGCATAAACATGGCAACTTCCAAGCACACTTGGAGATACCAAACAAGGACAATGAGCATGCATTGTAAAGCTCTGAAAATCATGTTAAGCATGGTGCCAAACCAAGTCGAAGATAGACCAAACAAAACATGCAAACGGTCCAAGCATTAAGGCAAGCCAATGAGGCTTTGAACTACACTTAGCACAACCACACATGGCAATACTTAAACACTTAAAAACAGAGTTTTAACACATAAAACTAAGCCTAAGTGACCACCTAGATGGCATCTAGATGTCATGAATCCAAAGGCATGCATTAAGGCCAAAACATGGAGCATGCAACACATGCTCTTAAAGCATTAAAGAGGCATGCTAAGCAATCAAACAAACATGTATGAAGGACTGAAATAGCATGCTAGATGGTTCTAAACCACCAAAATGATGCAAACAAAGGCATGCTACACTTATGCACTTAAGGCTTACAAGCCAAGGATACAAAGAGGTTACAAGATACATGCTAGGATTGACCCAAATAACTATGGACAGAGCTAAAACATGTTAGAATAAGCTTACAAGCTTCATGGATCTAGGCCTAAAACATGCTAGAAATAAAGGCATACCACCTAGGCATGTTAAGGGACCAACAAGGCATTACAAAGCAACTATGCAAAGCATGCAAGGAATGCTAAAACCAACTTAAAATCATGTTATATTATGGCAATATAAGCATGAAAAACAAACCAAACATGCTCAACACACACTTAAGCATAAGCTTCCTCAATAGGCCAAAACTTGCCCTTTTCAAGGACATCAAGGAGAGGGGGTGGCCCTCTCCTTCTTGAGACTTTATGGCACCATCTCCACCACTGAAATCCCTCAAGATTTCAGTGGTGGAGAGGCCCAAGCACAAAAATCTTGGATCTCCACAAAATGGCACAAAAATGGCCCTTTTCAAGGCCTAAGGGTGGTCAAACCTACCCAAACCACAAAGCACCCTTAATAAACAATAAAGAGGCTTAAAAAACAGAACTTTTATGTGTTATAGACTAAGCACAAAAACTGTTTTAAACTAGGCAAAAAAGGAGTGCAAAAATGGGGTAAATAAAGTAAGTTTCTTACCCTTGATGATCAACTTCACAAAGGTTGGAGTTGTTGGTTCCTTGAGCTCCAAACCAGTCAAGAACTTCAAGAACAAGCCCTTAGCACCTCAGTTCCAAGAGGAAGGTGAAACACTAGGTGTTTTTGTGCAATAGTATGACACGAACACCTAGTGTACTAAACAAGAGGGAAGGAGAGAGATAGGATGTGTATCTATCCTAACCCTAAAAACCAGAGCTTGATCTGTCTAAAATGTCTAAAATTTTCTAACCCCTTAAGCCAAGAGAAGAGGCCTTCTCCTTATAGGCAACAAAGCTTGCAAAGCTTACAAGCTAAGCTAACTAAGAGGGTCATCCCTCCATACACGTGTATGGAGGGGAACCAAGACTATATAGCTGTCTGAAAATATCTCATAAAGCAGCTGTAAAGTGGTCAGTAGGGCAAAATGGTCATTTTGCCAAAAGGAGTGCCGACCGGCACAATATAGTGCCGGTGGCAACTACAGCCAGCCGGTGGCCTCTAGCCACAGCCGGTGGTGTGTGGGGATGCCTCACAAGGCATTCCCTGCCCCTCTAAGGCAAAACAGTGTGCTGTGCAAAACCGGACACAAAACGGTCAAGTTCGAAGGTCCTGAGGCAAGGCGCGCGAGCCGAGAACTCCGGGAACTCCAAACGAACATGAACATGGATGATCACCGAGTGTTCAAGCGGTGACGTCCAAGTCTTGAGGACGGTCAAAAATGGGGTGTCTACACATGCTCCCACTTCCACTCGGCAATACGCAAGGGTTGCAACAAACCCGCTGGCCTCTGATGCTCGGCCTTCACTTGCTGACAAGTAAGGCACTTTGATACAAAAACTACCACATCTTTCTTCATTCCCCGCTACCAAAACTTGTGACCCAAATCACGATACATCTTAGTGCCTCCCGGATGCACCGCAAGGCGTGAATTGTGAAACTCTCGGAGCACCTCCTCTCGGCAAGGCTCCGGCACAAACAGACGGTCTCGGTATCTCACACTCAGGTCGGGATACACAGTCAAACCCTTCTCAACCTTTCCGCTGGAGATCTTCTCTCGGAGGGATCCTACCTCAAGGTCACCTCTCTGTGCCTCTAACACTCGAGTCACAAGTGTAGGCTGTGCAACAACAAAAAACAAGGCCGCAGCCTCAACAGATTAGCCCAAAAGCAAATCAAACTCGCCAAGTGCACCCAACATCTCCCACTCCCAGATGGCTATACAAGCTACATCACTAATGGATTTCCTGCTAAGGGCATCGGCCACAACATTGGCCTTTCCCGAGTGATAGTGCAACTCAAAGTCATAATCCTCAATAAACTCCATCCACCTCCTCTGCCTCAAATTCAAATCTCTCTGTGTAAACAGATACTTCAAACTCTTATGATCCGAGAACACCTCGAATCTCTCACCGTAAAGGTAGTGCCTCCAAATCTTCAAGGCAAAAATCACAGCTACTAACTCTAGGTCATGTGTAGGGTAATTCCTCTCGTGTATTTTCAACTGTTGTGAGCCATAGGCTACCACTTTCCCCTCTTGCATCAACACACAATCCAAACCCTCTCGTGAGGCATCACAATAAACCGCATAACCCAAACCTCTCTCCGAAATAATCAAAATCGGAGTGGTGGTCAATCTAACTTTTAACTCTTAGAACGACTTTTCACAAGTCTCACTCCATACAAATTTGAACCCTTTCCGCGTCAATCTAGTCAATGGCAAAGCTAGCTTGGAGAAATCTTTCACAAACCGGCGGTAATAACCAGCTAATCCTAAAAAACTACGGATCTCAAAAACACTCTTAGGCTGTGCCCAATCTTGCACTGCCTCTATCTTAGATGTATCAACAGACACCCCTTCCCCGGAAACCACATGGCCTAAGAATTTAACCTCTCTTAGCCGGAACTCACACTTCCCAAACTTGGCATACAGCTTATGGGCTCTAAGCAACTCAAGCACCACTCTCAAGTGTTCCTCGTGCTCCTCCTCCGAAGGTGAATAAATTAGAATCTCGTCCAAGAAAACGACTAGAAAACGATCTAAGAATTCCCGGAATATTCAGTTCATCAAATCCATAAACACTGTCGATGCATTGGTGAGCCCAAAAGGCATCACCAAAAACTCATAGTG
This sequence comes from Camellia lanceoleosa, assembly GCA_025200525.1. NCBI lineage: Eukaryota > Viridiplantae > Streptophyta > Magnoliopsida > Ericales > Theaceae > Camellia > Camellia lanceoleosa. The sequence continues at coordinate 59,022,602 of CM045759.1, forward strand.
GCCATACCGCGTACGGAATGCCGTCTTCGGAATATCCTCCTCCCTGACCCTCAACTGGTGGTAACCCGATCTCAAATCTACCTTAGAGAAACAACGGGACCCCTTCAACTGGTCAAACAGATCATCTATACGGGGCATAGGGTACTTATTCTTAACCGTAGCCCGATTCAATTTCCAGTAATCGATACAAAGTATCAAGGTACCATCTTTCTTCTTAGCAAAGAGGGCTGGTGCTCCCCACGGCGAAGTACTAGGGGGGATAGAACCCTTATCTAGCAACTCCTGGAGTTGAATCTTCAACTCACTCAACTCGGCTGGGGCAAAACGATAAGGTGCAATGGAAATCGGCGCCGTGCTGGACACTAAATCAATGGAAAACTCCACCTCTCGATGTGGTGGCAAACTAACAAGATCTTCGGGAAAGACGTCCGAGTACTCACAAACCACTCTCAGCAATACAGTCTAGATCTCATCACACCCACTACTCATACAGCTAGCGAGAAGACAACTAAGCTCACTCTGCCCTCGCTGATCATACACCGGTGGCAACACACTACCAACCTGATCCCCTAAGAAATGGAAACAATCCCCGCTCAAGGTACATACAGTGACCCTCTGGCGGTAACAATCAATAACAGCCCGGTATGACGATAACTAGTCCATATCCAAAATCACATCAAAACCCAACATAGCCATAACTACAAAAGACAATAGAAGTCAGCGGTCGGCGACCTCTATATCACAACCCCGACACCCTTGTTTCAAAATCAACTCACCCCCAACAGGTGATACAACACAAATAGGAGATGCTAACTGTGCTAACTCCAACCCCAAAATAGATGCAAATGCAGCAAATATAAAGGAATGGGATGCACCTGTATCAATCAACATATTAGCAACTGAGTTGCAAAACAAAAAGGTACCTCTCACAACAGATGAAGCCGTTACAAGATCCTGCGCGGTAACAGCATACACACGCCCTGAAGGCCCCTGATCTACCTACTCACCTCTCGGAGCAAATGACTGTTGCATAGACTGAGACGATGACGCCCCCTGATTGGCCCTCCAGGCCTGAACTGACTGTGTTGGCTGAAAACTCTGCGTCTGCCTCGAACAAGACGCACCCGATATGCCGCTAAATTGCAGACAATACCTCTTCAGGTGCCCGCCAGACTACACTAGTAATAAGAGAGTGGCTGGCCTCTGCCCTGAATCTGGCTCTCAGGTCGAGCCGAAGATGAAGCTGCTCTCTGCCCTCCGCCCTTCTCCGGGCAAGTTGGAGACTTGTGGCCCAGCTGACCACATTTGTAACAAGTAATGACTCCCTGACTGCCCCTCCCAGAACCAACACTCGGCACTGGAAAGGTAGACCTCATAAAAGCTCCCTAGGACTGCTGAGGGTTAGAACCCCTCTGCCTCCTACCATCCCCCTGGCCATCCTGGCTCCTCCTAGAGCCCCTCATCCTCTCCTCCTTCTCCCGCATCGTAATCTCCATATGGGCCGCGGCATCCACAAGGGGCCCATACTCCCGGGCCATGGATCCCCCAACTCTGGTCTTGAGCCCATGTCTCAACTTCATCTCAAACTCAGTGCAACGGCGTTCCTCAAATGCCACTAGCTCAAGTGCAAACCTGGATAAACTGGTAAATGCGGCCTCAAACTCGGCCACTGGAATACTCAGCTACTTGAGTGGACAAAACTGGTTCCTTGACTACTCCCTAACAGTTGGAGACAAAAACTTCTCCTGGAAAACATCTACAAACGCCTCCCATGTACCACCAACACGACCCCTCATGAACTTCCACCACTGACCCGCATCTCCCTTCAATTAGAAAGATGTCAAGGTCACCTTCAAAGCCCCGTCTTCGATGCCAAGCATCTCAAACATCTTCGTCATTCACTCAAGCCACTCATCAGCCTTATGTGGCTCTTTTGGATCGCCAACAAACTCGTCCGGATTAGACCGAAAGAACTCCCTCTTCAGAAAGGAAGGCCCTGCCTCAACTACATGGGTCTGGGCTTGATTCTCAACCCTGAGAATGCCCATAGATTCCCTCAAAGCTCCTGCCATCTCACGGGCTAAGGTGCCAATGGCCTGCTATCCTGCTGGCTCGGCCACATTGGCCTGACCAACACTCTCCTGCTGCGCCGGAATCTCATCTGGTATAGGCATCTCCTGCCTCCTAGGCCTACCTTGCCTACCACCACGTCCTCGTCCTAACATCCTAATAAAGGTAACGAAGAACATTAGCACATTCATAAATGTGTCGAAGCTATAACACTCACGTCCAAATGCAATGGACAACTGTAATTCATTCCACGTAAGCATACAATCACATAAGCACTTACGAATTTCATTTCCGGATAATGATAGTCCTGAGGCGTTACTAGAGTTCCAGTTAGAAACAGCATTGATCAAGTGCTTTTCCAATAGGACTCCTAGAAACCCAAGGATCCAATCAACATCCTAGAAACTAAATCCCATACCTAAGTAGTCACATAAACATGTTATCACATAAGCACATAACATTACATCAAAGTCTCTAACAAGCGAGACAAACCCATTGTGGCACTAACCACTTCCCGCGTACCCAAAGTATTCAAACGCGGTACGCTCTGATACCAAGTTGTAATGCTCTCAAAATAAACCCACAAATCCTGCATTCATTACATCCATAAACTTAAGAGAGCGAAACATAATGCCATTCATCAGAGTATTCTTACAAAATATATTACTTGTTGACAACAAAATTAAATGCCCTAAAGGCTTACAACTTTCCAAGTTAACACTTGGGTTCAACAAAAATAGAGTTCTAACTCTTTTCACAAAATAAGCCCTTGGCCTAATGTACATGTACTACCAAAAGATAATCAACAAAAAGGGTTATCAGCCTCAAGCCTCCCAAGCTACTTCCTTGGAGGTGGCATGTCACCTGAACCTGAAAATGATGTCCCATATAGGGTGAGCCAACGACCAGTACAGATATGCTAAACATAATATGAGCAATAACTAAAACATTAGCATTTGATAAATGTTTAACTCATATAAATCAACTCATAACACATTTCAATTCCATGACAAATATGTCCATGTTCATTTTACTTTCCTTTACTTAACAAATTTTCAATTCATAATCATGGCTCAGAACCTGGCCAAACAATTTAAATGAGACTACAACTCATATCAACAATACTTCAATTTCAAATGAGACAATAGCTCATAATAAAACACTTCCATACTTCACAACAGATACACATATTTGCTGTATCAATGTCATATTGAAACATTTCCAAACTTCATAAATGGTACACAGGTTTGCTGTATCAATGGAGTCCGTCCCCTATCTCCTCCCAAATAACATCCGCTTTAGGAGTCCGTCCCCTATCTTCCCCTAAACCGTGGAGTACATCTCCTATCTCCTCCCACACAAAGCAATGTATATAAACAATTATCATATACACGATCAATCAATACACAGATTTGCTATATTATTCCAACCGTCACATTCAATGACATATTCAACGTGATTAGTTTCAATTTTCCCTAATCAACATACAGTGTCTACAACAATCACGACTATCCTCCACTGATAGTCCAAAGTAATTATTTCTAGACAGGTAATAAATGCATCAACAGATAAATTATCAATATTTTCAAAAGTGAGTGATTAATCAATCCAACCCCACCATTCCTTCTCATAACTTCCCAATTCCACTATTTCACAATGAAAGTCGTTAATTACACTAATGACCTAGTAAAACCCAAATATGGCATTTCCGCCCCCCCTCCTTTTCCAATATTGACCCAAAGGTCCAAATATTATCATTAAACATCCACAATCTCATTTTAAGGCTCAAATACACATGTATTGGCCAAAAGAACAAAACCCCTCTTTATTCAAGTTAAAACCCTAACACCCAAAATCACCCAACTTCAACATTATATCAAAATGACCAAACGTTTATGTCAAAGATCATAAAAGTGAGTAGTTATCCCTTCCTCAAATTCGGAGCCCAAAAGAGAAGGTGAAGAAAATTGAAAGTGCTCCAAATCCCAAGATTTTCGGATTGATAGATAGCCCAAGCCAAGCTCTACACTCTTTGTAAAGGAACTAAGGTAGAAGATCACTCAAACTAGATCAAACCTTAGAGAGAAGGTGAAATGTGGTGAAAAAAGCTCTCAAAATAGGTTTTTGAAAAGTAAGAGAGAGAGTGAGAGTTGAAAAAGTGATCTGAAATGACCCAGCTGCCAACTGATTTACGTATGACCCACTCGAGCGGAGAATAGGACGCTCGGGCGTCAAACTCAAAAACTAGACCCGCTCGAGCACAAGGATACCCGCTCGAGTGCCAAGACACAACTGCAAAAACAAACCTGCAATACTTTTACAGACGCACAAGATGCTGAAAGTGTGCAAACTCCGCTTCAGCGTGATGGGATCCACTCGAGCAGACCACCAAAAATCTTGGCAACAAGAAATAAGTCTAAAGCTCAACCAACCTGTTCAAAATACGCCCGTGACAATTCTAAACTCAAATACAAAGAGTTAGAGGACGAAAATGAAATAAAAACAATAACAACTATCAACGGAAACGAGTTCGGAATACATTAAACATGAGAGGGAAAACCGGGATCGCTATAACCTCACCCCCTTAAAGAATTTCGTCCCTAGAATTTGATACAAGTTTCAAAAACATGTTTTTCTCAATTCTCAACAATATTACAATTCAATACTCAGCAACTTGAGCCATTACCAGTCATCTTTTCTCTTTTCAAGAGGCCAAATACAACATATGTTACAACATGCTTTCCTTTGAAATTTACCAATTTCAACACATATTCCGTCATTCAATTTCATATTCAATACCAATCAATATATTTGCATTTCTAAAACAGAATTAACATATGCAATGTTAAAATAAACTTCCATTTCAAGGTAAGTTCCATAATACTTCCATAAACCGAAACATTTACAATGTTTACAACTTAAGACATATTCAATGTTCTTAAAGTTTATCAATGCAGCAAAATATAAAACATATGTTCATACATCCATAAATAGATCCGAATACTTCTCTCGGACCTGGAGTTCACATTCCCAAGTGGCTTCTTCCACTCCGTGATGTTTCCACAAAACTTTCACCAAGGGGATGGTCTTGCCTCGCAAGACTTGATCCCTCCTATCCAAGACTCAAACCGATCTCTCCTCATACGAGCTATCCTCGTCTACCACTAAGTCGGTCCAATCCAATACATGCGACGGATCCGGCTCGTACTTCCGAAGCATACTAACATGAAACACGTCAAGCACTCCGGACAACTGCAGCAGCAAAGCTAAACGGTATGCTACCTCCCCAATGCTCTGAAGGATCTCAAAGGGACCAATAAACCAAGGGGTTAACTTCCCACTCTTCCCAAACCTCATCAAACCCCGCCTGGGTGATATTTTCAAGAAGACGTGATCACCGGCCTCAAATGCCAAAGGCCTCCTCCTACGGTCGGCATAACTCTTTTGGCGACTTTGGGCTATAACAAGCCTCCTACGGATAAGCTCAACTTTCTCCGTTGTCTCCCGAACCAACTCCAGGCCCAACAAAGGTGCATCACCCACCTCGGCCCAACACACTGGAGACCTGCAAGGTCGGCCATACAAGGCCTCAAACGGTGCCATACCGATACTTGACTGGAAACTATTGTTGTAGGCAAACTCCACCAAGGGCAAGTGCCTCTCCCACGTCCCACTAAAGTCAAGGACACAACCTCGATGCATATCCTCAAGGATCTGAATAGTACGCTCGGACTGCCCATCAGTCTGAGGATGATAAGCCGCGGTAAAGGTCAATCTAGTGCCTAAGGCACTCTGCAAACTCTGCCACAACCTAGCAGTAAAATGCGGATCTCTATCTAAGACGATCGACACCGGGACCCCGTGCAACCTCACCATGTCCCGCACATACAAGTCGGCAAGATGATCTACCGAATCTTTCACGCGCATAGGGATAAAGTGCGCCGGCTTAGTCAACCGGTCTACAACCACCCAAATAGGATCACTACCCCGCTGAGTCCTCGGAAGACCTACAACAAAGTCCATAGTGACATGTTCCCACTTCCACTCGGCAATAAGCAAGGGTCGCAACAAACCCGCTGGCCTCTGATGCTCGGCCTTCACTTGCTGACAAGTAAGGCACTTTGATACAAAAACTACCACATCTTTGTTCATTCCCCGCTACCAAAACTGGCGACCCAAATCACGATACATCTTAGTGCCTCCCGGATGCACCGTAAGGCGTGAATGGTGAAACTCTCGGAGTACCTCCTCTCGGCAAGGCTCCGGCACAAACAGACGGTCACGGTATCTCACACTCAGGTCGGGATACACAGTCAAACCCTTCTTAACCTTCCCGCTAGAGATCTTCTCTCGGAGGGATCCTACCTCAAGGTCACCTCTCTGTACCTCTAACACTCGAGTCACAAGTGTAGGCTGCGGAACAACAAAAAACAAGGCCGCATCCTCAACGGATTAGCCCAAAAGCAAATCATACTCGCCAAGTGCACCCAACATCTCCCACTCCCGGATGGCTATACAAGCTACATCACTAATGGATTTCCTGCTAAGGGCATCGGCCACAACATTGGCCTTTCCCGGGTGATAGAGCAACTCAAAGTCATAATCCTCAATAAACTCCATCCACCTCCTCTGCCTCAAATTCAAATCTCTCTGTGTAAATAGATACTTCAAACTCTTATGATCCGAGAACTCCTCGAATCTCTCACCGTAAAGGTAGTGCCTTCAAATCTTCAAGGCAAAAATCACAGCTGCTAACTCTAAGTCATGTGTAGGGTAATTCTTCTCGTGTATTTTCAACTGTCGTGAGCCATAGGCTACCACTTTCCCCTATTGCATGAACACATAACCCAAACCCTCTCGTGAGGCATCACAATAAACCGCATAACCCAAACCTCTCTCCGGAATAATCAAAACTGGAGCGGTGGTCAATCTAACTTTCAACTCCGCGTCAATCCAGTCAATGGCAAAGCTGGACTGGAGAAATCTTTCACAAACAAGCTGTAATACCCAGCTAATCCCAGAAAACTGCGGATCTCAAAAACACTCTTAGGCTGTGCCCAATCCTGCACTGCCTCTATCTTGGATGTATCAATAGACACCCCTTCTCCGGAGACCACATGGCCAAAGAATTTAACCTCTCTTAGCCAGAACTCACACTTCCCAAACTTGGCATACAGCTTATGGGCTCTAAGCAACTCAAGCACCACCCTCAAGTGTTCCTCATGCTCCTCCTCCGAAGGTGAATAAATTAGAATCTCGTCCATGAAAACGACTACAAAACGAACTAAGAATTCCCGAAATATCCAGTTCATCAAATCCATAAACACTGTCGGTGCATTGGTGAGCCCAAAAGGCATCACCAAAAACTCATAATGGCCATATCGCGTACAGAATGCCGTCTTCGGAATATCCTCTTCCCTAACCCTCAACTGGTTGTAACCCGATCTCAAATCTACCTTAGAGAAACAACGGGACCCCTTCAACTAGTCAAACAAATCATCGATACGGGGCATAGGGTACTTATTCTTAACCGTAGCCCGATTCAATTTCCGGTAATCGATACAAAGTCTCAAGGTGCCATCTTTCTTCTTAGCAAAGAGGGCCGGTGCTCCCCACGGTGAAGTACTAGGACGGATAGAACCCTTATCTAGCAACTCCTGGATTTGGATCTTCAACTCACTCAACTCGGCTGGGGCAAAACGATAAGGTGCCATGGAAATTGACGCCGTGCCGGACACTAAATCAATGGAAAACTCCACCTCTCGATGTGGTAGCAAACTAACAAGATCCTCGGGAAAGACGTCGGAGTACTCACAAACCACTCTCGGCAATACAGTCTAGGTCTCATCACACTCACTACTCATACAGCTAGCGAGAAGACAACTAAGCTCACTCCACCCTCGCCGATCATACACCGGTGGCAACACACTACCAACCTGATCCCCTAAGAAATGGAAACAATCCCCGCTCAAGGTACATACAGTGACCCTCTGGCGGTAACAATCAATAACAGCCCGGTATGACGATAACCAGTCCATACCCAAAATCACATCAAAACCCGACATAGCCATAACTACAAAAGAAAATGGAAGTCGGCGGTCGGCGGCCTTTATATCGCAGCCCCGACACCCTTGTTTCAAAATCAACTCACCCCCAACAAGTGATGTAACACAAATAGGAGATGCTAACTGCGCCAACTCCAACCCCAAAATAGATGCAAATGCAGCAGATATAAAGGAATGGGATGCACTCGTATCAATCAACACATTAGCAACCGAGTTGCAAAACAAAAAGGTACCTCTCACAACAGATGGAGCCGGTACAAGATCCTGTGCAGTAATAGCATACACACGCCCTGAAGGCCCCTAATCTACTCGCCACCTTCAAGCAAAAAGATCTGCACAAACCGAGACGATGACGCTTCGATTGGCCTCGAGGCTCGAACCAATCGGTTGGTTGAAAACTCAAGCGTCGCCTCGAACTAGACGCACTGACAAAGCACTCAACTGGGGCAATACCTCTTCAGGTGCCCCGCCTAACCACACTGGTAACAAGAGAGCGATGGCCTCGCCTGCCTCGCTCTCGAGGTCGAGCCAAGATGAAGCCGCCTCCGCCTTTCATGGCAAGCTGGAGACTTGCGGCCCAGCTGACCACATTTGTAACAAGTAATGTCTCCTTGACTGCCCCTCCTAGAACCTACACTCGGCACTGGAAAGGTAGACCTCACAAAAGCTCCCTGGGACTGCAGAGGGGAGGGTTAGAACCCCTCTGCCTCCTACCATCCCCCTAGCCATCCTGACTCCTCCTCCTCCTGCATCATAATCTCCATATGGGTCGCGGCATCCACAAGGGGCCCATACTCCCGGGTCATGGATCCCCCAACTCTGGTCTTGAGCCCAGGTCTCAACTTTCTCTCAAACTCAATGCAACGGCATTCCTCAGACACCACTAGCTCAAGTGCAAACCTGGATAAGCTGGTAAATGCGGCCTCAAACTCGGCCACCGGCATACTCAACTGCTTGGGTTGACAAAAATGGTCCCTCAACTTCTCCCGAACAGTTGGAGACAAAAACTTCTCCTGGAAAGCATCTACAAAGGCCTCCCACGTATCACCAACACGACCCCTCATGAACTTCCACCACTGACCCGCATCTCCCTTCAATTGGAAAGATGCCAAGGTCACCTTCAAAGCCCCGGCTTTTGATGCCAAGCATCTCAAACGTCTTCGTCATTTGCTCAAACCACTCATCAGCCTTAAGTGGCTCTTTCGGATCGCCAACCAACTCGTCCGGATTAGACCGGAAGAATTCCCTCTTCAGAAAAGGAAGGCCCTACCTCAACTACATGGGCTTGGGCTTTATTCTCAGCCATGAGAATGCCCATAGATTCCCTCAAAGCTCCTGCCATCTCACGAGCTAAGGCGCCCATGGCCTTCTGTCCTGCTGGCTCGGCCACATTGGCCTGACCAACACCCTCCTGCTGCACCGGAATCTCATCCGGTATAGGCATCTCCTGCCTCCTAGGCCTACCTTGCCTACCACCACGTCCTTGTCCTGACATCCTAATATAAAGGTAACGAAGAACATTAGCACATTCATAAATGTGCTGAAGCTATAACACTCACCTCCTAATGCAATGGACAACTGTAATTCATTCCACGTAAGCATATAACTACAAAAGCACTTATGAATTTCATTTCTGGATAATGATAGTCCCGAGGCGTTCCTAGAGTTCCAGTTAGAAACAGCATTGATCAAGTGCTTTTCCAATAGCACTTCCAGAAACCCAAGGATCCAATCAACATCCTAGAAACTAAATCCCATATCCATGTAGTCACATAAACATGTTATCACATAAGCACATAACATTACATCAAAGTCTCTAACAAGCGAGACAAACCCATTGTGGCACTAACCACTTCCCGCATACCCAAAGTATTCGAACCTGGTATGCTCTGATACCAAGTTGTAACGCCTTCAAAATAAACCCATAAATCATGCATTCATTACATCCATAAACTTAAGAGGGTGAAACATAATGCCATTCGTCAGAGTATTCTTACAAAACATATTACATGTTGACAACAAAAGTAAATGCCCTAAAGGCTTACAACTTTCCAAGTCAACACTTGGGTTCAACAAAAATAGAGTTCTAACTCTTTTCACAAAATAAGCCCTTGGCTTGATGTACATGTACTACTAAAAGATAATCAACAAAAAGGGTTATCAGCCTCAAGCCTCCCAAGCTACTTCCTTGGAGGTGGCATGTCTCCTGAACCTGAAAATGATGTCCCATATAGGGTGAGCCAACGCCCAGTAGAGATATGCTAAACATAATATGAGTTAAACTAAAACATTAGCATTTGATAAATGTTTAATTCATATAAATCAACTCATAACACATTTCAGTTCCATGACAAATATGTCCATGTTCATTTTACTTTCCTTTACTTAACAAATTTTCAATTCATAATCATGGCTCAAAACCTGGCCAAACAATTTAAATGAGACCACAACTCATATCAACAATACTTCAATTTCAAATGAGACAATAGCTCATAATAAAACACTTCCATACTTCACAACAGATACACATATTTGATGTATCAATGTCATATTGAAACACTTCCAAACTTCATAAATGGTACACAGGTTTGCTGTATCAATGGAGTCCGTCCCCTATCTCCTCCCAAATAACATCCGGTTTAGGAGTCCATCCCATATCTTCCCCTAAACCGTGGAGTACATCCCCCATCTCCTCCCACACAAAGCAATGTATATAAACAATTATCATATACACGATCAATCAATACACAGATTTGCTATATTATTCCAACCGTCACATTCAATGACATATTCAACGTGATTAGTTTCAGTTTTCCCTAATCAACATACAGTGTCTACAACAGTCACGACTATTCTCCACTGATAGTCCAAAGCAATTATTTCCAGACAGGTAAAGAATGCATCAACAGATAAATTATCAATATTTTCAAAAGTGAGTGATTAATCAATCCAACTCCACCATTCATTCTCATAACTTCCCAATTCCACTATTTCACAATGAAAGTCATTAATTACACTAATGACCCAGTAAAACCCAAATATGGCATTTCCCCCCCTACTTTTCCAATATTGACCCAAAGGTCCAAATATTATCATTAAACATCCACAATCTCATTTTAAGGCTCAAATACACATGTATTGGCCAAAAGAACAAAACCCCTCTTTATTCAAGTTGAAACCCTAACACCCAAAATCACCCAACTTCAACATTATATCAAAATGACCAAAAGTTTATGTCAAAGATAATAAAAGTGAGTAGTTATCCCTACCTCAAATTCGGAGCCCAAAAGAGAAGGTGAAGAAAATCGAAAGTGCTCCAAATCCCAAGATTTTCGGATTGATAGATAGCCCAAGCCAAGCTCTACACTCTTTGTAGAGGAACTAAGGTAGAAGATCACTCAAACTAGATCAAACCTTAAAGAGAAGGTGAAATGTAGTGAGAGAAGCTCTCAAAATATGTTTTTGAAAAGTAAGAGAGAGAGTGAGAGTTGAAAAAGTGATCTGAAATGACCCAGCTGCCAACTGATATACGTATGACCCGCTCGAGCGGAGAATAGGACGCTCGAGCGTCAAACACAAAAACTAGACCCACTCGAGCGTAAGGATACCCGCTCGAGCGCAAAGGAACACCCGCTCGAGCGTAGATTACACACTTCCAGTAATTTTACAGACAACGAACACCCGCTCGAGCACAAGGATACCCGCTCGAGCTCGACTTGCTCGAGTGTAAGGAAATCCACTCGAGCGTGAAAAACAAACCTGCAATACTTTTGCAGACACACAAGATTTTGAAAGTGTGCAAACTCTGCTCGAACGCGAAGGGATCCGCTCGAGTGGACCACCAAAAATCTGGGCAACAAGATATGGGACTAAAGCTCAACCAACCTGTTCGAAACACGCCCGAGACAATTCTAAACTTAAATACAAAGTGTTAGAGGACGGAAATGAAATGCAGACAACAACAACTATCAATGGAACCGACTCCGAAATACAGTAAACACGAGAGGGAAAACCAGGATCGCTATATAACAGATGCGTGAAGGTTAACTTGTCAAACCTGGGAATTAGAACATCCAGGGTTTGGTGATAGATTTTCATCCTTTCTTCATTAACCTTCCAGTCTCCTTTTGCTTTAGACATAACCAGGTTTGAGTCGCCAATGACATCCAATTCTTTTGCCCGTAGTTCCAGGGCAGCTTCCAAGCCAGCGATACATGCCTCGTACTCTGCTTCGTTGTTTGACACCTTGAACCGGAGTTTGAAGGCTAAGGGTATGTGGGAATTGTTGGGTGCTATCAACAACACCCCTATCCTATACCCGTATTGATTAGACGCTCCATCAAAGTACATAGTCCAAATTTCTTCTTCAACCTACAGAATGGCCTCATCTGGGAAGAGATACTCTACTGCTTCATCTCCCTCCACTGGGTGATCAGCTAGGAACTCTGCTACCGCTCTCCCTTTCACAAACTTGTGAGTCATGTACTTCAAATCAAATTCAAAGAGAAGAAACAACCAACGGGCGAGCCTACCCATAAGTGCTGGTTTCTTAAAGAGATATTTGATGGGATCTAATCTCGAAACCAGTATTACAGAGTGAGCTAACAAGTGGTGCCTCAACTTCCTGGTAGCCCATACCAAGGCCAAACAAGCCTTCTCCAGCAGAGTGTAGCGGGTCTCATATTCCAGCATCTTCTTGCTCAGGTAGTAGATAGCCTTCTCCACTTTATCCTCAGATTTCTACGCAAGCATGCAGCCCATTGTCATGTCAATTACTGACAGATACAAAATCAACGGTTTTCCCAGCTCTGGCGGTGACAACACGGGTGGGTTCTGTAGATACTGCTTGATCTGCTCAAAAGCAACTTGGCATCGGTCATCCCACTGGAGTTTCTTTCCTTTCTTCAAGAGACCAAATAGTGGTTCACAAGTCAAGGTTAATTTTGCAATAAACCGTCCTATGAATTGCACTTTACCCAGAAAAGCCTCACACCTCATTTTCAGTCCTTGGTGCTGGCATTTCTAAGATGGCCTTAATCTTGGAAGGATCGACCTCAATGCCCCTTTGTGTAATCAAGAACCCTAGAATTTTCCCTGCTGTGACACCAAAAGTACATTTCTGAGGATTCAGTCGCAACCGATACTCTCTGATCTGTTGGAAAATTTTCTTCAAGGCGGTGTAGTGGCCCTCTCTTTCCTTGGACTTGACAATCATGTCGTCCACGTACACCTCAACCTCTTTGTGGATCATATCGTGCAAGATCGTAGTTGCAGCTCGTTGATAAGTAGCCCCAGCATTCTTCAAACCAAACGGCATCACCCTATAGCAGTAGGTCCCCCACGGGGTGGTGAAGGTAGTCTTCTCCCTATCCTCAAGTGCCATCAAGATCTGGTTATACCCGGAAAACCCATCTATAAAGGAAAGCAGCGCATGCCCAGTGGTGAAGTCCACCAATTCGTCAATGTGCAGTAATGGAAAGTCGTCCTTCGGACTGGCTTTGTTCAGATCCCTGAAATCCACACATACCCGAATTCTGTCATCTTTCTTCGACACTGGAACTATGTTGGCCAACGAAGTAGGGTATTCAGATACTAACAGGAACCCTGCATCAATCTGCTTGGTGACCTCTTCCTTGATTTTCAGAGCGCAATCCGGGAGTATTCTTCGAAGCTTCTGCTTGACGGGTCGAGCCTCAGGGTCAAGAGGGATCCGGTGCTGTACAATCTCAGGATCGATTCCAAGCATGTCTTTGTAGGACCACATGAAAACATCTTTGAAATCTTTTAATAAAGCGACTAAACGCTCGCGTTCCTCCGAAGACAACGTGGACCTGATCTGGACCAGACACGGATCCTTCTCAGTACCAACATTAATTGAGGTGATTTCATCAACGAAAGGTTTTACAAACCTCTCTTGCTCTCGATCAATCAAATGTTTCAAAACTGGAGGAATTTCTTCCTCGTCGTTTTTATCAAAGTTTTAAAAATCCTGATTAATGCAATAAACGAGCGGCACAGAAAAGTACTCAGAAACCACAGTATCATTCTCATTAACAACCTCCAGATCGTCTGATTCTTCAATTACAACAGACTCAAAGGAAAATGAAAAAGACGACCTGGACAACACAACAGCATCCGGGTTATCACCCCCAGGAATACCGGACTCTGACTCAGAAGAATTGGAATCTGATTCTAACTCCACAAACTCTGTGGAATTAGATTCCAGTTCACTACCTGACCCAGAACTGCTAGGCAAAAAGCCTCCTCGTACTGCCAGACGAGGGAGGGTGCAATAGATGCATCCAGAATGCCGGAAGCAGGGCCCACAGCCGTTTGATCCCCGATCATGGAAACCGAAAAGTCTTCCCCCAAGCACTCTAGTGTAATCTGAGGATTCGAGAGAAGACAAGCTAGTGCTGCTCCCATTTCAAGTTTTGTGCCATCGGACTCATCCTCTTTTCACTGTACAGCTTTAGCTAGTGGGTCGGTCTGCTCTTTTACAACTTCATCCCTTGGCAACTGCAGGTCGAAAAAGATCTCGAAACTGGACAAATGCCGCTTCTCTGAATTCGGCCATGGCTCCAGAAAACCGCAAAATGGGAAATCTTTCCCCTCCCGAACAAAACGTCCGTTCAGGGTTCCTTGAATAGGTCTGTGCAGCAGCTCATAGTGCTTTCCAGCTTGCTTGGCTTTGGCTCTTCCAACCATCTCCTTTTCCTTTCTTACCCAATCCTCTTTGGTAGGCGTGTAACCTAGACCAAAGGTATAAGGGTTGTGTGGCACTTCGGCCAATTCAGCGATGCCCTTCTGGCCACTCCTTCCCAATCCCATGCCGGGCACATGTTGAAGCTTATTCATGAGGTAAACAGATTGCGCACTGACATGCAATCCCTCATCAACAGCTAGAAGATCTTGCACTACCTGGGCCTCGGCCAAGGTGAATCCCGACAAAAAGACATGCTCCTCGCCGTGTGCAATTTCCAAGATCGGTGTAGTAACCTCCGGTGGTTGATGTATGGAAGAGTTCCCAAAAACAATTGCTACCCCTTTCCCATGGGGGTATTTCAGCATCTAATGTAAGTGGAAGAGACAGCTATAACTTGGTGCAGCCACGGCCGTCCAAAGAGTAAGTTGAAGGTGGCTGGAACATCCAGAACATGAAACTCGATGTCCTGTTAGGCCGGGCCAACCTGAGTTTTGATCCGCACTGTCCCCATCACTTCCCGACTAGTATTGTCATAAGCCCGGATCACCTGGGCTATTGGTACGAAATCTGCGAGCTTCAACCCAATAGCATAGGCTGTACGCGACGGACACACATTTATTGCAGATCCTGTATCAACTAAGACAATTGGTATCCACTTCTCTTTACACTCCACAAAAATGTACAACGGCTTGTTGTGCTCGGAGCCCTCAGGCGGTAATTCTTTGTTTGTGAATGTCAAAGTCGGTGAAGTGCCACCCGGGAACACCAATTCCACCAACTGTTTGGGGGTTGTATCAATAGAAAGCTTAGCCTTGTCCATTACTATTAGGACAGCTTGTCTATGCACCTGCAAGGCCATGAGCAGTCCCCAGATGGAGATGTCTGCTTGAATTTTCTTTAGCTGCTTCAGTACAGCTTCCTCCTCCAACAGTTTGTCCTTCTGCTTCTCTGTCTCCTTGTTTTTCCCAAATGCCTCTGGTTGGTCCAGGTGTGGGGGCTTAAAGTACCGCCCACTCCGAGTCATGCGGTCTAGTTCTTCGGTATACCACGTATCATCCGGTAAATTCTGGCCCCAGTCCTCATTAGTATAGGCGAGACGCAAATCGTCTTCCCACTACATTCCCTCAGCAACTGACAAACAACTGTCTGGTTCTACTGTAACTGTTCCTGTGTGCTCAACACATTCTGTCCCCGCAGGACCCTTGGCTTTTCTAGCCCTCTCATCAGTCTCAATTCTCTCATCCTCGAAATGTCTCAACACGGCCCCCCGTTCTGTATCATCTGTACACAAACTGCCCAATTCCCGAGCAAAATTCTCCATACCGGTACTCTCTAGCATCTTTCCCTCATTGTCGATTGTCCCGGCCATTGCAGATGTTCTTGTTTCTGACTATTCTTGTTTTAGCTGAGACCGCTCATCAATATCTGGCTCATCACTAAGCCACCCTGCATTATCTGTTGATCCATTCAGGAAAAACCAGTTGATGTGCACATCCCCCAGATCCTGTTCATCAAAAAATTACAAATTCACAATATCCTCCTCAAGTTCTGCTAAATCATCCAACCCCTGATTTGACCCGTCTTCTCAGACTACATTTACCTCTGTTCCCTCCGGCAATTCCACCATCGGCTTGGCTTGATCAGTTGGCATAATGAAGCGGCAAAGCTTGTATGCTTCCTTAATTAAGCTTGCAGAGCCCTCAAGCATGCCCTCTTTGGTCATAGCCACCCCCGTGGGTTCAGGTTGGGATATTGACATGCTCATCATGCACAAGTCTGTGCATTCTGGGATGAACAATGCCAGCTTAGGCAGGTGGGAGGGAGTGATGTATATGGTCGTATGGGACGGCCATTGTTTGAATCAGGTTTGCTTGCCTAGGTGGAGGTGGGGGTTGTTGATTATGTGGTGGGAGAGGGTTTGTAGTGACATTTGGCTTGTCAGGAGACGCTATCACTTTATTGTCGATGAGATCCTGAATCTCATGACATAATCAAAAGCACTGGTCAGTATCATGCCCATGCTGCTGATGGAAGGAACAATACTTGCCTTGGTTGTGTATAGGAGGAAGGGGATTTGGCAATGGGCGTGGTTCTAAGGGCTTCAGATGCCCTTTCCTAATCAGGACCCTCAAGGCCGTTGATAGAGACATGTAAAGTGGGGTGAAGGTCCTTTAGCCTCCGGGTGGGTACTTTGCAGGTGGTGGAGTGGTTCCGGATGTACCAGTAAAGGGTGTGGCTGTTTTTGGTGCAGTGGTGACCATGCCAACATCAGAAGTCCTTCCGGCTGCATTGCTACTTGTAGCTGCATTCGAACCGCATGTAAAGGCCCTCTTGGGGTGCTCTTTCTCCTGGTCAATCAGACCCTGTTTCATAGCATCTTCTATCTGTACCCCAATCTCGTGAAGATCAGCAAAGGTGGGGAGGGGTAAGTCAATCATCCTTTGCATCAGCTTCGGTTGCAGATTCCGGATGACCATCCTTATCTGGTCTTTCTCAGCTGGCCTGGTTGTCATCATAGACACCTTGGTACTCCACCGAGTAACAAAGTCAGAAAAGCCCTCCTTCAGCTCTTGCCTAGTTGCCTCAAGATCACGAGTCATGACCTCGATTTGAGTGTTGTACGAATATTGGGCAATGAAGGCCTCGACCATCTCCTCTCAACGTCTCTTCACTGAATCCTCCAGTTTTGCATACCAGATGGCCACAATACCCGACAGGGTCCAACCAAAGAGGGATAGTTTTTGCAAACTAGTCAGGCCCATCGGTCATAGGATGTCTGAAAAGAGCCTCAAATGAACCATAGGATCGCCTGAACTGTCGAAGTGGTCTATGTGAGGCATTTTAAATTTGTCCGGCAATGTCACCGCCAAATATGTGTAGCCGTCCTCTATATCTGGGATCGAGTTGACTCCTTGAGCTTGCTTGAACAACTTCTCGAGCTTGCTCACTTTCAAAGCTATAGGATCGACCTCAGACTTGAACGGTGTGTCTATTGGGTAGGCCGATGCCTTGGAGGTCTGTGGTGGGACTGGCCCTGCTGGAACGTCAGTATTCTCCTGGACATTAACTATCTCCCGGGTATTGGAACCCTAGGTGGGGGTGGGTGCGAAGCAGGCGCTGCTATTTGTGGTTGTTGATGCTGTTGTTGTTGAAGCCTGGCAATTACTTCAGCCTGTTGGGCTATAACCTCTGTTTGACGAGCGGTAAAGCAAGCAGCATCCTGCTACATGGCCTCGATAGTCTATTGGAGTTGACGCATCATATCTTCCATACTGACTGAAGGGTGCTGATCTATCTGATCTGGTGTATACTCTGTTTCAGAGGTGGAAGCAAAGAACGGGGCCTCACTGAATATAGGTAACTGGCAAACCGACGAAATATGCTGAACTCTTCTCCATCTTGTAACCGGGGGGAGTGAAGCAAACACTGGTTGTCCTCTCACAAGATCCCCAGATCGATAAAGCCTCCTAACTCTGGTCCAGAGTGCTTGGGGGGAAACTGCCTCGTCAGAAGCAATGATGAACTACTACCTTGCAAAAAGAAAAATGAAGCAAAAAGAAAGAAACATCGATCAGCACACAGCACCTCGGCTTAGATAAAGACAACACACAGTTGAAATCATAAGCTAGACAATCTGTACTCAAACACTGATTTCTGCCCCCAAATTTTTTGCCTCAAAACTAATACCCTCAAACACTGATGTCCTCAGACTGATACCCAGACTTGCAACTGATACATACATTCCTGTAGAGACACACCCTAACAGTAAATATCAAGCAAGTGAGAGCCAAAACACCCCTATGGTGGGGTAGGGTTTCCCTGTCCTAGTTTCGTCAGGAACTAGGGATTCACTACGCACACATGCGGTTTCAAATAATCCGGCATTCGAGTAAGCAACATGTCCTAGTTTGGAACAGTCTCTATGGCTTTCGATATGCAACTAGGTCAAATGGTCGAAAAGGGTGCCTCAGCAAGACCACCTAATATACCTCTCGCTCCTAACACCGAGAAGTGGAAGAAGGATCAAATGGTATAGCGATAGTCTAGATCCAAGGTTTGTGTTCCCATCGTGGCAGAGCCCACAACTGGTCAGCCTTATGGCACACTTTTCTAAGCAAGCCTCCGGCAAACCGTTCAGGAATAGCAGATGACAAACACTATGACTTAGGCGCACCTATGCAAATGCAATGCAAAGAAACACAAAAAATGTAGATAAAACAACATATCATGAGTTCAAGTCAAGTTCTCTAAATCCCCAGCATAGTTGCCAAAAACTGTAGACTCGACTTTCTTCGCGCGCCCCCCTTTCGGAGAGGCGCAAATTAGTCTCCTACAATTCGGACTCCTGTCACCGTTCTGAATCTAATCTCACAAAGTGCAATGTGAGATTGATAAACACGAAAGAGTCCAAATCTGGCAAATCATTTTGGAAAATCGATTTTGAATCAAAAAGCACCAAACATGGACTGCTTTGCCAGATTACAAAGTCACCACCTAAATGTTTTATTTTTGGAAAATTTAGGAAACCCTGACTCATGCCAAAGGCCACGTATCCATCATCACCAAAGTTACCTCGGCTCGGAAACTTGGGTACGAGAGGGGAAGGTCCTAAAATGAGCACCCCTGCTCGCCCGATCAAAGGATCGGCCTCTACTAAGCATGATATGTTGTTTTATAAACACGTGTTCTTATTCCAGTTTTTATCTAATTTTACTATGTGATGCACACACAAGCAAGTATAGACTAAGTCGCGAGATTTGGAACGAATTTGACTCATGTTTGCTTTCAAAAATGGTTTGACAGTGCTACTCGCAAGTGGACTAAAGCGCGGATTTGCCACCCTCAAGTGAGCTTAAAACCCACATTCATCGAATTGTTCCAATTCAAACAACAAAGCCTTCATCCGTAGGCATTCAAGCAGTTAATCATGTAAGCACATAGCCTCATGGCAAGCATGCGAATCATGGAAACACTCACACTCATGCAAGTATGCTAAAGTGTAAAACTTACAGTGTACTCCGAGCCAAAACAAAAACTAGTTAGAAACAATGCATGATCCTAACTATACAAGATGCCTAATGCAACACATGCAAAATGCAATTAATAGGCTCGGCTATCTAAGATGGCATATGAATGCAACAACTTGATAACATGCTTTGAAACACGTATTCAAATAAGTATTGAAATACGATGCAGTTTGAATGATGCGCTGAGCCCAGTGCATGCAAAACAAAATGAATGATGCAAACATGCAAGGCATAAGGTATGCTAGTCAAAACATGACCTTAAACTAACCATCGAAAGCGGTAAGTAAAAGGGAGAAAGATGTGGGGTTAGAAGACATGCGCACACACACGCACCCTTATTACAACATTGTGCCCCCGTGAAGAAGGGTCCGAATAAATAAGCTAAGCTACACTAGGCTAAGCTAATTATTATTACAAAACGAATTAAAGAACTAGCTATGCTAAGCTAATTAAGTACAATACTCAAATCAAATAATTAGCTACAACTAACTAATTAAAGTAAGTAAAGTGGCCTCCCGGGCAAGGGAGACATGCATGCTCGGTTACGTCCTCCCGAAAATCCGTTGCTTTGTCGTCGGTTGCCTCTGTTTACACTTGCCTTAACCGTTGAACATTGAACCAACTTCCAAGCTACCTCTGCCTCAAAACAGGAACCTTTTGGCACAAAAGTGGACTGGTGGCCGGCCGGCCACAAAAGGTGGATGCCGGCCACCTTGACTGGCCTATCGACTAGTACAACTGGCCGGTCGGCTACTGCAAGTAGTCGGTCGGCCACCAGCTTTTCCAGGCTTTTGGTTTTGCTGCAACAAAGAACAACAGAGGCACAGCAATGTATTTGCAGGGAAATGTGTGTACTGCCCCCCTCCATATCATGTCTCAAGCTCAAAGGAGTATAGCACTTGGCTCTTAAGCCACCAATCAAGCATTTCATGCATGATGGCCAAAGAACCGAGCGTTGTACAAGCTTAGTGAATGCGCAAATAAGACTTAAATGGCCATCACCCTATCATGCATGATCAAGGGTGATGACGACCAAGAAATGGGACACATTTCATCACTTTGAGTATAAAACGTCCCACATTTCTTGTGTTTGGATTAATGTCTGATCCAAACACATGCAATGCAAACAACATGCTTATCTTAGTCACATTTTACTTGATTCAATTTTGTTTACACATTTTACTTTACCAAGCCAATCTTTAATTGGTTAAGTCCCAAGTGATTGTCCTCTAATGAGAGAGAGGTCAACCAAAAGGATGGTTTAGGACATGAGAGAGATCATGCCTTTGGCTAGGAGGAACCCTTAAAGGAGGGTTAAAGCCATTTAAGCACGAACTCTATCAAGCTTAAACACAACCATAAGGTCATCCAACCCTCAAAGCAAATAGAAAAATGAAGAAATAAGGGAGGTTGTAGAATTTCAGTGCTGAAAGTGGCATGAAAAATAATACAACAACATGCAAACAACACATGCACAACATGTTAAAGGCCAAAAGCATTGAAACTAGCGAAGGACATAACACTAGAGGCATGCAATGCAATGCAATGCTCAAAAGGCACCAACAGTCCAAAACAGTTCTAAAACACCCTAAATAGAGTTCTAAAACATGCTTAAAATAAGCTAAGAATAGCTATAGTAAGGGGCCAAAACAATAGCACATGTTAGGCAATTTAGCACAATTGCATTACAAGCATATAAAGCAAAGATCATGTGATCAAACCAGCTCAAAACAGAGCTTAATCATGCCAAATTAGTGACCTAAACATGCTGAAACTTAGGCACAAAAGGCAAGAAAAACATGCTCGCATGTTGGCTCACAAACAAGACACAAAGCACAACTCTCAAAAGCAATGAAAGAGTGGGATATGTGAGAGTGTGATAGTAATATATGCTTTGAAATCACATGCAAAATGATGCTATATCATGCAAACATCACGAGCAAAGCATGCTAGAGGCCCTAAAACTCAAAGCTAGTCAAGGCCATTTACGCTATAGCTACACAAAGCAAAACACATATGACCTGTCACGCCCTCAAAATAACAACATAAGACCCAACAGTAAAGACATGCATTGATATATATAAAAGTTTCATATCCTTCTATTTATCACAGTTTCATTACGAAAAGTATTACATGTTAACAACAAAAGCAAATGCCCTAAGGGCTTACAGCTTTCCAAGTTAACACTTGGTTACAAAAAAGAGAGCACTAGCTCAATTACACCTTAAGCCCTTGGCTTGAATTTACATGTAATACATCAAAAGAAAATAGACGACCCAAAAAGTCCGTCAGCCTCAAGCCTCCCAAGCTATGTCCTTGGAGGTGGTATGCTACCTGTACCTGAAAATGATGTTCCCATATAGGGTGAGCCACAGCCCAGTAGAAATATACTAAACCAGTTATAAATAATGACTAAAAGATTAACAGTTGATAGATGGTCAACACTTTTACACTCTTTCATAACACATTACAATTCCAAGACCTTCAAGCCTATGTCCAATTCAATCTCCATTTTCATTTAATTCTCAATTTATAATTCATGGCTCAGAACCTGGCCAAACAATTCATATGAGACAATAACTCATATTAACCACTTTCAATTTCATTACATCCACAGATAAGCATACTAGCTATATCACATTCCCAAGACAAGCATATGAGCTCTGTCAACACATTTCTAGACAAGCATATGAGCTCTATCTACGGAGTCCATCCCCTATCTTCTCCCAAACAACATCCGGTTTAGAGGTACATCCCCTATCTTCCCCTAAACCGTGGAGTACATCCCCTATCTTCTCCAACACAACACAATGCATATAAACAATAATTATACACATCACAAATCAATACATAAAGTTAATGTATTCTTCAACTGTCATACTCAATGACACATTTCAATGATTGGTTTTAGTTTGCCTAATCATCATGCATTGTCTACAACAATCAAGACTATCCTCCACCGATAGCCCAAAGCAGATATTTCTAAACAGAACATAAATGCACAAAATGGATATTAACTCAACATTTCCACTTCAATTCCTCATTTCTCATAATTAATCATATCAATTAATTAATCAATGAAGTTAGGGCATTTTCCATAATTAACATCTCAACCCTTAGGTTCCATTTTCATCAATGTTTCAACATTAATCCCATGTTTCTATACCAAACATGCCTCTAGGTTCATTATAGATAAAACCCCAACTTTTGTAAAATTACACAAAGGCCCAAAGTTTTCCCAAAATTTCACAATAACTTCCAACACATCAAAATGCTAAAATTCAAAGACAAAAATCCATAAAGAGGAGTAGGATATCCCTACCTCAAAGTTTGAGCTCAAAAGGAGATGAAGACCCAACACCCAACTTGCTCCAAAACCAAATATTTTCAGATTAGATCGAAGCCCAAGTCACCCTCTATCTTTTTAACAAAGCACTTAGGGGAGATTCACACTCTAGGGAGATGATTTCTTAGAGAGAAGGCAAGTCTAGAGAGAGAGGCTCTCAGATTTAGGGTTTGAAGATGTAAAAGTTTTAAAAAAGTGAAGTTTGGATCGCTGCTGCGAACTGATATAAATAGGCTCGCTCGAGCGAAGGCTTGGTCGCTCGAGCGACCAAACACAGAAAACCCTAGCTCGAGCCAAGAAGGTCTCGCTCAAGCCAACAACCCAGAAGCTCGCTCGAGCGAAGAAAAGCTCGCTCGAGCTAGGAACTCGACCCTTCAGGTCTGCAACTAGACGCACGCTCGAGCGACAAACTGCTCGCTCGAGCGAAGACCGAACCAGATCGCTCGAGCGAAGAAAAGCTCGCTCGAGCCAAAAATCATGGTGTTCAGGTCCAGTACCAGACGCAATCGCTCGCTCGAGCGAAGACACTCTGGCTCGATCCACCAGACACAAAACTCAACGCTAGCTCGAGCGACCAACTCCTCGCTCGAGCGAAGGACAAAAATTCTGGGCAGCAACCCTTGGTTCCCAAACACAACAAACCTAAAACAAACCTGCCCAACACATCCTATAACTCAAATACAATGCGGAAAAGGATGTAAACAAGACAATGCTCAACTATTAACATCCAAGGACACATGTTCGGATCACTGTACAATAAGGGGTAAACCCGGGACCGCTATATGACCATGACCACCCAAAACAGAGCTAAAGCAAGCTAAATTAGTAGCAAAAATGTGCTAGAGTTGAGCTAACACAAGCTAGAATGATAGGCTAACTTATTAGGCATGCTAGGCTAGTGAGCAAAATTACACTACAAGTGTAGGAAGCAAACAAGAGGTGCTCTAACCAGCCAAAAATAGAGTTATAACATGTTAAAATACGGCCAAAAACATGCTTGAACTACGCTATAAAAAGGTAGAAAAGCATGCTCAAGTACTAGGCCATCTACATACGCAAACAAGATATGGGGAGGGGGGACCTCCCCCTCCTATTTTGGTCCTCAAAACCAACTTTCTACCACTAAAATTCCTCTGGAATTCAATGGTTAAAAGGCCAAGAAAAGGGGGTTTCAAAAGCTTTGAAAGAAGGCTCAAAAAGCTTTACAAGCCAAGGAGCAAGGGGGGGAACCACCCCCCTAACCAAACAAGACTCAAACCACTATTCTAGAACCTTAAAAGACAAAGTTTTTAGAGGTTAGAACCAGCCTCAAAATAGCATACAAAGGTGGTCCAACAATGAACTAAAGCAAAGCTTAAAAGGGACAAGTTCTTACCCTTGAAGCACAGCAGCAAAATAGCACAATTTCTGAGCCAAAACCAAGCTTGAGACCTCCAAACAAGCTTCAAAGGACCTCAACTCCAAGGTGGAGGTGTTTGGCTAAGGGGTTGTATGCAAAAGTGTGAAGAAAACTCACTTTCAAGCACAATAGAGAGAGAGAGAGAGAGAATTCTAGAGAAAGGGAGAAAAATTTTCTCTCAAAATTCTGAACCCTCAAAATGAGGGAGAGACCCCCCATTATATAGAAAATGCAAGCAAAAGCTTGCTTCCATCCCTCCATACGTATGGAGGATGGCTTCAGTGATCAACAGTTGGCACAGCTGGCACACAAAATATCTGAAAAAGGAGAAAATTGGCCGTCGGCCACTTCAGGTGGCTAGCCTGCCACCTCCCCTAGCTGACCGACCGCTTCAAGTGGCCGACAAGAAGGAAAAGTGGCCGACAACAGCCAAAAGTGGCCAGCAAGGCCCTTCTCCCCTCCAGGCAAGAGGTACCAAGGTTTGGCCCAAAAACAAGGCCAAAACACAGAGGGTTCAAAGGCTCAAAGACAAGGCGCTCAGCCGAGACCTTCGGGCGCTCAAAACGAGCACAAATATACGCAATCATCGAGTGCACAAACAATGACGTCCAAGTCTTGAGGTCGGTCAAAAATGGGGTGTCTACAGTTTTCTTTTCTCTTGCTAGGTAGTTTACCATCATAGCTTCAGAAAGACCCTATATTCCCCAAGTTGTGTGGACTCGCTTTGGCAAACTTTGCAAAGCTCAAGACCTTGTTGGTGACCAGCCTGTGTTGGTCTCACTTTCGCTAGTTACTCGATGAAGAAGGAACAGACAGTCATCAGCACTAGTACAAAGCACTCTGCAAACACCTATCCGTTCTCACTCAATTAGTTCACTGGCATCCAGTTCACCCAGACCAACAATGGCACAGAATACAACACAGAACGTAGAGAAATTTGCTGCCATGATGGCGGCTTTCCAGAGAACCATGGATATTGTAAACCAAAGGATGGTGTAGACACCCTATTTTTGACCGTCCTCAAGACTTGGACGTCACTGCTGGAACACTTGGTGATTACCCATGTTCGTGTTTCATTTTGAGTTCCCGGAGGTCTCGGCTACGTACCCTGCTTCAGGATCTCTCAACTCGACTGTTCTGTGCTTGGTTTTGCACCAAACACTTGTATTTTTGTTTCTAAGGGTAGAGAGTAGCTTGTTAGCTATCCTTGACACCCACCGGCCATGGCTTGAGGCCACCGGCCCTGTTTTGAGGCTACCAGCCATTGGTGAAATATGCCATTGGCCGGTCGGCATTTGGTGTGGCCGGCCGACCATATGTTTGGCCGATGGCCTCCTTTTCTAGCCGGTGCCACCTTTTTGCCTTTTTCAGGCATGGTGCATGCCAGCTATGCCAGTTGGAATGCACAAGACCTGCCCCCGTGCATATATGTGTTTGTTTTGCACCTTTGACCCCTTTTTTTGCACCCATTGCTCAAAGCTTCTTGGGGAAGCTTTGACCCCTTGTCTTAGCTTCCTCAAGAAGCTTGCACCTTTGGGATAGCTTCCATTGGAAGCTTGGTCCCTTTGACCCTTTTGTTTAGCTTCTTTGAGAAGCTTAAACACTTTTCCTTGCCTATATAAGGAAAGTCTCTCCTTCCTTTGAGGAGGTTCAACAAAAACCAGAGCAATATACATATATACATCTGATATATACCTTCTCTCTCTATATCTCCCTCTCTCTCATCATTTGTGTGTGTTTAAGGGCCTTAAAGTGCATTTTATCCTTAGTTTTGCACACAAACACACACTACTACACCATACTTTGACTTTGAGAGGCATTGAGGGTTTGTTCTTGAGGTTTTGGACTGATTTTGACCAGAGGAAGGTGGCTGACCTTGCTGTTCTTCAAGGCTTCTTCAAGGGTAACACTCTTACTTTAGATTCCCCAATCTTGCACTAGACTTTTGCCTATCTTGCTTACTATTTTAGACTTTGTGTATAACTGAAAAAAGTCTTATATTTGCATGCTTGAGATACTTCATTAAGGTTGTTATGGTTTTGGGAGTCGATCTCCCCCTCTTAGGCCTTGTTTGGCCCTTTTTGTGCTTTCTTTTTTAAGCTTTGGTTACCTTTGTGTGTTGACCTTCTCACCACTGAAATCCAGTGGATTTTCAGTGGTGGAGAAGGAGTTTTGAAGTCTTGCATAGGGGAGGGACACCCCTCTCCCTTAGTCTCTCATTTCTACATGTTTTTGGCTCTCAAAGGTAGCATGTATGCTTGGTTGTCTTTGGCCCCATTTCAGAAGTTTTTGGATGTTATTTGGTCATATGTTGCCACTTTTTTTGGTTGGATTTGTGGCCTCTTTCATGCATAATATACTTGCCTTGCATTCCCCCTATTTTGCCTAAAAGTATACCATGCATTTAGGCCATGATTCTTGCATGTTCTAGCTTAACTTCATGAAGGTTTTAGCATTATTTTGCCATCCTCAAGGACTTTTGGGTACTGATTTGGTCGACTTTGTCATGTTTAAGAGAGCCTCTTTGCATTTTGGCTTGTGAGCCTTGAGGATGTGAGTAATGAGCATGCTTTAGTTGGGTCATTTCAGTGATTTGGACTCACTTATTATGTCATTTCAGACCATGTTTTGTGCTTACATGCTTGCATTTGTTATCCTTTCAATGCCTTAAAGAGATGTGGTCTTATGCTCCATGTTTGAGTCCTTGTGCATGCCATGTGTTTGAGTCCTTGGGCTACCATTCATGTAGGTTTTAGGGTGTATTTTGATGCATTAAAACTCTATTTTTGGTTGGAAAGTCCATGCCATGTTTGGTGGGGGGGAGGTGTAGAGTAATGCCCTTTTGGTGACCTTGAATGCCTTTGTTTTGATGCCTATTTCGTAGCATGTTTTTGGCCCTATCCCATGCATGTTCCAGCCATGTTTTTGGAGTCCTCTAGGACTATTTTAGGTCATTTTGGCCCATTGGGGTTTAATTAACATGGCCATGGTTTGACCCCTCTTGGTTGGCTTCAAGTTTGGATCATTGTTGCATGCCTTGCTTGCATGACATGGTTGATTTGGCATATTCCTCTATGCATTTTCAGAGCTTAATATGTTAGCCTAGCATCCATGTTTGTCATCTTGTGAGTGCCCTTGAAAGCTGCCTTTCATGCCTTAGTCTTAGGCTCATTAGTTTGCATGCTTATTTTGCATGATTGGCATCATCATTTTAGTGCACTTTGGTCACTGTTTTGGGGAGGTGGCTGAGGTTCCTCTATCCTAGTGTAAGTTTGTGCATTTGTATCTTGTAGTATACTCATTACATTGCATGTTTGTTGCATCCTTGTAGTCAATGCATTGTTGCATGTTTACCACTTTGCCTAGTTACCTAACTAGGTCGTATTATAGCATTGCATGCTTGGCACATTGCACGCTTGCATAGTAGCTTACATTACATTTGGCATGTTTTGTAACTTAGTCTTTTGTACACTTGAGCCATGTTTGTATACGTGCCTTACATTGCCTGGTTTGGGGTGACAAACCAAGCACGAAGATTGAGGAGTGTTCGTACTCAAGGTGACGTAACACGTCTCAATCCTCGGTCGTCGATGTCCTTGATCTCAATATGATAGGGTATTGGTACTCATTTGTTTGTTGCATGCATTTACATCAAGTTGCAAACTTGGCATCTTAGGCCATCATGTATCGAAATGCACAATTGATGGCCCGAGGGTCGAGGGTCATGCTCCCTTAAATCCATTGCATGATAGGGAGTGTGACCATGCTTACATTTGCTTGAAAATTCCATGCCATGCACTATCTGCCCTTTGCTGCTGTCAAAAACAGGATTCTGCAGGAAACAATGGCCGACCATATATCTGATGCAAACCATCCATGGTTGGTCGGTGGTCCAATAGTTGGCCGATTACCACATTCTCATGGCCGGTGGTGCTTTGCATTGGCCGGTGGTATTCCAGAGTGATCAGGAAGTGGTTCAGATGTGCCCCAATAATTTTCATAGTCTTCAGAGGAGCAAGGCAGTGTAAACAGAGGCAATAGTGGCATGGCACGGGTTTCCGGGCAAGACGGATTGAGCATGCATCATCCACGCATCCCGAGGCAGGGCTGTGGCCATCCTCTTTCTGCATTTAATTTGTTAATTAATTAGAAGTTCTGTAATAATTAATTCAGTAGTATTCATTCAGTTGTGTAATATTTATTCGGACCCTCTGAGCGAGGGCAATTATGTAGTAAGTGTGCGTGAGTGTGTGTATGTCTTCCAACCCCACGTCTTTCTTCCCTTTTATTTACTAGCTTTCGATGGTTAGTTTAGGGCATGTTTCAATTAGCATACTTATGATAGCATGTTTGCATACATTCATTCGTCTTGCATGCACCAGGCTCGGCGCATCATACTAACTGCATTGTATTTCAATTCCAAGTTAAATACATGTTAGCTGTAGCATCATCATATGCCATCTTAGAATAGCCGAGCCCGTCATAGTTGCATCTTGCCTGTGTTGCATTAGCCATCTTAACATGAACTAGGATCATGCATTGATTACTAACTGGTTTTCTGTTATGGCTTGGAGTACTAGGTAAGATTTATGTTTTGGCATCTCGCATGAGTGTGAATGTTGCCATGATAGCATGCTTACCATGTGGCTAGATGCTTATGTGATATAAACTGCCTGAATGCCTGTGGATGGAGGTTGAATTACCTGAATTGGAATAATACATTAAAACTGTGAGTTTTAAGCCCACTGGATAGTGGCAAAACCATCTTTTCTAAAGCCCACTTAAGGGTGGCAAAACCTGCATTTTAGCCTATTTACGAGTAGCAAACCATTTTCAAAACAAACATGCAATGTTTTGTTCCAATTTAGGCGATTTGATCTATACTTGTTTGCTGTGTGCATAACATAATAATTCTAGGCTAATAATCAGAATAAGAACGCATAATGTTTTCAAAACAAGATATCATGGTTAGTAGAGGCCGATCTTTGATCGGGCGAGCGGGGGTGCTAACGAAGTGACCTTCCCCAATCGTACCTAAGTTCCCGAGCCGAGGCAACTTTGGTGATGACAGACACGTGGCCTTAGGCAACGAGTCAGGGTTTCCTAAATTTCCCAAAATAAGATATTTAGGTTGCGACTCTGTATCTGGCAAAGCAGTCCATGTTTGGCACTTCTTTTCTAAAAATCTGTTTTCTCAAAACGATTTGTCGAATTTGGACTCTTTGGTTCAGATATAGAACCGCGACAATTTGAGTCCGAACTGTAGTGGACCCACAAATGAACAGAACCGGGGAGGGGGGGTCATCCCTCCTGGGGCGTTCGGGGACGTCTACAGATGGCTGCATAGGATGAAATTATCGTCAATCTATGACGTACATCTGGGGCATTAGCATCAACTATACATCCAGTCTCAGCTGCCTAGCCAAATCCTGATCCACCCCCACCAGTTGAAAATCTGCAAGTCCCAGATCCTCAAGACATGTTTCCATCGGCTCCGACTTATAAGCCTATGGCACAACCACCTACAAGAATCCTTCCCTTTGACTTCCATGAAATTGATCCGACCATAATCAAGATTGCTAGGCTAGAAAAAGCATTAAAGAAATCCCAAGGCTTTAACTCCATCACAGACATCGAAGATGGGTACACTAAGGCTTCGGTTAGATTACTGAAAAAAATTTAAGATGCCCCACATTAATAGATTCAATGGGAGTGGGAATCCAATTATGCATATCCGGTTGTTTTCAGATGTATTAAATCCCATGGGTTTGTCTAGGGCACGCAGGCTTTCCTTGTTTGGGAGAAACCTGTCTGATGTGGCGGCTATTTAGTACGCTAAGTTGGAAGACTCCACAAAGTGGAATTGAGAGGAGCTATCTGAGGCATTTGTCAACCAGTATTCATATAACACCTAGATAGAAGTAACCATTGGTGAGCTGGAGGCTACTACATAGAACCCCAAAGAATCATTCAGCGATTTTGTCTCCAAGTGGAGAGCTAAGGTGGCTCGAATGATAAATAAACCTTCTGAAATAGAGCAAGTCAGGCTAGTGGTCCAGAACATTGAGCCAGACATACTGCAGAGAATGATACTGGCACCGTTGTCCACGTTTGCTTCCTTACATGAGCTAGGGGTCCAGATTAAAAGTGCATTCAAAAAGGGTATCATCCAGAGAACAAGTGAACTTGCCAGAAGGCCATTCTCCCAAAATACCAATGCTAGTAGTAGCACTATTCCGTAGCCTGCAGATGTCAGCACTGTTGTTTCAACGAACAAGATGGCTGATCTCTTTGCTACCGCCATAACCTCACAACCTTCACAAAATACCAACCCACCTCGAAATCGAAGAATCTTTACTCCTCTTCATATGAGACTAGTCTGCGCCCTCAAATTATTAATGGAAAATGGGCATCTCAAGCCTCTCGATCCTCGTCCACTTTCGGACACATTGCCACCCAAACATGACCCTATCCAGTATTGCATCTTTCACCAACAACACAGCCACCTCACGGACCTGTGCTATCACTTACGTCATGAGATCCAAGATCTCATTGACAACAAAGTCATTGCTCTACCTGCCAAACCAAACGTAACCACCAACCCACTTCCTCTACATAACCAAGTCCCCCCACCTAGAAACATTAACCAAATACATGCACTACCGCCTTCCTTTAACCCCATCACATCTACCCAAGCCAGAAGTGATTATTCTAGAAGGCACAGACATGTGCATGATGGATCTAACACCACAAACCCAATCCAGGTCCGTGGTAGTAGAAATGCAAAAAGAGGAGAATGCACTGAAGACAGGGTCGTCTGATACCCGTGTCATAGAGAAGGGGGTCTCACTCGCAGAGGAGTACAATCCTAATTTATACATTGTGTCTATCAATCAGCTAAAGCCAGTAGTCATATTATCAGACTTCTTCAGCATTAACGCTATTGGGGAGGACCAGTTAGGGCATAATCAGAACGATTGGCCGAAACAAGGCCTAAATGATGTAGCCAAATGAGAAGAAGACCTGGCCTAGCTGGAAAAGGATCTAGACAACCTCTATATCTTTGAAGAAGAGGATACAAGCAGTGTATAACTGGGATTATGGGATCCGAGCCAGCTGGAAACAAGCAATGGGTGGCTGAGTGAGAAGGAGTCAAATTGGAGGAACAGATGGGAGAGACTAGGAAGGAAGATGAAATTAGTGCTAGCGGCAAGGCTGAAGCTGCACCTCTGACTGAGAAAGATTAGGCACTGGAACGATTTCAAAGGGAAAGGATATAAGAGGTCCAGACAAAGATAGCTCTAGAGCAGGGAAAATGAAAGGGAAAGAAAAAGCCAGGACGGTGGTGGGTGATGTCCAAGCTACCAAAAAGGTCGAATTGGAGCCTAGTGACTGGAAAAGGATGCTAAGAAAGCTCCAAAAATATCGGGATGCAGAAACCAAGACTGTAGTGGAGGAAGAATGGTATGATGATGGGGCGCGTGATATTAACATGCTCTAGATAGAACCTAACGCTAGCCCGGCCATGACTGCAGAAGAGTGGTGAAAAGATAGCAACTCATGCGTACACTAACGAAGGATGGAAAGCTGACACCCTGGATGACACCTAGTATACCGACGAGATCAATCACAGACCCGAAGTGGTCGGTACTTCAAACCCGCAACCTTAGATCAACCAGAGTCTTCCAACAAAAAGTTTGAAGAATCAAAAGAGAATGACGTTGAAGAAAACCTAGTCTTGAAACAGCTCAAGAAGATTCAAGCGGATATATCAATCTGGGGCCTAATAATGGCTCCTCGAGAGCATAGGCAAGCACTGTTAGAGGCAATGAACCGGTCTAAACTGCCTATTGACACCTCTGCTGACCAATTGGTATCGTTGGTTACATCTAGGGACATTACGCTGGTGATATCTTTTACAGATAAGGAGTTACCACCTGAGCATGCCAACCATAACCGACCCTTATATGTAACCCTAGAAAGTCGAAAAAGGTGGATTTCGGTGGTGCTAGTAGATACCAGATCGACAATTAATGTGTGTCCAGTGAGGACTACCTATGCCATCGGTTTGAGGC
The DNA here is from genome assembly GCA_025200525.1 of Camellia lanceoleosa. Taxonomy (NCBI): domain Eukaryota; kingdom Viridiplantae; phylum Streptophyta; class Magnoliopsida; order Ericales; family Theaceae; genus Camellia; species Camellia lanceoleosa. The sequence goes on from CM045759.1 coordinate 59,055,290, forward strand.
CGGTTGACTTTACACCTATGACCCAAGCCATCCGGGCTTATGACAATACCAGCCACGATGTTATGGGAACGTTCAAGAGTCATATCCTAATCGACCTGTCTGAACACGAGGTGGAATTCCATGTAATGGATGTACTGGCCACGTTCAATCTACTACTGGGAAGGCCTTAGCTACATCAGATGAAAGCGGTGTCATCAACGGTCCATCAGTTAGTGAAGTACCCCTTCAAAGGTGGGATTGCCACTGTGTACGGTAATTCTGTGATCCATCCTCCCCAGGGAACCATTGCACCATTATTGGAAATCGTACATGGAGAGGAGGGCGTGTTCCTTTCTGGCTTCTCTCTAGCAGAGGCCTGGTTGGTCCAAACCACCATAACAGAGGACAATGGGAATTACGTGAGTGCGCAAACCATCTACATGATGAACAAACAGGGGCATATGCCCGAATTAGGACTAGGCCGAAGTGGTAAGCAGGTGGCACTGTTGCCAAAGAGATGAGTCACAACCCTCACACTTTCGGGCTGGGATAAAAATCTATCGCTGAAGATTAGCAAAGAAAATGGCAGGAGTTGAGAGGAAGGATGAAAGCAAAAAGGGCTGGGAAGCAGTATGAGTTAGTCCACAAACCAATACCGGGAACCTTGAACGGACGTTTTGTCCGCCAAGGAGAAAATTTCCCCTCATGTGGATTTCCAAAACCTTGGTATGACTGGGAAACAAAAATGAGGTATTCGGGGTTCGAGATTTTCTTCAAACATCAGTTACCAGAAGAGGAGGATGAGCAGGCAGACCTGAGCCTTAGTACATATCAAAGTAGTGCCGCAAGCATGGACTTGGAAGAAGAGGAGTTGTTGGGAATAGCACTAGCTGACCTACTGACAAGTTCTACTGCTGGAGCTGAAATTGCCAACTTGGGGGATAGTTTTACTATCTCAATGATCGGGGATAACCCAGCAGCAGATTTCTCCAATCTTATCATGGATGAATCTGAGACTCCACGCCTAGTCTGGAAGTTTGAGAAGGGCGTCATCAATATTCTAAATCGGATAGTGAGTCGAAATCTGATTCCACTGAGTCTGTGGAGTCGGAGTCAGATTCGAGATCTTCTGAGTCTGGTACTTCCGGGAGTGGCAACCCGAATACCAAAGTCCTGTCCAGGTCTTCTTTTAGCTTTTCTTTCGAGTCTACTGTAACCGAAGATTTAGACTTTCTGAATGGGAATGCTATGGAATTTGCCTACTTCTCTGTGCCTTTAGTTTGTTGTGCTGATCTTAATTTTCAAAATGCCTTTGGTTTGTTGTGCTGATCTTAATTTTCAAAATTTTGACATAAACGAAGAGGAAGAAATTCCTCGAGTTTTGAAAAATTTGGCTGATTATGAGGAGGAAAGGCGTGTTAAGCCCTGTACGGATGAAATCATCGCTATTAATGTAGGTACTGAGGAGGATCCTCGCTTGGTCCAGATCGGGTCCACGTTGTCTTTAAAGGTGCGCGAGCATTTAATCGCTTTATTAAAAAATTTCAAAGATGTTTTTGCGTGGTCCTACGAAGACATGCCTGGAATCGATCCTGAGATTGTACAGCACCAGATCCTTACCAGTTAAGCAAAAGTTGCACAGGGTTCGCCCAAATTGGGCTTTGAAGATCAAAGAATAGGTCACCAAACAGATTGAGGCAGGGTTCTTACTTGTATCAGAGTATCTGACATGGTTGGCCAATATTGTTTCAATTCTAAAGAAAGACGATAGAATCAGAGTTTGTGTCGACTTCAGGGATCTGAATAAGGCCTGTCCAAAGGATGGCTTCCCTTTGCCACACATAGACGAGTTGGCAGACTTCACCATTGGCCACGTGCTGTTATCATTCATGGATGGGTTTTTCGGGTATAACTAAATTTTGATGGCACCTGAGGATAAAGAGAAGACCGCATTTACTACTCCGTATGGTACCTACTGCTACCGTGTTATGCCGTTTGGGTTGAAGAATGCTAGGGCCACTACACCGTACTAGAGAAATTCTTTCAACGGATTAGGGAATACAGATTGAGGTTAAACCTATTGAAATGCACTTTTGGGGCAACAATAGGAAAAATGCTGGGATTTCTGATCACATAGAGAGGAATTGCGGTAGATCCTTCCAACATCAAGGCCATCGTAGAAATGCCACCACCAAGGACTGAAAAGGAGGTGCGCGGCTTTCTGGGTAAAGTGCAATTTATAAGTTGGTTTATTTCAAAATTAACCTTGACTTGTGAACCACTATTTGGTCTCCTGAAGAAAGAAAAGAAGTTTCAATGAGACGATCACTATCAGTTTGCTTTAGAACAAGTCAAGTAGTATCTGCAGAATATGCCTGTGTTATCACCGCCAGAACCAAAAAAATCGCTAATTTTGTACCTGTTAGTGATGAACTCAACCATGAGGTGTATGTTAGCTCAAGAATCGGAAGCCAAAGTAGAGAAAGCAGTTTACTACTTGAGCAAGAAAATGCTGGACTACGAGACCCGCTACACTCCCCTGGAGAAAGCTTGCCTAGCCTTAGTGTGGACTACTCGAAAGTTGAGGCACTACCTGTTAGCCCACTTGGTAATTCTGGTTTCAAAATTAGATCACATCGAATATCTCTTCAAGCAACCAGCGCTTACGGGTAGGCTAGCTCCTTGGTTGCTTCTTCTCTCCAAATTTGATCTCAAGTATGTCACATGCAAGTCGGTTAAAGGGAGAGCTGTAATGAAATTCCTAGCAGACCACCTAGTGGAGGGGGATGAGGCAATGGAGTATTTGTTCCAAATAAAGATATTCTATAAATAGAGGAGGAAACGTGGATGACGTACTTTGATGGAGCAGCCAATCAATACGATTATAGAATCGGTGTATTGCTGATAGCACTCAATAACTTCCATATACCTTGAGCCTTCAAACTCTGGTTCAAAGTATCCAACAACGAAGCAGAGTATGAGGCGTGTATTTCTAGTTTAAAAGCCGCCCTGGAACTAGAGGCAAAAAGGTTGGACGTCATCAGGGATTCAAACTTGGTTGTGTCTCAAGCGAATGGAGATTGGCAGGTTAAAGAGAAGAAAATGAAGATTTACCATCAGGCTTTGCATATGCTAATTTTGAGGTTTGAAAAGCTAACGTTTACCCATCTGCTAAGGGAGAACAGTCAGTTTCTTGACACACTAGCAACTCTATCTTCCATGATAGACATTCCATTGGAAGTCAGGATGTGTCCGATCATTATTGAAAAAAAGTACATGCCGGCCTATGAAACCATTGTCGCGATAGATGAAGCTTCAGACAAGAACCCCTGGTACTACGAAATTTGGAATTTTCTGGAGAAAGAGGTGCATCCACCAGGAGCAAATGCCAAGGACAAAAGGGGAATATAGTATCTGGCTGTTCAATTTATCATCTGTGGGGCAAGTTGTACAAAAGAGGCCATTTGGGAAAGCATAAACTGTGTTGAGGAAGAGGAATCGAAGAGCCTTATGGAGGCCATTCAAGGAGGAGAGTGCGGGGCCCACATGAATGGTGTAATGCTGGCCTAGAAAATCCTTAGACAAGGTTACTACTGGTCAACCATGGAGGAGGATTGTATTAATTTTGCGCGGCGATGCCACAAGTGTCAAATCTATGCCAATCATATGAACATTCTAAGGTCGAAGCTCTACAACATGACTTCACCATGGCCATTCTCTGTTTGGGGAATAGATGTTATCGACGCAGTTCCGCCAAAGGGATCAAACGGACATGAATTCATCTGGGTAGGGATTGACTACTTCACCAAATAGGTGGAGGCCCAGTCCTACTCTGTGCTAAAGGCGTCACATGTGGCTAAGTTTATCAAGAACAACATCATCCGTAGGTATGGTGTGCCCAACAAGATCATCTCAGATAATGGCTCGCACTTCAAGAAAGAGGTGACAGACTTGCTTGAGACATATAACGCAACTTTCCATAAATCATCAACCTACAGGCTATAGACCAATGGAGCCGTTAAGGCTACGAACAAAAATATCAAGAGAATTCTGCAGAAGATAGTGGAGACTTACAGGGGCTGGCTGAAGAAACTGTCGTTTTCACTTTGGGGCTACAAAACGTCGATTCAGACGTCTACAAGGGCGACCCCCTATTCTCTCGTTTATGGAATGGAGGCAGTTCTGCCAATCGAAATTAAAGTAATGTCACTACGGGTTATGGCTGAGTGTCAGATAGCAGAGGTGGACTGGCAACAAAGTATATTTGAGGAATTAATGTTGTTTAATGAGAGAAGGCTGAAGGTGTTGTATCACGTCCAGGCTACCAACGTAGAATTGTTAGGGCTTTTAACAAGAAAGTTAAGTCCAAAAATCTCAAGGAAGGGGACATGGTGCTGAAGGACAACCGAGCCCCCATCCATGACCTTAGGGGCAAATTTTGACCTAATTGGACCGGTCCCTATATTATCAAGATAATCTGGTCTAGCGGAGCAATTATACTTATGGATCTAAATGGTTTGGAATTCTCATAGCCGATCAATATGGACAAGTTGAAGAAATATTATCCTTGAGCGGCTCGCTAGGCTGAAAACCCGAAAGGGCGACCTAGGCAAAAATTAGAGCATGAAATTTAGAAATAAAGAAAAATAGAGCTCGCAAAGTTAAAAACCCTAAAGGGCAACTTTGGCAAAAGTTAGAACGCAAAATGAGAGAATAAATACTCGAATGAACCCTAACCGAACTACGTAAGGCCTGATTCCCCTCTTTGGGATATGTAGGCAACTTCATCCTGAAGTTCGGCCATAACCATCTCCAACTCAATTGTCCTATTCATTTATATTTGATCAAGTTATCTCTCTCTATTACCGGTTAGCTCGATTATGTGGTCTTCATGTTGGCAGAAGAGCCGGTGTGGCCAATGCAGCTATGGCCAATTATGATCTTCTGATTCGAGATTGTACATCTCGAGGGTTGATTCCGTGCATGTCAGGTGGTGACCGTTTCCAAAAATTGTTTTGAAATGCTTTAATAAAAGTTGATTTGGTTCAAAATTTTACTCTTTTGTTACGACTTGGACCATTTTTAGACCAAAAGGAAAAATTTTAGTGCTTGCAACTTTAATTACATTGATTTCAACAAGTACATATCCTGACCTCTGATCCAATCAAAGTTGCTTTTACTTCATGCATTATAAAACTTGAAAAGAAAAATCAAAGCAATAAAACTAGGGGCACGGCTGAGTTAGGCGGTTCTGTGTCTTCTGCTGGTGTTCGTGGAAGCTTTTGTAGCTGAAGACAGTCCAACCTTGGCCTTCTCTTCAAGCCAAGCCAAACACTCCTCAGACAAGGTGTAACTAAAACTAACAGCAGGGGCCAGAATCTCTCGTCCTCTAAGCCATGAGATACCGGGGTAGGAGCGAGGCATGAACCGAAAATGAAGTTGTGTATTCCACTCCTTCATGTGGACAAGTCTGATCGTGTCCAAACTGGCATCGGAACCGGAGAGGGAAATAGAACACACAATGTGTAAGGTGAATTAACTGTACACCCGACTGTCGAGACATACAGTAACTCATGCCGGTTAGATCAAGCCAGGGGTAACGCCAAGCTATGTCAGCTGCGGACCGACTACACATCCAGCCACACCATAACCCCTCTGAGAGGAAATCGACTAACCGTTGGCAAAAGAAGTAAGCTCGAGCTGAGTACTCGGGGCAAGGGTCCACTACTTTCAACTTACCCATCAACCATACCTGGGGAGAGATGAAAAATAAGAGAGATTAAATAATAGAGAGGTGTACGATGAGAGAAAAATAAGGAAGACGTTATGAGAGAAAAACATAGAGTATAGTGACCCTAGTTTTTGACCCGTCTCTTGTGGTGTTTCGGACTCGGGTTTGTATGGTTTGGACGGTGGTTCAGGTCTTGCTTCCCTTGTCTCCCCTTAATGTTGGTTATTGGGTTGTAGTTGTGTGTTTGGAACAGGTTGGTTGCTTGTTTTTCCAAGCCTTTGTTGCCCAGAATTTGGTTCTTGCACTCGAGCGGGCTTCTAAAATTTTGCTCTACGCTTGAGCGGGCATTTGGGCGCTCGAGCGGGGGATTGTGTCTGCAAAAATACTGGGAGAGCGTATTTCACGCTCGAGCGAACCACGCTTTATCAGATCGTGAAAGTGACATTTCAGATCATTCTCTGCTTACTCTCTCTCTCTCTCTAAAAGTCTCCAAATTTCCAGATCTTGAGTTTCTCTCTCTAGAAACTCACCTTCTCTCTAAGATTTCATCTAAACCCATTGAGTTCTTAACTCTAGTGTCTTTGAGAATAAGGTAGAGGGCTTCAAGAGCTTCGTATTGATCTGAGTAAAAGTGGGTTTCGTCATTTTTGGAGTTCAACCTTGCTTTGCTCATCTTCTCTTCTTGAGGTAGGGAATTTCTACACTCTAATATGGTTTTTAGCATAGTTATTTCCTATTGTGTGTAGATGATGAGATTCGGTTGTGGTTTGGACAAATCTAGGATTTGGGTATGAAATGAAAAGAGGGGTTTTGATGAATATGAAGTACATGAGTATGAGGCTTGAAAATATGATCATGTTATGCCAAAATAGTTGATTTTAGTGTTTGGATTGATATTTAGTTGAAGGGGGATTTTGCCCTAATTTGATTAAATCATTATTTTGCATAAATAATTGGGATTAACATTGAAAATGTGAAAATTGGAAGATTGTGGTTATAAATGGTGATATTGGATATGTAATATCTCACCTATGGAAGCTTTGAATAAACTATGTATTTTGAGATTGAACATCTCTTTAGAAATAATTGTATTGGACTATCGGTGGAGGATAGCTATGATTGTTGTAGAAATTGCATAAGGATTAGGCGATTTAATGCTAATCCATTGTTGGTGTCATTGAATATGACCATGTTATAAATACATTGTATATGTATGTTTATTGGGAGGAGAAATGGGATGTACTCCATATATGACTATGTTTATAAATACATTGCATATGTATGTTTATTGGGAGGAGAAAGGGGATGTACCCCATATGTGATTGTGTTTATAAATACATTGCATATGTATATTTGTTTGGGAGGAGAAAGGGAATGGACTCCATTTAAAGCAAGTTGGCCAGAGTGTCCTCGGTGAAAGACCCGAAATTTCATATATAAATGGGTGCCGATTCATTCGGACGAAATATCTGTAAAATGGCAGGTTTGAAGTGTTTATGTGTCTTCTATATAGTTGGAAAACCATTGAGTTGTAGTCTCATTTGGTTGTTGAAAGATAATGGATTTAACTCATAAATTGAGTAGCATATATGAACTTGAAATGAATTGAAGGAGAATGGAAATGAGGTTTTGTCTTAGTGGGTTATGAATATGCAGGCCTTGTGGATGTTTTCGTATCGGTATTGTTTATGCACATGGTACTTAGAATTTTGCTAAACCTCATATATTGTGATAGATTATCTATATTGGGTTTTTGGCTCACCTTATACGGGAATATCATTTTCAGGTGCAGGTGAAATGTTTCCTCCAAGGCAATTGCATGGATGGACTTTCGGGAAGCAAGAGCTTCTTAATTATGTCTTATGTGTGTGTTTGTCATTTGTAAAGCCAAGGGCTTAAGATGTAATGAGTGAGACTCAATTTGTGTAACCAAGCAATGACTTGGAAAGATGTAAGCCTATATGGCATTTAACTGGTTGTTAAACAGTGAACTCTGATGTATGAAAGTATGTTGTTTCTCATATTTATTCCACATAGGAGTTATCTTTATTGTATTATTTTGGAGGCGTTACAACTTGGTATTAGAGCGTACCGGGTTTGAATACTTTGGGTACATGGGAGGTAGTTAGTACCACAATGGGTTTGTCTCGCTTGATTGAGATATTAGCATGTATTGTATGCTTATGTGATAACATGCTTATGTGATTATGTGGGTATGGAATTTAGTTCCTAAGATGTTGATTGGATCTATGGGTTTGTGGAAGTCCTACTAGAAGAGCACTTGATCACTGCTATTTCTAACTGGAACTCTAACAACGCCGTGGGACGGTCATTATCTAGGAAGGAAATTCGTATGTGTTTATGTGATTACATGTCTATGTGGAGTGATTTACTATTGTCCAGTGTATTAGAACGCAAGTGAGTTAGCCTTGGCGCGTTTGAAAATGTGCTGACCTTGTTGTTACCTTTATTAGGATGTTTGGACATAGACGTGGTAATAATAGGCGTGGTAGGCCTAGGAGGCATAAGGTGCCTTTACCGGATGATATTCCGGCACAGGAAGAAGGAGTTGGTCAAGCCAATGTGGCCGAACTGGTTAATCAACAAGCCATGGGCGCCTTAACCCGTCGGAGCATTGAGAGAATCTATGGACATTCTCCGAGCTGAGAATCAAGTCGAGGCCCAAGTAGCTGAAGCAGGGCCATCTTTCTTAAAGAGGGAGTTTTTCCGGTCGAATCCGGATGAGTTTTTGGGTGATCCTAAGGAGCCATTGAAGGCATATGAGTGGCTAGAATAGTTAGTGAAGACATTCGAGATGCTTGGCATCAAGGATGATCAGTTAAAAGTGACCTTGGCATCTTTCCAGTTGGAGGGGGATGCGGGACAGTGGTGGAAGTATGTGCATGGGCGCATTAGAGGAACTTGGGAAGCTTTTGTTAAGGCTTTCCAGAATAAATTTCTACCTCCCACGATTAGGGAGAAGTTGAGAGATCAATTCTCTAAATTGTTGCGGTTGAACACGCCAGTGGCTGAGTTTGAGGCAACCTTTACTAGTCTGTCGAGGTTTGCACCTGAGTTGGTGGTGACTAAGGAACGCCGTTGTTTGGAGTTTGAAAAGAGGTTAAGGACCGGGCTAATGTATAAAGTTACCGGTTCCATGACTAGAGATTATGGGCGCCTTATGCAGTCTGCAGCCCACCTTGAAACTATTATGCAAGAAGAAGATGAAAGGATGAGGGGCTCCAGGAGGAGTCAGGATAGTCAGGGAGACAGTAAGAGGCAGAGGGGTTCCTACCCTTAGCAGTCCCAAGGAACTCAGTCAAGGTCCACTTTTCCAATACCGAGTTCAGGTTCTGGAAGAGGTGGACAGGGAGATTTTACTTACTTTAAGTGTGGTCAGTTGGGCCACAAGTCTCCATCTTGTCCTCAAAGAGGAGGAGGACAGCGAGCAGCATCATCTTCGGCTCATTTTCAGAGCCAAAGTCAGGGAAGAGGCCAGCCGCTCACTTGTTATCAGTGTGGGCAGGCGGGGCACCTGAAGAGGTTTTGCCCACAGTTGGGTGGTATACCTGGTGCGTCTAGTTCGAGACAGACACAGAGTTACCAGTCGACACAGTTAGCACAGGCCTCGAGGGCCAATCAGGGAGTCTGTACGGCTCAGTCTGTGCATCAGGCTTATGCTCTAAGGGGTGAGCAGGTTGAGCAGAGGCCTACAAGACGTATGTATACAGTTGTAGGGCCAGATCTTGTACCTGATCCTTCTGTAGTGAGGTACCTTTTTGTTTTGCAATTCAGTTGCTAATGTGTTGATTGATATGGGTGCATCCCATTCTTTTATTTCATATGCGTTTGCATCAATTTTGGGTTTGGAGTTGGCACAGTTAGCATCTCCTATTTGTGTAGATTCACCTATTGGTGGTCAGACTGTCTTGAGACAGGGATGTCGGGGTTGTGACATCGAGGTTGCTGGTCGTCGATTACCTTTTGCATTCGTATTGATTGACATGCTTAGTTTTGATGTCATATTGGGTATGGACTGGCTATCGTCATATCGGGCTGTTATAGATTGCTACCGTCAGAAGGTTACTGTATGTACCTTTAGCGGTGATTGCTTTTATTTCTTGGGGGACCGTGGGGATAGAGTCTTATCACCGGTATATGATCCACGTAGGCGGAGTGAACTTAGTTGTCTCCTTGCTAGCTTTTGGAGTACTGAGTGTGATGAAATTCAGGTTGAATTGCCGAAGGTAATTTGTGAATACTTGGATGTCTTTCCCGAGGATCTTGTCAGTTTACCATCTCACCAAGAAATCGAGTTCTTTTTTGATTTAGTGCCTGGCACGACACCGATTTCTATAGCTCCTTATAGATTTGCACCTACTGAATTGAGTGAGTTGAAGATTCAACTCCAAAAATTGTTAGATAAGGATTTTATTCGCCTTAGTACTTCACCTTGGGGAGCGCCGGCTCTCTTTCCTAAAAAGAAAGATGGAGCATTACGGCTTTGTATTGATTACAGGAAGTTGAACCGAGTTACTATTAAAAATAAGTACCCAATGCCTCGTATAGATGATATGTTTGATCAGTTGAAAGGGTCTTGTTGTTTCTCTAAGATAGACCTGAGATCGAGTTATCATCAGTTGAGGGTAAGGGAGGAGGATATCCCGAAGACGGCATTCCGTACGCGGTATGGCCATTATGAGTTTCTTGTAATGCCTTTTGGGTTAACTAATGCTCCAGCTATGCTTATGGATTTAATGAATCGGATCTTTCATGAATTCTTAGATCGTTTTGTGGTTGTTTTTGTGGACGACATTTTGATTTATTCACCTTCTGAGGAGGAACATGAGGAACATTTACGAGTAGTACTTGAGTTACTTAGAGCCCATAAGCTGTATGCTAAGTTTGGGAAATGTGACTTTTGGCTGGACGAGGTTAAATTCCTAGGACATGTAGTGTCAAGGGAAGGGGTGACTGTAGATTCATCAAAGATAGAGGCAGTGCAAGATTGGGCACAACCTAAGAATGCTTTCGAGATTCGTAGTTTCTTGGGGTTGGCTGGGTATTACCGTTGGTTTGTGAAGGATTTCTCTAAACTAGCTTCACCTTTGACTAAGTTGACTAGAAAGGAAATCAGGTTTGTGTGGAGTGAGACTTGTGAAAGATTGTTCCAAGAGCTCAAGATTAGACTGACCATTGCTCCAGTATTGATTATACCGAAAAGGGGTTTGAGTTACTCAGTTTATTGTGATGCTTCACGATAAGGTCTAGGTTGTATATTGATGCAAGAAGGTAAAGTGGTAGCCTATGGCTCACGGCAATTGAAAACACATGAGAGAAATTATTCCACCCATGACCTAGAGTCAGCAGCAGTGATATTTGCCTTGAATATTTGGAGGCACTATCTGTATGGTGAGAAATTTGAAGTGTTCTCTGATCACAAGAGTCTGAAATATCTGTTTACACAGAAAGACTTGAATTTAAGACAGAGGAGGTGGATGGAATTCATAGAGGATTATGATTTTGAGTTGCATTATCATCCTGGGAAGGCCAATGTTGTGGCCGATGTTGGAGTAGAAAGCCAATTAGCAGTGTAGCTTCTATCGCCATCTCAGAATGGGAAATGTTGGGTACTCTTAATGAGTTTGACTTGCAACTGGGCGATTCTGTTGAATTCGCAGCTTTGTTTTCAGTAGTTGCACAACCTACACTTGTGAACCGAGTATTGGAAGCGCGGAAGGGTGACCTTGAGGTGAAATCGTTCCGAGAGAAGATTTCCAATGGGAAGGTAAAAAGAGGTTTGACTGTATAACCCGACCAAAGTGTGAGATACCGTGATCGCTTGTTTGTACTAGAGTCTTGCCGAGAGGAAGTACTCCGAGAGTTTCACTATCCGCGCCTTGCGGTGCATCCTGGAGGCACAAAGATGTATCATGACCTTAGTCGCGAGTTTTGGTGGACAGGTATGAAAAAGGATGTGGCTGTGTTTGTATCAAAGTGCCTTACTTGTCAACAAGTGAAGGCCGAGCATCAGAGGCCAGCAAGTTTGTTGCAACCCTTGCCTGTAGCTGAGTGGAAGTGGAAGCATCTTACGATGGACTTCGTTGTGGGCCTTCCGAGGACTCAACGGGGTAGTGATGCCATCTGGGTGGTCGTTGACCAGTTGACTAAATCGGCGCATTTTATTCCCATGCGCGTAAGTGACTCAGTAGATTATCTTGCCGACTTGTATATTAGGGACATAGTGAGGTTACATGGGGTCCTTGTGACGATTGTTTCAAATAGAGATCCGTGTTTCACTGCTCAGTTGTGGCAGAGTTTGTAGAGTGCCTTGGGCACTAAATTGACTTTTAGTACTGCGTATCATCCTCACCCTGATGGGCAGTCCAAGCATACTATTCAGATTCTTGAGGATATGCTTAGAGGCTGTGTCCTTGATTTTAAGGGTTCATGGGAGAGGCACTTGCCCTTAGTGGAATTTGCCTATAATAATAGTTTCCAATCGAGTATTGGCATGGCACCGTTTGAGGCCTTGTATGGTCGACCATGTAGATCTCCAGTGTGTTGGGCCGAGGTGGGTGATGCACCTTTGTTGGGTCCAGAGTTGGTTCGAGAAACTACAGAGAAAGTTGCACTTATCCGTAAAAGGCTAGCTACGGCTCAGAGTCGCCAGAAAAGTTATGTCGACCGTAGGAGGAGACCTTTGTCATTTGAGGTGGGTGATCATGTCTTTTTCAAAATATCACCTAGACAAGGTTTGATGAGGTTTGGGAAGAGTGGAAAGTTATCCCCTCGGTTTATTGGCCCTTTTGAGATCCTTGAGCGGATTGGGAAGGTTGCTTACCATTTGGCGTTACCGCCACAGATTTTTAGGTTCATGATGTGTTTCATATTTGTATGCTTCAGAAATATGAGTCGGATCCATCGTACGTGTTGGATTGGACCAACTTAGAGGTATATGAGGATGACTCGTATGAGGAGAGACCGGTAAGAGTCTTGGATAAACGGGATCAAGTTTTCCGAGGCAAGACAATCCCCTTGGTAAAGGTATTGTGGAAACATCGCGGAGTCGAGGAAACGACTTGGGAACGTGAATGAGAAGTCCAAGGGAAATATCCGGATTTGTTTGATGATACATGAGCATGTATTGAGAATTTATTGTATTAATGAAAAATCTAAGCATTGTATATGTTTTAACTTATGAAAACATTGTATATGTTGTGGTTGTTTGGGAATAACATGGATTCAATATAAACATTGCCTATATTTTGAGAATTTGGAATATTGATGATGTTGTATCATTGTTGGAAGCATTGTATATGCTATGTACTATTTTTGAAAATTTGGACTTTGGTTAAACATTGTAAATGTTTTGGGAAAATTGAAAATTTCATTTCAATTTGGGACTTGTGAATCGAGTCGGTGTGAATAGATGACCGAAGAACGGGTCATGGTGTTGAACTTGTGGGAATAACATGGTTGTGAATAGTTTAATTATGTTTTAGAGCCGGATTTGTAATTTCGGGGACAAAATTCCTTAAGGGGGGGAGGTTATAGCGACCCTGGTTTTTGACCCATCTCTTGTGGTGTTTCAGACTCGGGTTTGTATGGTTTGGATGGTGCTTCATGTCTTGCTTCCCTTGTCTCTCCTTAATGTTGGTTATGGGGTTGTAGTTGTGTGTTTGGAACAGGTTGGCTGCTTGTTTTTCCAAGACTTTGTTGCCCAGAATTTGGCTCATCCACTCGAGTGGGCTTCTGAAATTTTGCTCTACGCTCGAGCCGGCATTCGGGCGCCCGAGCGGGGGACTGTGTCTGTAAAAATACTGGGAAAGCACATTTCACGCTCGAGCGCAGGGTTTTACGCTCGAGCGGGAGTCTGTGTCTTACGCTCGAGCAGGGCTTTCCACGCTCGAGCGAACCACGCTTGATCAGATCGTGAAAGTGACATTTCAGATCATTCTCTGCTTTCTCTCTCTCTCTAAAAGTCTCCAAATTTCCAAATCTTGAGTTTCTCTCTTTAGAAACTCACCTTCTCTCTAAGCTTTCATCTAAATCCATTGAGTTCTTAACCCTAGTGTCTTTGAGAATAAGGTAGAGGGCTTCAAGAGCTTCGTATTGATCTGAGTCAAAGTGGGTTTCGTCATTTTTGGAGTTCAACCTTGCTTTGCTCATCTTCTCTTCTTGAGGTAGGGAATTTCTACACTCTAATATGGTTTTTAGCTTAGTTATTTCCTATTGTGTGTAGATGATGAGATTCGGTTGTGGTTTGGACAAATCTAGGATTTGGGTGTGAAATGAAAAGAGGGGTTTTGATGAATATGAGGTACATGAGTATGAGGCTTGAAAATATGATCATGTTATGCCAGAATAGTTGATTTTAGTGTTTGGATTGATATTTAGTTGAAGGGGGATTTTGCCCTAATTTGATTAAATCATTATTTTGCATAAATAATTAGGATTAACATTGAAAATGTGAAATTGGAAGATTGTGGTTATAAATGGTGATATTGGATATGTAATATCTCACCTATGGAAGCTTTGAATAAACTATGTATTTTGAGATTGAACATCTCTTTAGAAATAATTGTATTGGGCTATCGGTGGAGGATAGCTATGATTGTTGTAGAAATTGCATGAGGATTAGGCGATTTAATGCTAATCCATTGTTGGTGTCATTGAATATGACCATGTTATAAATACATTATATATGTATGTTTATTGGGAGGAGAAATGGGATGTACTCCATATATGACTATGTTTATAAATACATTGTATATGTATGTTTATTGGGAGGAGAAAGGGGATGTACCCCATACGTGATTGTGTTTATAAATACATTGCATATGTATATTTGTTTGGGAGGAGAAAGGGAATGGACTCCATTTAAAGCAAGTTGGCCAGAGTGTCCTCGGTGAAAGACCCGAAATTTCATATATAAATGGGTGCCGATTCATTCGGACGAAATATCCGTAAAATGGCAGGTTTGAAGTGTTTATGTGTCTTTTGCATAGTTGGAAAGCTATTGAGTTGTTGTCTCATTTGGTTGTTGAAAGATAATGGATTTAACTCATAAATTGAGTAGCATATATGAACTTGAAATGAATTGAAGGAGAATGGAAATGAGGTTTTGTCTTAGTGGCATATGAATCTGCAGGTCTTGTGGATGTTTTAGTATCGGTATTGTTTATGCACGTGGTACTTAGAATTTTGCTAAACCTCATATATTTTGATAGATTATCTACATTGGGTTGTTGGCTCACCTTATACGGGAATATCATTTTCTGGTGCAGGTGAAATGTTTCCTCCAAGGCAATAGCATGGATGGACTTTTGGGAAGCAAGAGCTTCTTAATTATGTCTTATGTATGTATGTTTGTCATTTGTAAAGCCAAGGGCTTAAGATGTAATGAGTGAGACTCAATTCGTGTAACCAAGCAATGACTTGGAAAGATGTAAGCCTACATAGCATTTCACTAGTTGTTAAACAGTGAACTCTGATGTATGAAAGTATGTTGTTTCTCATATTTATTCCGCATAGGAGTTATCTTTATTGTATTATTTTGGGGGTGTTACATAGAGTGAGTGTTAAGTGATGTGAGAATCATAAATTAGAATGGTGGAAAATAATACCTGGAGAAGTAGCGAACTCCCTGCCAAAACATCTAGGCCCATTAAGGTCTCGGCCTGTGCCAAACCCATGCAACTCTTACCCTCTTTCAAACATTGGGCCACTTTGATCAACCGGATGCTAGCTCTGCCGAAACTAGGGGCAAGGAGGAATATCCAATAGCGGAAAATCGATGAACTAAACCAGGAATATCCAACTCGTTGTCATGTGCCAAATATCGAGCCTTGTATAATGTTAGCCCACACATCTGTCCCAAAGCTTAGGCATGACCAAAACAGGGTTGTGGTATGATTTCTTCATCGCGCCGAGACTCCATCAAAGCTTGAAATTCCTCGAAGGTTGGACACACCTCGTGTGATCCGAATTGAAATACATGTGCAATTGGATTCCAACATTGAACTGTGGTATGAAGAAAGGAAAAGCAAAGAGAAGTGCAACTCAAAGAAAAAAGGGTGTTTAGGCCAAAACTGTGAAAGTTCACCTTTTCCGAGCCGTCCAAAGTGGCTATCCAGTCTCAGAGCCCATTGTTGAGCAGCACCTCCATCTTGAGAGCAAAATACCAAAGACTTGTTGTTCTGCTAGAAAAATAGCATAGGAGCACCATTTATAGAGGTTGAGAAGGAGTAGTGCATGATAGCTGGATAGCACTGACCGACTTCATATTTAGGCTCGGTCGTGCCTCAGTGAAGCACGACCATGCCTATTTAGGCCCGGCCGAGTCTAAATGAGGGCCCAGATCAGTGCAATTTCAATAAAGGCTAGCTTTTGTCCTGGTGTACCACGGTTGTGTTTTAAGTCTTGTTTTGTTTATACCAAATGTTTTTTAGTATTTTCAAGCTATTTTCATTTTGTTTTCCTATTATCAAGTTGTATTTTACATTTTGTCCGGTTGTGGGTTGCTATCTAATTTAAGAATGAATGTAAGAGCAGATATTCGTTGTTTTAAGTCTTGTGCGAACTTACTATACAAAGGTTACGACATTCGTCACATGCCATTCATCACATATTGTGCAAGGAGATCATTCAAAAATTTGTTTTTTATAAACTAGTGAGTCCAACCGTGATCATTGTTTTACAAAGCGGCAAAACAAAAGAAAATCCTTCAAAAACAAAAGGGTCTTTCTGAAGCTAGTCTTTAACTACAAAGAAAAACAAAAAACAAAAACAAAAATCATCATCATCATCAATAACCCATCCTCGCTCTCTTCTTTCTCGGCTATAGAGAAAGTGCATCGTTGTCATCACTAGGGCTACTAGACTGCATGTCAACCACCTCTCCCTCCTCTTCAGAGGTCGTGTACTCCTCAAAGGACTCCTTGGGAGTTGAGCCCTGTCTCACTCTGCTTCTCCCCCCTGTCAGCTCCTCCTCTGCCCCTCGCTGGGCCCCGTCTTCATCTTCTAGCTGGAGGAGGTGCTACAGGTGCAACTAGTGCTGGCTTAAACTGAAAAGAGAGAGATAGTACAAATATCAAAAGAGACTGACAGAGTAATGAGCAAAATTGCAAAATTATAATGACAATAAGCTATTAACAGATTATACCTCGATCCCATGAGTAGCCAGAGCAGTCTGTCTTCTCTGCACCATGAGGAGCAGTCGGTCAATCGTCCAGAGGAGGTCATCAACATATGTCGCGAGTACCTGTAAAAGGGAAGAGGATTTGAGAATCGTGCACAAAAATATCAGAGGGCAATAAAAACATAAAGTTATACAATGGGCAGATATATAGAGGCGTGTACCTGCTCAACACTTGGACCAACCACCAATCGGCGGTCCCTCTCCTCAATGTGCTCAAGGGGGATCTGCTCAATCACCCCGTCAGGCTGCCGCATGTATATGACCTCCGTAGAAATCACCAGGATACAATAGAAACTTCTCTAGCAGCAGCAGCAGTAGCAACCTCCAGAACAACACGGACCACCCCTAAGGTAAGAGACGCCATCACCCGAGTATGTAAGAAGGTGCTAAGTTGCCAGGCTCGTGGTACCGATCACCGTCCTCCCCCAACATCAAGAAGTCAACCTCGGGTCCGTCACGAAGATCATCGATCACCCTCATGTCGGGAGGAGGAGGATGTGGAATGTCTGGATCAGCTACACCTTGTGTCTGATGGATGAACCACTCTCCCAAGTAATATGCTTGGCCAAAGGGACCCTCAAACAAAATCCTCATAGTAAAGGCAAGCCATGCGGCAACGTAGGTCGCCCTTGTGGCCTGAGGGATACCTATCCAAGGGTGCCAGTCAACCTGTGGAAGCAGACATTAGATGTCAAAGATCTAAGCAGTATGGAAATGCAATATGGAAACAACGGTATAAGAAGCAATAGTATGAGAATGACAGTGTCGTATGGCAACAGTGCAGTATGGAAATAGTGTAGTATGGGAAACAGTATAGTATGCACACAGTATGTAAAAATTAAAGGTTGATATTATGTTACCTGATCCGCAATGTTCGTGTCAAAGAAACGGCGAAAGTAAGGGAAGTCTCGGTCTATACGGCGATGTCGTTCAAATCAAGAGTTGTAGTATCGAGAGTGAGGTACTAACAACTCAATCAGCCTCACTAGGATCGGAGCTAGGGAGGTGAAATACATGTAAACCCATAGCTGCAAGCAGAAAAATATGGATGAAGTAAATGAGCAGGTAAATAGGAAATGCAAAGCAAAGATGAGCAGGAAATGCAAAATTGAACAAAATGTAAAGCTGCACAAAAAAAGTAAATATGAGGTGTACCTCCCAAACCCTTCAGTAGCCGCCCAGGAATCCGCCTTGCGTTAGGAAACGGAGCTCATATTGCAGTACAAGGTGGCCAGGCTGGTGCCACCCCAGTCATACTCTGCCACATGTGGTAGGTGCACCAGTGTTCCCATGAGATATAACCCCACAATGTTTTCTATGTTGGCAAATTGGGTATTACCAAGGAGATCCATAACGAAGCCGCGGGTGTACTGGACGACCTCATCTGGAGTAGCTGGCCGAAGGTCGGTGAAGCACTCCAAAAACCAACTATACCTCACCATCCCGTGGCTGGTAGTACCCGAGATCGCTCCGACAAGCTGACGCTATACGACTCTCCACTACGTCATATCAGGATCACATGGGATCAGGCCGCTAACCCCGACTCGCAGGCCAGTGAGCATCGATAAGTCATATGGAGTCAGGGTCAGCTCCCCAATCAACAAGAAGTGAAATGAGTCAGTGGTGTCCCACCATCTCTCTGCTAGGGCCCCGTAGAGTAATGACTCAGCCCTCATCTGTATGAGCCCTGACCAGAAGGGCCCAAAGCTGGCAGCATCAACCAGTGTGCAGACCTCTACGGAAAGTCTCTCATACTAGTGCCGAGGTCTGAATATGGATCCATAGCCGCCAATCCTCTTAGCTATCACCTGTAAATGGGGAGTGTATATAGCATTAATGAGTGGTCTGCTTATAAGATTCAATATATGTACAAAACGAAGGAAAAGTTGCTTACCATGAAGACATCAGCAAACAAGTGCTTTCCTGGCTCTCGCAGCAGGATGTCCTCATCTATCCCTAGGATAAGGCCCCTCAAATCTCAAAATATTGCCTGGGAGCGGAGCATGTGTACGTGGTTGGTAGGTGGCCGCATCGAATGGCCTATCAATGAGGGAAGGAAAAGCGAGAACGTCCTCAGCCTCTATATCCGCACCTAAGATGGCCCCAATACCAATGGTAGGGTCCGGGATGGGAACCTTGTCACTAGCCATAGAGAGAAGGTGGAAAAAGTGAAGAAAGAGTGAAGGGATTAGTGAAAATGGGTGAAAATCCCAAAATTCAAACCCTAAGAGAGAGAAAGTGAAGAGGTTGTGGAAAATCAGAGGGGGAAAGAAGGAAAGTGTGGGAAAATGTGAGGGAAAACAAGAGAAACCCCAAAACTCCACTAAATCAAGATTTGTTCAGTTCAAAATATAGAGGAGGGAAAGGGGTTTCAAAGAAAAAAATGCAAGGGTTGTTGGGTAACTCAAGGAAAGGGAAAATCTAGAGAGAGAGGGAGAGGCTAGAGAGAGGAGAGGGAGTTTCGGATGGGAGTGTGTGAGAAAATAAGGGTTTAGTTTGTTTAAAACAACCGTGGCTCGCGAAATGGCCGAAACTACCCCTACTGCTATCGAGGCCCGGCTGGCTGTATTGAAGCCCGGCAATGCTTCATTGAGGCCCGGCCGACTCTCAGTGTGAATTTAGTCAGTTTTTATTTTACTTTATTTCTTGTATTATAGAGTTTTAATATGAAAAAATAAACAAGAGAAAAAAGAGAAAAAAAAAAAAAACTGTTAAAAAAAACAATGAGAAAAACAAAGAACAAAGAAAAAAAAAAAAAAGTGAGCGAAAAAATATAAATAGAAGAATGAAAGGAAATGAGAGGAATTTTGTTCATTCTGTTTTGTTTTATTGTGTAAATGCATAATTTGATTTATTTGGTCCTTAATTCGTTTTGTTTAACTCGTAGTATAAACTCATAATTTGATTTGTTTTGTTCAAAACTTTTAATTTGTTTAAACTGTTCCATTAGTTTATAAATTGTTTTGCCTGAGTCATAATATGTTCTATTATTCCGTAAACAAACGATTATTGTATGAATGGTTCATTCAGAGCAGTTCCAGATAAAATCATTCGTGCCACAGTAAAATCATCATCCATTTTACCATCAAATTGGAACACGGTGTGTTGTATTCAAATTAAACCCCATTGTTTCAACACATTGGCAAATTGGCTTTTACCTTACTACATCACTTTGATTGTTTTGATTTTACGTCTCTTTGTGTAGAATTTGTGTTCACTTCTTTGTCACTTCGCTAATTCACGTTTATGCGTTGTATCTTGATTTGAGTTATCTCCATGGATTACATTACATTCTCCAAGGCTTTCCTGGATTTGTTTGTTCTTTCATTGATCCAATTTCCTCCTCTCGCGTGAGATGCTTTAGGATTGTCCAAATTGGTTAAAAACATCGGGTGTGCCCGATGTTCACACCGTACTCCTCCTCTCGCATGAGATGCATTAAGATTGTCCAAATCGGTTAAAAACATCAGGTGTGCCCGGTGTTCACACCATCCTCCTCCTCTTGTGTGAGACGCATTAAGATTGTCCAAATCAGTTGAAAACATCGGGTGTGCCCAGTGTTCACACCATCCTCCTCCTCTTGTGTGAGACGCGTTAAGATTGTCCAAATCAGTTAAAAACATCGGGTGTGCCCGGTGTTCACACCATCCTCCTCCTCTCGCGTGAGACGCGTTAAGATTGTTTCGGTTAAAAATAGCAGGTGCGCCTGTTTGTTTACACTACATTTCCTCCTCTCACGAGCGACGCGTGAGGATTGTTCTCCTCGGTTAAAAATAGCAGGTGCGCCTATTTGTTCACACCAATATTTTGCGTGCGACGCATTAGGAGTGCTTTCCTCAGTTAAAAACGGCATATGCGCCTGTTCGTTCACACTAATCTTTCCTCATTTCACGTGCAATGCGTTAGAGGTGCTTTCCTCGGTTAAAAATAGCGGGTGCGCCTGTTTGTTCACACCAATCTCTCCTCCTTTCGTGTGCGGCGCGTTAGGATTGTTTTCCTCAGTTAAAAACATCAGGTATGCCTGTTTGTTCACACCACCCTTCCTCCTATCGCGTGAGACGCGTTAGGATCTCAGTTGAAAACCCAGGTTGCGCTGGATGGTTACGTCGCCCTTCACCCTTCCTACACGAGGTGCAGTTTGGTTTGTGCTTTCTTTGTCCTTTCCACGTGAGACATGTCTGTTTATTCACTTCTTTCCATGTGAGACATGGCGGGATTTGTTTTGCTCTGATTTACATTTTCGTTCAAACGTTGCATTCTTGTTTAGATTGTAGCATTGTTTCGTTGCTTCATTTGCATTCAAACATTTCATTGCATTGTTTCATTATGTTTCATTGCATGATCATAAGTTATTTGTTGCATATCATTTTGTGTTTTGCCCTCGAATTCAATCTTTGCATTTATGTCTTGATTTCTTGCCCAAGCCTTGTGGCCTCGTCAAATGGGTCGTTTCTAGGCTTCAACATTCACTCACGTCACTATATGACTTCGAGTTCTGTCAAAGAGAGACAACTGTAGACTCTCCATTTTTGGCTACCTGCAAGGCTCGAGCGCTTTGCACGGTACACTCGATGATGAAAGTGGTGTTGTGCGTGGTTCGAGGTCTCAATAAGGGGGCTATGTTTAAGCAGAAACAATCCCAAATATTCCATATTCACACTGTTTGTACCACAAAAATCCATTTTTACACATTGTGCCACCCTATGCTGAGTCTAAAACAGAGAGACAGGGGATCACATTGAGGCCCGGCCGTACCTCATTGGGAGCCGGTTGTGGCTATTTATGGTCGTCCGTGCCTTAGCAGCAAGAAACACTGTTCTCGGCGGAAGCCCGCCAATTGTCTATTTTTGAAGATATTTATGACCTATTTTGTTCAAATTCTATAAAAACGGAGTTGTATCTGTCACGCCCCTAACTCGCCCCTAAAAGTTTTGGGCATGACCTATTCAGAAACGGACACTTAACCTGTTATATATAACATATGGGGCCTGAGCGGAAGTATTATCAATATAAAATAACAAAAACATCATCCATTGAGCTATCACTACCATGCCAGGACCGTACACATTGCATTAGGTACACAATGTATATAGAAACATACCCCCGAACTTCGATTACACACTTATACATTCATACTTAGACCCACAATTGGGCAGGTAATGAAAATATTAATGAAAGACAACCAAGGTATAAATCAATATCCTCACAACACTTTACAAAATGCATGGTTTCAGGTGGTGTCTGGACGCATGAAAGTTGACAAGAGAAAGGCGAGCCTTAAGGGTTAGGACTGAACTCCCAGTTGATTACCTACAGAAATAGACAAACAAAATACAGAATGAGCGAACTCAGTGAATAATAGTACATAAATAATGTAATGTCTAACCTGAATAATCAAACATATAACCAAAGATGCATATGATTAACTACATTCCATAATTATTTCCAAAATGGCCATGGGTCCAATTTTAAATGTAGAATGGCTTTAAGCCCGATATATCTGAAACGACCATAGGCCTATAGATCTGAAACGACCATGGGTCGAAATATCGAAGCGCCATCGGCCCGAAATATGAGCGGCTTATCGATGTAGAAATAACGCATAAGCGTGGGGTAACAGAACACATAAGCGTAAAGGTAAGCGCATAAGCGTGGGGTAACGACGCATAAGCATAAGGTAACGAGCGCATAAGCGTAAGGTAACAGAACGCATAAGCGTGGGGTAACAGAACGCATAAGTGTAAGGTAACGGAAATAACAGAAATAACAAATGTACGGACTCAAGAGGTGACTCGTACGGATTCTAGAGGTGGCTCCCACCAAGGTGTAGCACTTAGTTTCGTACAACACTTTGTTCCATACCAAAAAACATCAGAACAGATTACCTTCATAAGTATACAGAAAATACATACATTCTTCCCTTTATTCACATACATTACCATAGATAATATAAGTTTAACAGAATGTTGCTGATATTTGTTAGCAAAAGGTGAACACATTTCACAAACTGAACGCTTTCAGAAATACGTAGATATCATAGTTCCATACCATAAATTAATAGATCTCGAGACAAACCATAAGGCAGAATAACTTCAGATGTCATCAGAACTGACTAGTCCCAAGTTAGACAGAGGCACACAGATTCTTTCAATCATTTACATGAGTTAACGTAATTAGTTTACGTTTAGTGACAATCGTCAGCAATAAGTATAGCATATTCCACAGAGAGTACATTATCATCACACTACTATTTGTAAGGACAAAAATAATTTATCTCATACTAGTCTTGATTCATCATGGACAAAACAGAATGATTCGCAACACCCCAAGCATCAATATTCCATTACATTATCGTGCGTCCTTAAGATTAATTTATGGATAACAAAACATTAATATTGTCCTTTAATCTCTTTAGACGAATATCTATGTCACAAAACATACATTAAATCAAACAGAAGTTAATATCAAGTTCCCGGTAAACGGGTTCACTTCCATGAGTACAATTCTTATGCGAAATCACAAATAATTTATAAGTTATGGCACATTACCGATAAACGATAAACGTAGTCGGAATGCAGAATGGTTTCAGAGTCATGTTGTTGTGTGCTAATTCTTTCAATGCTCACATCGATTCCCATCCAACACACATGTTAACATAATTACTCAGGGAGAAGAAAATGTCAATAACAATAATGATTAACGGTAAATAACGTACGTTTGAGGTACTATTACTCACAGTGTATAGATGCTTGGTCCGCCCCTATAGCTAACCCTACACAATTCACAATACACATAAAAATCGGGTCACATATAACTTATTCCGTGCTTAACTTGTTTAATTCTCTTTATACCAAAGTACACATCAATTTGCAATTCACATCATTAACTCAACATACTTCTCCATACATATCTCAACACAATTCAACATAAGCTACACTATTTGGCATGATTCAACTTATCACCCCTAAATATAATTCAACATCTTTCAAGGTGAGGTCTTAAATCCCATTTCATCAGTTCTTCCCAAGGTTCTTATCATCCATAACATCAATAATCTTGTTCCCCAATTTTCATCTCACATAATAGCATGGTTCACAATGTCCATAATTGAGGTTCATACGTAAATTTTAAACACCATTTTCAAACATCTCTAAAATTTGATTAAATTTGTACATGTATAATTCAATACCTCAATTCATAATTCTACTTCCAATTTGGGCCAATCTTTGCTTAACATCATAAATCAACCTAGGGTTTTCAAGAAAATAAAGGGTTTCAAGAAAAAATCCAAATTTCCCAAACCATTACTTCTTGTTCCAATTTTCTTATTGATTACAAGTTTACAGTTCATAATCCATCACCTAAACCAAGCAATTGCATCCCCCAACATTTCAAACCCTAAACCCCCAAATATCAAGTTTGACACAATATGCTCAACACCATAGATTTTGTATTTATATACTCAAAATACCACAAATCCATCCATGAATGCAAGTATTGAAAAAGAACAAGGACCCCTACCTCAAGAATCAAGCAAGGAGCAAAGCTTTGAGAAGAATCCTCCAAAATCTCGAAATTCCAATCGGTTGAAAATGTTCATCTTCTTGCCTTCTTCACTTCTTGGTGGAAGATCTTGCTCAAACCTAAGGGAAATGGAAGTATTTGGGGATCAAAACCCTAGGGTTTTCGAACCTAGGGCAAGAGGGATCAAGAGAGGGGAGGAAAATATAAGAAATGATCTCAAAATCCCGTTTTTAAGCTGCTGTACCCGCTATTCCCGCTCGAGCGTCCCTATTCCCGCTCGAGCGAACATGCTCCCAGCGCAGATTTCAAAACTTCAAACAGGTATAACTCTCCCATCCGGACTCCGTTTTAAGTCGTTCTTGTGTCCAAATTGAAGCCCCGGAAATAAGCTTTCCAATGGTTCTAACCTCATATCTAGATTCAAAGTGTGGAAAAAGAAAAGGGCAAAAGTGTGACGGCTGATCGTAAAATAACTATCCGAATTAAATTCTTTGGTCCAATCATACTTTATCATCATATTATCATCTCAATAAATACCTCAAAATAAGGTAAGAACATTCCAAACACACCAAGAAGAACATCAAAAATGAGCCCACATGCCTCAGAATCAAACTTAACCAGGCGACCCGCTCGAGCGCCCAACCTTGCGCTCGAGCACGAAGACCAACAAAGCTGTCCGCTCGAGCGGAAAATCATCACTCCCAGAATTTCAGTCCGCCTGCAAAATTACTGGAAACCCCAAAAGTACGCTCGAGCGCCAACTACTCCGCTTGAGCGGAGGGAAAAATTTTAGATTGTTTGGTAAAGGTCACCAACTCCAGTTTCAAAGGCATAACCAACGGATAGCTCTTCAATTCCAATAGCAAACACATTAACCCCTAATTAAATAAGGATAACTTCCTATACGCACTTTGGGGTTATTCTGATATCTCTGTTTGAGGGTTGAACAAATTCTAAAAAGCCTATACACACATTGAGAGCTCCTTCTTCTTGTGCAAGTCATATTTGAACAAGCTTACCACCCTTAAGCCATCTCCATACTCTATACACACCCTCAACCTTTAACCTTGGAACCTTGGTTCAACCTTGAGGAGCACAATTCAAGCTTGAGAGTGTGTTAGAATTGAGTTTGATCAACAACCAAAACTTACTCCATTGTATAAGCTTGTAACTCTTGCTTTTCCTTTCATTTTCTCTCATTTTCTATCCATTTCTTGTGTATTTGTATTGTTTTGATCCTAGTTCAAGTGTTGAAACTTGGGTTTGAATAGTTACCAAAAGGGTAAAGAGGGTTGACACTCTTTGCTACACCTTACTTCATAGCTCAACCCTTGTCTCCACACTCTTTTCTTTGACCTTTTTAAACTGATTTTCAAAGTTTAAATGAGTCTAAAAATCATGCTTTGAGGTTTCAAAAGTGGAGGGGTTACCCACCCCTATTTGTTCTTGCGTACTCTCCTTATTTTCTTTGCTTGTTGTCTTTGGACTCTTTTCATGCACTTTGAGCCATTGTTTTTCACCTATTAGGGGTTGTTTTAGGGCTGTCTTAGGTTATTTAATTGGTTCAAGCTTCAATTAGTTCATTTGTGGTGTCATAAGTTCTTATATATAGTTTATTGAATGTTGTTCTAGCTTTTCTTTAATTAATTTCCATGTTAATATGCTTCATTTTAACAAGCAACCTATCATCCATTTCTTTCATTTGAGAGTTGTTTCAACTGGTTGACGGTAATTCAAAATATGAACTAGAGATCTACGCTTAATGGCTTAATCTCTACGGAGGTTCATCGTCAATGGCATGGTCTCTTTTTCATGTTAAAAATCACTTCCCGTTTGACGTGCTTTTCATTTCGTGGACGTAATCTTTAGTGGACGTAACCATCACCTTCGATGAATGGATTAAAGAATGGCAAGGACTAATGAATTTGGCTTAAAATGAACCAACCAGCATAAAGAACATGAGTTATATTGCTTGGGCTTAGCGAGCGTTATCCGAGTCTATTGTGTCAAGAGTCGTCACACGTCAATTCATGGTGTTTTGACGACCCATGAAGCGCCTTTACTCTCCCCCTTTGAGCTCACTCCATGATAAAGGGAATGGATGATTGTTATTCATTGTATTCATTGAATTTTGTCCAAATTGTCGCCGAAATCATCAAGCAAGCAAATTGCTCATTGATGGTATTGGAAACAACTTCATCCTTCTCTTGAGGCTTTCTATGACAGAGAAGGGCAAGAGGGACAAGAAGAGCTCAAAAAATTCTATCTGCGCTGTTTTCACCTCAGAGCACAAAAATAGGATTTTGCATAAAATTAAGGCACAACCGGCCCTATTTGGGCCCGGTTGGGCTTCATTGGGGGCTGGCCAGCCATCAATGTTTGGTAAGGCAGTGTGTTTTACAAAAGCAAAGGGCAATGACGGAAGGTGAAAAAGGACAGATTCCAAGGAAGGCAAACAGAGTTACTTCTGAAACCGCTACATGCATGAAATCCTTGTGCTTCCATTGTAAATTGTAAATTAATGATCTCATATTGTTGTAATTATTGTCATCGTAATTAATATTATTGTAACAATGATTCGTTAGATAGTTAGCTTATTTTATTGTAATAAATTGGCTAGTTAGTTAATTATTGCTTAGCTAGTTAGTTACTTATTCATTCATTTGGTTTTGTAATAGTTAGTTTAATTCGGATTCTCGGACATTGATTCTAACCCTCTTGCAGGAGGGAAAATATGTAATAATGTGTATGTCTTCTAACCCCACGTCTTTCTTCCTTGTACTTATTTGATTACAATGGGTAGTTTGGAACATCATTTTTCAAATTAGCATTTTTATGCTTTGCATCCATTGTCTTGTCTGCGTCCAAGATTTGGCTTATCATGCTAACCAAATGTTTAAATTCATTGCTTGAATACGTGATTCATCACATGTCTTGAATAAAATCATATGCCATGTTCATAGCCGAGCCTATTAAAATTTCATAACGTGTGTGTTGCATTTAGTCATTTGGCATTAATTAGGAGCATGCATGTTTTCTAATCATTTCGCCTTGTTTTGGCTTGCCGTGGAGTACTAGGTTAGAATTTATTGTTTTAGCATCTTGCATTGCATGTGATTATTGCCATCTCGAGCATATTTCCATGAGACTAATTGCTTAATTGATATACTTGTTTAAATGCTTGTGGATAAAAGCTAATTGCTTGAATTGGGATAATTTGAGTAATGTACATATGATATCACTTTTTTAAGTGGTACATATTCAAAATAATTTTCAAACAAACATGAAATCAAAGTGTTCCAACTTTTGCAAATTAGTCTATACTTGTGTGTGCAACACATAGTAAAATTAGTCTAATAAGTGGAACAAGAGCATATAATATAAATAAAAATCACATCATAATTAGTAGAGGCTGATCTTTGATCGGGCGAGTGTGGTGCTCAATTCATGACCTTCCCTTCTCGTACCTAAGTTTCTGAACTGAGATACTTTGGTGATGACAGATAAGTGGCCTTTGGCACGAGTCATGGGTTTCCTAAATTTTTCAAAAATATTTAGGTGGCAACTCTGAAATCTAGTAAAGTAGTCCATTTTTTGCATTTGATTCAAACATTAATTTTCCAAAAGAATTGCCAGATTTGGACTCTTTCTTGTGTTTTCACTGTTTTACATTGCACTTGTGAAATTAGATTCCGAAC
Organism: Camellia lanceoleosa; assembly: GCA_025200525.1. Lineage (NCBI taxonomy): Eukaryota > Viridiplantae > Streptophyta > Magnoliopsida > Ericales > Theaceae > Camellia > Camellia lanceoleosa. The sequence continues at coordinate 59,083,425 of CM045759.1, forward strand.
CATGGGAGTCTGAACTGTAGGGCTAATCATGTCCGAAAGGAGCATGAAAAGTAAGCTACACTTAGGGCCTAACCTAAATGCACCTTATATTTCTTAAAATTTGTTTAATGTTTGGCATGACTCATGTAATGGTTATAAAATGTAAGTAAATTTTTAATTATTAATTTAAAATAAGTTGTAAATTTATTTGTTACAGTGTAAGTTTTGATAATCTATATAACATTTTTATCGTGTAAATAATCATAATGCCTCAAAAGTTATTATTAAGACGGAAGATATGAGACTTCTATGTTCATATATATTCAAGGTTTCAAATAAGTTTTTTAAAAAAAAATTAAAAATTGTGGTTTAAAAAAACTCTATTTTTTAGCCTAATAAACTATATACCAAAGTATGCAATAAATTTTTAGAAATTAACATAATTGTCAGATGCATAATAAAAATATGGATGCAGGAGACCAAAGATTAAAAATTGATCTTTATAGAAAAGCATAAACTTATAGTGAAAAAATTTATCAATTGAATTCTTCAAAATTGCTCCCATCACCAACAGTTACAACACTTAATGAACACCGACTCTAATTTGATTTAAGGGCATTGATTTAGACCCCCTTAAAACACCCACCCCCACAACCCCCTCACACACATGGAGGTTGGGGATTGGGTGCGAAGAAAAAAAAAAGAAAAAAAAAAAAAAAGTTAACCAATCAAAACTAAAGGGGGTGAAGGGAGTGACCCCCGAAGGGGGTCTCAACCTTTATTCTTGATTTAAATCCAATGAGTGCAAGAGAAAAGATTTATGGGAGATGTGAATTGTTTTTCATAATTTGTGAAACACAATTTTAAATTTTTAAAATTGATTTAGTGTTTTTTTTTTTTTGAAAATCATAAATTATGACAAAATTAGATTTTTTTTTTCTTTTTTCTTTTTTCTAATGGTTCGATGGCACACTTTTGAATTTTGAAATAAGTTAGTATACTTTCCTTTTAAATTTCATAGATCATTAGATTGCTATATTTTTATTATTGAAAAAGTGTTACCCAATAAATTTTTTAAAAAATTTTTAATAATAAATAAAAATTCATCATAGTATGTTGGTTTGGAAATAAATAAAAATAAAATTAATTTTGATTTTTTTAAATGTAATTTTGAAAGCTTACTATATTGAATTTTGAAATGAGCATTATTTTAAAATTTTGAAAAAGATTTCTATATTAGTTGTAACATAGATAATGTGACCATTTGAAAGGCTTCTACAAATTTTAGATTTTATTGAATTGTTTATCATGTTTAATGACATATGATTTTAATCTTGAAATGTTTCAAAATCATAAATTAAGGAATAATTAGAGTTTTTTTTTTTATGATTATAATTAGATTTTTAGTGAATTGCTTCCATATTAGTGGCACACAAATTTAATTTTTGAAATAATTGTGCTTATTTTCTTTTTAGAAGTCGTAATTTATGGAATAATTAGAATTTAATTGTTATAGTTAAATTAGAGTTAACCAAAAGACTTCTTTCAAAATTAAAAATAATTGGATTTTAGTAAATTATTTCCATATACAGTGGCACAAAAATTTAAATTTTGAAATAGTAGAGCATACTTTTCTTTTTAAAATCGAAATTTATGGAATAATTAGAATTTTATTGTTATGATTAAATTAGATTTTAACCAATAGAATTTTTTAATTATTTAAAAATCAAAAAATTTAGTTTGAAGGTTTAGAACTCCCACAAGCTTTATCCTTAGAAATCTCTTTTTGTTTATATAATACTAGCCTATCACCCGTGCTATGCACGGAATAATTATAGATATTTATATTAGTTTTATATTTTTTAAATATATAAATTATGTTTTTTAAGATTTTTTATAAAAATAATTTAACAATCTTATTAGTAACCATAGTGTATGGGAGAAGTTGAAAAGGGTACTGCAGTAACTATACACGGATTGTATCTATAATTATTTGTATGATGGGATTTTAAATGCTGATCAGGGGATTTTGACCAAATCAATAAATACTGAGTTTTTTTTAAATAAAAAATAAAAAATTTAGAAAATTCATATTGAAATATTGAAGCTCTCACAAGCTTTGGGGGTTAAAAATCCCATTTTACGTAATATATAGTATAGATATAGATAGATAATTAAAAAAATCAATTACAAATTAAGTCAATTGATAATTAAAAAACACAATAATTTATTTTTCAAGAAACATAGTGAGTTAAAAAGATCAATTACAATTTTTTTGGGGGTCAAAATCAATCTAATCATCATCAATAATTGGTATATTATGTGACCCTAATGAGTACAATCCATTTTGTTTTTCAAAAAACACAGTGAGTTAAAAATCAAATCTCAAATTAAGTGAATTGATAGTTCAAAAAACACAATAATTTTTTTTTTCAAAAAACACAGTGAGTTAAAAAAATCAATTACAATTTTTTTTTTCAAAATACAATCTAATCATTATCAATAATTGGTACTTTAAAAATCAAATCAGAAAAAAAATCAAATCAAATCAAATCAAATCACAAATATTTTTATACTATCTAACTACAATCATATTTTTTTCATAAATAATTGTAAAGAAAACCCATTAAAACAGTAAATAAAAGATTAAATCACATTAAAAAAAAAAAACCATTGAACAAACTACAATCACATCACATTTTTTCCATAATAAAATAAATAAATAAATGAAAAAAAGAACCATTGGCTAGCTACAATCACATTAAAAAAAAGAACCATTGAACTAACTACAATCACATTTTTTTCTTTGTGCGTGTTTATGTTTATCTAACTTCAATCATATTAAAAATAAAATTAAAATAGTAAATAAAAATATTAAATAACATTAAAAAAAAAAACATTGAACTAACTGCAACAATCATAATTAAAAAAAAGGTCATTGAATAAATTACAATCACATCACATTTTTTCCAAAATAAAATAAATAAATGAAAAAAAAGAATTATTAAACTAACGACAATCACATTAAAAAAAAAAAATCATTCAACTAATTATAATCACAATTTTCTCTTTGTGAGGGTTTATATTTATCTAATTTCAATCATATTAAAAAATAAAAAATTAGATTAAAATAGTAAATAAAAAGATCAAATAACATTAAAACAAAAACAAAAAAACCATTCAACTAACTACAGCAATCATATTAAAAAAAAGAGCCATTAAACAAACTACAATCACATCACATTTTTCACATAATAAAATAAATAAATGAAAAAAAAGAACGATTAAACTAATTACAATCACATTAAAAATAAAGAATCATTCAACTAATACAATCATATTTTTTTCATAAATAATTGTAAAGAAAAACCATTAAAACAGTAAATAAAAGATAAAATCACATTTAAAAAAAAAAAAGAATCATTGAACAAACTACAATCACATCACATTTTTCTCATAATAAAAAGATAAATAAATGAAAAAAAACGAACCATTGACTAGCTACAATCACATTAAAAAAAAAAAGAACCATTGAACGAATTACAATCACATTTTTTTCTTTGTGAGTGTTTACGTTTATGTAACTTCAATCACATTAAAAATAAAATTAAAATAATAAATAAAAAGATTACATAACAATAAAAAAAAAAAAAACTCGTTGAACTAACTACAACAATCATATTAAAAAAAAAAAGAGCCATTGAACAAACTACAATCGCATCACATTTTTCCCATAATAAAATAAATAAATGAAAAAAAAAACTATTAAACTAACTACAATCACATTAAAAAAAAAAGAATCATTCAACTAATTATAATCACATTTTTCTCTTTGTGAGGGTTTATATTTATCTAATTTCAATCATATTAAAAAATCAAAAATAAAATTAAAGTAGTAAATAAAAAGGTTAAATAACATTAAAAAAAAACCATTGAACTAACTACAACAATCATATTAAAAAAAAGAGCCATTAAACAAATTACAATCATATCACATTTTTCACATAATAAAATAAATAAATGAAAAAAAAAAAACTATTAAACTAGCTGCAATCACATTTGAAAAAAAAAAAAAAGAATCATTCAACTAATTATAATCACATTTTTCTCTTTGTGAGGGTTTATATTTATCTGACTTCAATCATATTAAAAAATCAAATTATAATTTTTTATTCGCTAGACAAATCACAAATATTTTTATGCGCTATCTAACTACAATATTAAAACAGTAAACAAACGGAAAAGTTAAGAAGGAAAAAAAAAAAAAAAAGATTTATAATTAGCATACTCCTATAGGCTAGCGAAAATGGCCAAGCATTTGAAAGACCTCCTCTCCGCGGATCGAGTCTCTGGCTTTCGACGCCATTTTTCTATTCCTGATGACGTTCATCTGTCACTCATGACAGACAGCACCCTTGATATGGAGAGGGATGATAAAAGCACAATCATCTTCCCTCTTTTATCAATTGCAGAGGGCGGAGTCTGTTTCCCCATTCACCCATTTCTTAGGGCTGTCCTTCGCCATTGGGGTCTAATCCCTTCCCAATCCAATGTCAACTTTTTTAGAATTGTAATTGGGATTATTGAGTTAAACCGTCGCCTTAGGATTAACCTCGGCATACCTGCTATTCGGCATTGTTATGCCTTGGCAAAGTCTCCTGGCCGGCATGGGCACTATTTCCTTAGGGCTAAAGACACCGACCATCAATTAGTGACTATGCTTTCCAACTCTGGCAAGCGAGTCGATGATGTCATGGTCGTTGTCCTAGGTAACTGGGAATTCGGCGAAGGCGAGGACCGCCTAGATCCTATTCCTAGACGGAGGGGCGAACCAGGTGGCCATATAGCTCCTTGCATTTATTTTTCTTATATTTACGAGGCTTTATTTTTGCGGTCACATGGTTTTGCTTGCGCAGGAAACGATTTGAAGAAAGTTTTGATTTCAACCAACGACGCCGTTCTTACGAAAATTAAAGTCGCGCTCAAATACTTCGACCGTCCAAGCCTTCAGAAACAAGGGAGGGTGGCCCACATTCGGCTTCGATACAAGTCGACGTATACGACGTTTTCGGCGGTAGAAAGCATCCCAATTCCGAGAGGTGAAGAGTTTCTTACAGCTCTTGTTTTAACCAACTTCAAAAACTTACGGCAAGTTGGTTTCGACGGATCTGACTCGGAGCGGGCGGAAGTAGCTGAGGTCGCTGAAAAGTCAGACCAGTCCGAAGCAGAAGTAGACGAGGCTTTGAAGTTGGCCTTTAAGGAAGCCGGCCTCAATTCAGGCAACCCTCCGTCCACTTCGGGCTAAGGGGACCTTCCATTCGACGACATTTTTACTGGTTTAGAAGACCTTCCCGGCGCGTACCCCGAAGACATAGCCGGGTTGTCACTCACAAAACTCGCAAAACAAAAAAACGCCGAAAGAATGGCCTCGCGGCGGAGAGCTGAGGCCATTCAATCGGAAGTGCCACCCCTCGCCGATGCTGAGCCCTCCATGCACATTATCCAGAGGAGCGGCTCAAACCGAAATCTTAGTCGGAGATGGTTGTGCATGCGGATCAGGAGGCTGAGCGAAGGGCAGAGAAACGTCCTTCTGAGGTTGAGGCCGACTTTGAAGAAAACCCGGCTGACAAATGACCGCGCTTAGAGGAGTCGGATGTAGTTGTGCCTTTTGTCGTTCAACCAAAGATAAGAAACATGCCGATCTCCTCTGACGCGTCGGCTATGAAAGATCCAACCGTGGCGTTGAGCATGGCTTCTTCAGTCTCATTGCCGGCTGACAAGGCGGCTTTTCAAGCGGAGCCGGATCTATTAGCAATAGCATTAGCCGCTTAATCGGCTCTTCTGGTATATACTTAATCTTGTCTTTCCCTTTTATGTATATATTGTTTTGGTTTTAATTTCCTGTTTTGTAGGCGATCGGAAGGATAGCCGAGATAGGCCGTCGCCAGCATGACACGGTCGAACGAATTGGCCATTTACAATCGGAAGTTGAGGGCCAGAGGAGCAAGGCCAAGTTCGAAACAGCAAGGGCAAAGATGAAATGTGCAAGGGCCGAGGCCGAGATAGAAGATGCGCTCAAGTTAGCTCGAGAGGCGATTGCCAAACTGGAGGCTGACTTGGAAAAATCGAAGAAGGCAAAGGAAGTAGCCGACTCCGAGGCTTCCAAGGCGTACGAGGCTGGACAAAGCGCTACCCTCGCATATTATGTGGAAGAAGTCCCCAAATTTAAAAATCAGGGATTCAAACATAGCTGGCTCAAAGCCCTTGCTGCTGCTAATGTGACATTGGCTATGCCGATTCCATACGAGCAAGTGGACGTTGAGCCACTAGAGTCTGACTCCAAGGATTGATTAGGGCGACACTTTAGTTGTTTTTGTTTAAGGATTTTGAATGTATTGTTGCAGTTTTTCGTTTAGTAGTTTTTATGTGTAAAATGACTCTGCTTTTAAGTTTTGCTAGGCATTTCCATGCAAACTTGTAGCTTTTTTTTTAGTAATTTTCATATGTAAATTGGCTACAGTCTGTGCCCAATTTACTAATGAAAATTTCCTTTGTACTTTGCTATTATTTGTGCTTAATTTTGCTATTGATGAATGATATTACTTTTTGCTACTTTGGATAAAACATTCGTGTACACTTGCCGAATTAGGTAACTAGGCAATTTAGTAATTTACCCTCATCGAATAGCCGTCAGTTAATAAATCGCCCTTGCCCTGACCAATGTATGAACGAAAGCGAATATCATTAGTTCATGGAATGGTCATGACGACGATCGGCATCGGGCTTAGATATTTGGCCGATTAGATTAATAAATCTACCCTTGCCCCAGCCAATGTATGAACTCCGAAAGCCGAGTATCATTAGTTCACATAGTGGCTGCGGCACAGATCGATCGGCATCGGGCTTAGATATTTGGCCGATTAGATTAATAAATCTGCCCTTGCCCCAGCCAATGTATGCACTCCGAAAGCCGAATATCATTAGTTCATGGAGTGGCTGTGGCATAGATTGATCGGCATCGGGCTTAGATATTTGGCCGATTAGATTAATAAATCTGCCCTTACCCCAGCCAATGTATGAACTCCGAAAGTCGAATATCATTAGTTCATGGAGTGGTTGTGGAACAGATCAATCGGCATCGGGCTTTTGGAGTTTAGCATTAATGAAATCGCCTCAGGGGGCGCTGCATGCATTAGGACTAAATGTGGTGGGTTCTTCGCGCCCGTAATTCTACTTATTGTGTTCAGACTCAATTTAAACCAGTTTGTTGTGGAAGGTTAGATAAGTGCGAATGTCAAATAGACTGTTCTTCAACAACAGAGGAGAAGAGCGGACATTGGCTGAGCTTGACACTAAAATGAATCGCAGCAGCGAGCCCACACGTACAAGAAGTAGGACGTCCAGGGAACGGGAAAAATGTCAGCCCCCAAGTCGTCGAAGTAGATCACCTCGAAGGGAAAAACAACAACGGGGCAACTCCCCTCAACCGCAACCGAGAAATGAGTTCGATGCGATGCCGCGACCGTTGAGTTTTGCGATTTTTGTGGGGAATAAACCAATGACGGAGGCGGATTCTATTGTTAACGACCCAGGTGTAGCAGTCGAGTTCGCTCGACAGATTTTTCCACTGGAAGTCTAGCAGTCGATGGTTAGTCGACAGGATTTTGAAGTGTTTCGAGAGGGAATCCATAGAGCAGTGAGAGGGCTGTATACCGCCTATGAAGTCGGCATGTGTCAGCGCGCCGCGTGGTGGGAGATAGAAAAGAAGGATGAACGAATTCGAAACTTGGAGGCTCGTGCGGAGAAGGCCGAACGTGAGCTAAGGAAGGCCCAAATTGCCGAGCCGCGTGGTGCCAGACAACCTAACCCAGTCGTGGAGGAAAGAGTGACCCAACGGCTGATAAGTTATGCGATTGCCAATCGAGATACGGCAAGCATGTTTGTAGTAGAGACTGCTAGGTTTATGGGTTATGAAAAAGGCTTCCACGATGGCCGGAAAGTCGAGATAGACAAGACCAGGGAGAAACTCGCAGAGAAGGTATACCGATGCGAGAATCGGGGCTTTAGGCACGAGTGGATTAAGGCTCTCCAAGCCGCAGAGGCTCTCCAAGAAGCAGGAGTTGAATCGATGTCGCCATTATACCAACGTCATCACTTTCCTTTTGGCGCTTTCGAAATTGAAAAGAGCGACGATGAAGGTGACCCCGAATAGAATTGAACATATTGTAAATGCTCCAACGCAGATTGGGCGTCAACTATGTATTTATTGGTTAATTTAATAAAATACTCTATTTTAAATGTTTGCGTGCTTCTTGTTTATACGGTTTTGTGCCGACTCAACTTAATTAAGCATTTCATTTTGAATGTTTGCATGCTTTAATTTGTGTATATGGTTTTTTTCGACTCAATCTCGATGAAGCATTTCATTTTGAATGTTTGTATGCTTTAATTTTCGCCGTGAAGGGCGCTCCGAATCCGAAGTCTTATTCGGCCCAAAGGTGACTTGCACAGATGGGGCTCCAAATTCAGAGGCTTTTTGTCTTAGCCAATCGTGATATCCACGAAGCGCGCTCTGAATCTGGAGTCTTATTCGGCCCAAACGTGACCACGGATGGGGCTCCGAATTCGGAGGCTTAATCGGCCCAAAAGTGTCATGCACCAATAGGGCTCCGAATCCAGAGACTTCTTGGCCAATTGTGATACACGAATGGCGCTCTGAATCTGGAGGCTTAATCAGCCCAAAAGTGTCATGCACTAATGGGGCTCCGAATCCGGAGACTTGTCTTAGCCAATCGTGATACACGAAGGGTGCTCCGAATCCGGAGAATTTTCTTGGCCAATCGTGATACATGAAGGGCGCTCCGAATTCGAAAGCTTAATCGGCCCAAAAGTGTCATGCACTAATGGGGCTCCGAATCTGGAGACTTTTCTTGGCCAATCGTGATACGAAGGTGCTCGAATCCGGAGGCTTAATCGGCCCAAAAGTGCCATCCACTAATGGAGCTCCGAATCCGGAGACTTTTGAACTTAATTGTGCATTGAGAAAACGGGAAACTTTGCATTGCAAAAGTGAAATATGTACATGGTGAACCATTCAAAACAAGTATCATGCCCCACAAGTCAGGTCAATGATAAAATTTACGCAAATGCGTGGAATTCCAAGCGTGGCGGAACTTCTCCCAGACATGTCTTTGAGTCGATATGCCCCTCCTCCCGCGACTGAGTCGATCTGATAAGGGTCGTCCCAGTTAGGACCTAATTTTCCGTCGACCGGATTCTTGGCAGCTGGAAGCACTTTCTTCCGGACCAATTCTCCTAGCGTGTAGCAACGCAGTTGAACACGCTGATTATATGACTTAGCAAGTTGCTGCTGGTATCGTGCCATGGATGCAAGGGCACGATCCCTCCGTTCTTCAATCATAATCAAATCCAAGGCCAACATCATGTCGTTTCGGCCCAAATCAAAAACTATTGATTTCAAGGTTGGGAGGCCAATCTCCAAGGGGATGATTGCCTGCGTTCCGAAACACAAAGCGAACGGCGTCTCCCTAGTGGACCACCTCGGAGTAGTGCGATGAGCCCATAATACACTTGGCAACTCTTCGACCCATCTTTCTTTAGCTTTCTCTAGCCTCTTCTTGATGCCGTCTAAAATAGATTTGTTGGAGGCTTCAGCTTGGCCATTACTCTGTAGATAAGCCGGGGAGGAATAATAGGGCCGAATACCATACTTGTTGCACAGTTCCCTGTAGACATCGTAATCAAACTGGGTGCCGTTGTCTGAAATAAGTGCTTTTGGAATGCCGAATCGTGTTGTGATATTTCTCCATACAAAACGCTTCACGTCGGTATCTCGGATGTGCATTAGTGCCTCCGCTTCTACCCATTTTGTGAAATAATATGTCGCGACAATCAAAAATCGCTTGTTACCCGGGGTACGAGGCAGTGGTCCGACGATGTCAAGACCCCATTGGGCGAACGGCCAAGGACTAGTTATAGCTTAACTCTTCAGCAGGCAGGTGGGTCAAAGGAGAAAACTACTGGCACTGTTCACACTTTTTCACGTAACATTCAGCATCGGCTCTCATTGTCAGCTAGTAATACCCTTGTGACACAGCTCGATGAGCCAAAGAGCGCCCGCTAGAATGGGCGCCACAACTGCCTTCATGTATTTCGGTCAGAAGTTCTTCGACTTTGTCCGGATGAACATATTCCAGGTATGGACCAGAAAGGGAATTTTTGTAAAGCTTTCCTTGCGGATCCAAGTAGTATCGCAGGGCTTTGTTTTGCAACTTGTGTGCTTCTTTCTTGTCCGCTGGGAGCTGTTCGGAAGACAAGAATACAGCAATGGGGTCCATCCAACTCGGTCCTGACTCTATGATATTGATCTGGACTTACTCAGAAGGGCCAATGCTCGGCTCTAGGATGAAACCTACTTCAATGGTCCCTTTAATCTCTGAGTTAATGGCAGAGGCTAGGCAAGCCAGGGCATCTGAATGTGTGTTCTGGTCATGGGTTATTTGGTTCAATTCGTGATGGTCAAATTTTGCCAGCAAGAAATTTTTCGTTTTCATATAAACTGCCATACAGTCGTTTTTGGCCGTGTACTCCCCCTTCAGTTGATTGATCACCAGTTTTGAATCGCAAAATACAAGCAAACGCCGAGCACCCAGAAGGTGTGCATTCCACAAGCCGACTAGCAGGGCTTCGTATTCGGCCTCATTGTTCAATGCTTCAAAGCCGAGTTTGACGGCCTGCTCAATTATTGTGCCGTCAGGAGCCATGATTACTTCTCCGACTCCACTACCCTGTTGGTTGGATGATCCGTCACAGTACAACTGCCAAATGTCCACAACGTAAATTCTCCAATTCGGCTTGGGTTGAATTTGTTCAGACTTGAAGTCGGCAAGACCCCCTGTGAATTCAGCCACAAAATCAGCAAGTACTTGCCCCTTGATTGAGGTTCTAGGCAGAAATTGAATATCGTACTGGCCGAGTTCGAGAGCCCACTTTGAAACGCGCCCTGATGCTTCTGCACTACGTAGTATTGACCGAAGGGGGTAATCTGTTAGTACCCCAATGCTATGCCCCTGGAAGTAATGCATCAGTTTTCTTGCTGCCATGACGAGGGCTAAGATTAGTTTTTCCAACGGAAGGTAATGTGTTTCGGCGTCAACCATTGCCTTGCTCACATGATACACTGGTTGTTGCTCTGACCTTTCCTTTATGATGCTGATCTTGTGGCTGTGAGAGCGACTAGATATAAAATAAGAGAGTTGCCTGCTGATGGTGTTGTCAATAGTGGAACTGATCGGAGATAGGTCTTCAGACCGTTGAAAGCAACCGCTTTCGAGAGGTCCATTCAAAAGCTTTACCCTACCGAAGGGTGTGAAAGAATTGTCGGCGTGGTCCGTGGAGCGGTGATGAACTGTTGAGTCGGCGACCATCCCATTAACCCGAACCTCCTTGACCGATCGAGGGGAGCCGAGTTCCAGGATTGCTGTGATTTGCCTCAGGTTGGCTTCGATTCCTCAGTGGTTGACAATGTAACCCAAGAATTTGCCAGAGCCGATCCCAAATGCACATTTGGAAGCGTTCAGCTTCATTCTGTATTTGCGTAGAATGCCGAATATTTCCTCCAGATCAACTAGATGAGTTTGCTCTTCTTTGGACTTAACCACCATATCATCAATGTACACTTCCATAGTATGGCTGAGTTGCTCCTTGAACATGGTGGTGACAAGTCTTTGGTAAGTTGCCCCTGCATTCTTCAGCCCAAAAGGCATAACCTTATAGCAATAGGTTCTTCTTAGGGTGAGGAATGCAGTTTTGTCTTGGTCCTCCAAATGCATGGCGATTTGATGGTAGCCTCTGTAAGCGTCGAGGAAGCTCATACGCTGATGACGTGCCGTAGCATCTACAAGTTGGTCTATTTTGGGGAGAAGAAAACAATCCTTGGGGCAGGCTTTGTTTAGGTCCGTGAAATCAACGCAGACTCGCCAAGTCCCATTTTTCTTCTTCACAACCATAGTATTCGAGAGCCATGTAGGGTAGGTCACTTCCCTGAATGCCCCGGCGTCAAGCAACCGGTCAACCTCTTCAACAACGGCGGCAGTGTGCTCTGCAGTTGACCGCTAGCTTTTTTGAATAATCGGCTTGCATTTAGGGTCAACATTCAAACGGTGCTGCGAAACAGACGGATCCACACCCGGCATTTCATATGGTGTCCACGCAAATACATCAAAGTTGCCGAGCAAGAAGGAAATTAGCTGCTGTCTGTCGGCTTCATTCAGGGAGGCGCCGACCATGAAGAACCTCTTTAGATTCCCGTCAATTTTAACTCGATCCAAGTCTTCGGTGGCCTTTTCACTTGGGAGCCACCCAACATCGTCGAGGCTCTCTCGATCCGGCACCTCAATAGAATTCACTTCCAACTCTTTTGGTGTTTTTGCAGCAAGGAGATAACACGCTTGTGTCGATTTTTGAGAACCACGGACTTGCTCAATGCTACGTTCTATCAGGAAGCGAAGCAGTTGATGATAGGTGCTTGGCACGGTCTGCATAGTATGCAACCAAGTTCATCCCATGATGAGATTATACGGCGAAGGCAGCTTGACGACCAAGAATTCCACATCCACTGTTCGGGAGCCCGCTCAAACTGGTAATGTGATTTTGCCCAACGGGTACTCTGGATTAGCGTTGAAGTCGAATAATGGATAAAGAGCCGGAGACAGGTCTGACTTGTTGAATCCGAGTTTGATGAAGGTCTTGTAATACATAACCTCCGAAGTACTCCCCTGGTCTATGAGAACGCATTCAACAGTAAATTGGTTTACACGTAGTTCAATGACCAATGGATCAATGTGGGGGAGTGTTACGCCTATCAAATCAGAATCGTCGAAGGTAATATTTGGAGCTTCATGGGGCCATTTTGCTGGTGTGATTTGCTTTTGGGGGACTGGATGCGACTAAATTGCGTGCACAGTTGGGGCTGTTGGCAGGCTGTAAATCATATGGATGACGCCGAGCGGAGGTGAATCCTGTCAAAGGGCAACTATTTTGGTTGAGTTCTTTCGGACATGTTGCTGGAGCCGACCGTCTTGTACCAACTCCTCAAGGTGGTCTTTCAAAGCATAGCAATTGTCTGTATCATGACCATGATCTTTGTGATATTCGCACCGTCTATCCCGTCTTCTCGTATCGGGAGGTCCCACCATTTTTTATGGCCATTTGAAGAACGAAAGGTGTTGAACCTTAACTATAACCACACTGATTGGGTCCGATAACTCCGTGTATTTCTTGTCGGCACGCCTCGCGCGCCTGCTATCCACTTGAAGCTGCTCATTAGCTTGGTGTGGACACTGGTCGTTTGATCGGCATGAATCCCGTCTTCTATCTCGCTTAGCCCGATTCTGCGATTCAGGGCTCCGTGGTGGTACAACGTTTATCGGCTGCACGACTTCAGGCTGGGTCGGCTTAGCAGCTTTGTGCCCGTCTTTGACCCGGAGGGCATCGTCTTCTATTTTGCAGTATTCCTCTACTTTTTTCATCAACGCCCAGATCGTTTTTGGGGGCCGTCTGATCAAAGAGCTGTGGAGGGCACTGTCTGGATGTAACCCCATTTTGAATACGGTTATGGCTATGGAGTCATTGCAAGCATCATCCACCAGATTAAAATATTTCCAATACCACGCCGAATACGCACGAAGGGTTTCCCCCGGTTGAATCTGCATTGCCCACAGAGAATCGGCTTGGTTCGGTTGGACCTCATTAGTGACGAACCTTGCCCTGAAAGATTTTTGGAGTTGGTAGAAGCTCTTGATCGAAGTCGGCTCCAGTTTATAATACCAACTGACAGCTAATGGTCCCAAACTGTTGGGAAATATTCGGCACATGAGGACCTTGTCGTCTGCATGCAATGTCATGGCTTGCTTGTAGCAACGGATGTGATCGGTGGGGTCTGATTTTCCATCGTAGAGAGTGAACGACGGAGCTTTGAACTTTTTGAGCAGTATCGCCCTTGCGATCCGTCGCACAAAGGGGTCATGTTGATCCTCTTCGTCCAAGTCATCTCGTCTTCGTTTAGTCTTTGCACGCGGGCTCCCTTCGGAAGAACTCGAAACTGCTACTCGTCCCTTCTTTTTGGAATCTGGGGATGACGGGTCAGAATCACTGCTACTATCTTGTTTCCGAATTCGGGATCGTCGACCATCCTTTCTTAGAGGTCGTCCCGGGTCTTGGCGCGCAGCTTGTCGGGATTTTGCCACCTCCAAGGCCAAATCCTGTCGAAGGCGCTCATTCTCAGCCAACATATTTTCCAACCTCTGTTTGTTTTTGCTTTGCTTGCTCCATACTCGATTGCATTGCTTTATGTGTTGAAGTCGAGGGTGAATCGAAGTTCAAGGCCCTTCTTGCGGTAATATTCTCTGGCCTAAGCATATTGCTTGGAGTGGTTTCATCTTGCGACGAAGGGTCGCCGGCGACTGCCGGAGGATCTTCCGTCATGCCCGCTATGGATGTGCTTGAGTATTCCCATAGACGACGCCAATTGTGGGGAACTGGTTCTGGAAATACTCTTTGGATCCAATGGGGCACTCGAGATCCTCAGCTGGTAACCTGAAAAGGAATGAACACCCCGGTTGGGGGTGCCGGAATTAGCACTTCAACGGATAAGTCAGTATAGACTCTCTTGGTTGCTTGTATTTTAAGTTAAGCATACTAGTTCTCACATACCTCTCTCTGGCTGATGTTCTTCTATTTATATCTTTGCTTTCTTGGGCCTCGGGGCTGGACCCACCTTCAATTCGCCGTATAACTATTTACTCGGCTCCTTTGGTTGCAAACCGCTCTTCACTCGGCTCCTTGCTCAACTGGTTATTTGTCCGAATAGGGTAGGATTTGTATGTATAAGACGGGGCTGAATGCGATGTATATATTTCGACTCTCCATGTCCAATTATTCGGCCTCTTTACGTCTCATGATATTCGGCCCCCATAATTTGTTATATAGAGATTTTAGATCTTTACGTATAGAGTATAAAATTATAAATAAAAAATTTAAATTGATATGACAATTATAATTAGATAATTTTATTTTTTAAAAAATAAAAAAATTGATAATATATATTTTTAAAATAAATTAATAATTTTTAGTGATAAATCTTGTAAAATAATGTAATTAAAATTATTAAATTAACCTAATAATTTTTTTTTCTCTAAATGATCTATATATATAGAAACTTAAAAATTTAATAGATGGAATCATCAAAATAGAATCATGTAAACTCACAGACCCGACTGATGGTCCAGTCCTCACAGTTGTAGAGAAACAGCTTGCGCCTAATTATGTGGCAGTGGGTCCCACCCACTGCCACATGTATTTTGTGTCTTAATTTTTTTTTTTTTTTTGCTTTCCACATCATTAGTGGTGGTGTTAGTGGTAGGAATTTAGTGGTCTGTAGTATTGTTGTTTCTTTAGAAAAATGATGCAGACCACTAATTAGTGGTTGC
Source organism: Camellia lanceoleosa (assembly GCA_025200525.1). Lineage (NCBI taxonomy): Eukaryota > Viridiplantae > Streptophyta > Magnoliopsida > Ericales > Theaceae > Camellia > Camellia lanceoleosa. The sequence goes on from CM045759.1 coordinate 59,098,913, forward strand.
TCTAATTATGTGGCAGTGGGTCCCACCCACTGCCACATGTATTTTGTGTCTTAGTTTTGTTTTGTTTTGTTTTGTTTTGTTTTGTTTTTTTTTTTTTTGCTTTCCACATCATTAGTGGTAGTGTTAGTGGTAGAAATTTAGTGGTCTGTAACATTGCTTTTTCTTTAGAAAAATGATGCAGACCACTAATTAATGGTTGCTCTAATTATGTGGTAGTGGGTCCCACCCACTGCCACATGTATTTTGTGTCTTAGTTTTGTTTATTTGTTTTTTTTTTTTTTTTTTTTTTTACTTTCCACATCATTAGTGGTGGTGTTAGTGGTAGGAATTTAGTGATCTGTAGCATTGTTGTTTCTTTACAAAAATGATGCAGACCACTAATTATGGTTGCTCTAATTATGTGGCAGTGGGTCCCACACATTGCCACATGTATTTTGTGTTTTTTTGCTTTCCACATCATTAGTGGTGGTGTTAGTGGTAGGAATTTAGTGGTCTGTAGTATTGTTGTTTCTTTAGAAAAATGATGCAGACCACTAATTAGTGATTGCTTTAATTATGTGGCAGTGGGTCCCAACCACTGCCACATGTATTTTGTGTCTTAGTTTTGTTTTGTTTTGTTTTTTTTTTTTTTTTTGCATCATTAGTGGTGGTGTTAGTGGTAGGAATTTAGTGGTCTGTAGCATTGTTGTTTCTTTAGAAAAATAATGCAGACCACTAATTAATGGTTGCTCTAATTATGTAGCAGTGGGTCCTACCCACTGCCACATGTATTTTGTGTCTTAGTTTTATTTTTATTTTTTTTGTTTACTTTCCACATCATTAATGATGATGTTAATGGTAGGAATTTAGTGGTCTGTAACATTGTTATTTTCTTTATCATTTGTATCAATGTGACAAACAGTAAACTCACAGGTTTTGAAATAGTACATGACTTGTCTAGGGATGGCAATCTGAAACCGGCCCGATGGGGACCCAACCCCCCCATCCCCGAATATAACGGTTATTTCCCGAAAAAAACTCCCGACGAGCCGGGGATGGTGATAAAAAAAAAATCCCCGATAATTTTCGGGTCGGGGACGGGGATACATATTTCAGTCCCGGCCCGGCCCCGACCTCGCCCCCGAGCCTCGGCCTGAGCACACCCCGATCAGTCCCCGTGTGTATATAGATATATATGTCTCAGTCCTGTGTGTATATAGATATATATGTTTAGAAATTAGTGGCTAGGTTATTATTTTATCTTAACCACTCTCTCTCTCTCTCTCTCTCTCTCTCTCTCTCTCTCTCATTCTTCTCCCCCCTCTACTCTGTGTGACTGAGAGATGAGAAATAAGCGAAGGTCCAACTCTCCGTCGCCTCCTCCCCTCCTCTCCTTCACCACCGTCCTTCATCTTCATCGCCTCTTTTCCTCCTCCCCGTAGTCCACTTCGCCAATCCGTGACTGCAACGTACACAGACTTCGATCTATCTCCGATCACAAACTTCGATCGACTCTCTGTGTTGATCTGCCACAGACTTTGATCTACCTCCGACCACAGACCACAGAATTCGATTAGTTTCTATGGCGGTGGATCTACCTTCGATCTGTTTCTACGGGGGTAAATCTGCCTCCGATCTGCCTTCGATCTGTTGCTATGTTGATTTGTTGATGATATATATATATTTTGTATTCGGTGTTGTATTTGATCTGTAAGTTGTACACTGTATTGTTCGTTTTTTTTTTTTTTTTTTGGACGAGGAAGTTTTGGGATCGGGAAAACCCGATCCCCGTTAGGAGGCGGGGTGGGGGCGGTGATAGGTTCCCCGTCGGGGATCGGGGCCGGGGACGGGGACATTTCTACCATCAGGAATCGGAGACGGAGAGTGTGATTTCCGACCCCGACCCGTCCCGTTGCCATTCCTAGACTTGTCCCCATATTTTTTTCTTTGTTGTTTATACCAATGTGATAAAAAGTAAACTCACGTTTTTTCTTTGTCTGCTATTTTTTCACTCATTTTGACTTTATAAGTTGATTCTTTTGAAAAGTTGATCAATCAGTTTTGAAAAATATGCTGCTAAGAACGGTCAAAATAAACAACAAAGTGTCAAATTACCTTAAAAATATTTTGAAAATAGATTTAAGAGCCAAAAAGTTTTTTTGGCCAAAACGAATGTGGGGAAGGTATACCACACTTAGGCCTTATTTGGGAACAGGCTATTTTAGTAATTTTTTGACTTTTTACGAAAAGATGTGCAGAAAAGTAGAGAGGTGATGTGACTAGTTTTAGTTGACTTTTTGACTTTTTGGCTAAAATAGCCACTCCCCAAATGAGGCCTTAATCCCCAACATGTTACTTGGAACGATCTCTAATTTTTTCGTCGGAAGCTTTTCATAAAACATCCAAATCTTAAGGCTAATTAAAAATGAAGTGTTTACAATTACTTTTACTTTTTGATGATTTATTTTATTGATATTTTCAGTCTCTATGTATAGATTATGAAATTATAAATAAAAAGTTTAAATTGATTTAATAATTATAACTACATAAATTTTTTAAAATAAAAAATAGATAATAAATATAATTTTCAAAATAGATCATTCATTTTTTAAAAATAAATTTGATGAAATAATGAAATCAACCTAATTTTTTTTATCATAAATAATCTACATATAGGAACCTAAAAATTTAATAGATGGAATCATCAAAATGGAATTATGATAAACCCATAGACCTGGCTAGATGCTCCACCTCAAAGCTACCGAAAAACTAGTTACGCTCTTTTCTTTTCTTTTTTTTTTTGTCTTATCAATGTGACAAAAAGTAAACTCAGAGGTTCTGAAATAGGATATAGCTTGACTACGGATGAAATTACAATTTATTTGAGATTTCTTATCTACTAAAATTAATTATAACAATAATTTAGACCATTAAAAAATATATCATTAATAGTATTAATGTAATAGAAATGATAAAATAAATAAAATAAATAAAATAAAATAAAAATAAGACATAGAAAATAGACGAAGTTCACTGTCACATCATTAGTATTCCTTTTAGTAATCCCTTTTGAATGCTCTCAAACATTTTTCAATTAATTAACAGAACTCTCTTACCAGTCAGAGTTAAAGAAATCAGCAGCAGTTGGGAGCTCGAAAGAGCATTGCCCGAATCCCACGAAATTGCCATTTCAAGGCAAAAAAAAAAAAAAAAAAGCAAGGCAGAAAAAAAAAAAAAAAAAACAATTTACCCAAAATGACAATTGTGTGCATTAGGGGCACACAAATTGTGTGCACAAAACATTTTTTTAAAGAAATGATTCAACTAGAGACAAGATATCTTGAAATACGTATTAATTCTAGCACAAAGTCAAAAAGTTCCCTCAAAACTATCAACATGGGCCACGTTTGGCAATACTCATTTTTGGTCTAAAAATTAAAAATTCATTAAAAATATTAAAAAGTCAATAAATTATATAAAAGTCAAATATTTCATTTCTCTTTATTTTTTACATTTTTTTTCATAAAAAATTATCCTAAATATACTAGTTATTTTCACTTCATATTTTAACAAAAAAAAATTTAAAAAAAATTATTAAAATAACCTACTTCCAAATCAGTAAATCAAACAGAAACTAATAAGAAAAAATGAGATACACAAGGAAAAAAATTATTAAGTGCCCCTAAGCGCCCCAGGGGCATGATCAATTACTAATTGTCATGATCTATTATCTGCTATTTGATAAAGTTAAAAATTGAAAATTAAAAATTAAAAATTAAAAATTAAAAATAAAGTATTGAATTTTAAAAAATGTTTAATTTTTTAAACTAAAAAGTTGTTTGATAAAAATTAGGAAAAATTTTACTTTACCCCCTTATGGTTTAGGCCATGTGAGGATTACCCCTTAACATTCAAATATCACCACATAACTCCCTTGTGATTGATGGAGTGCCTCTCTCTCTAAAACACACACTCTCTCTCTACAAATACTCCTTGATCTAGAGTCCTTCTACCATACTTCCTTTGTATAAAGGGTATAGTATTGCGTGGGCTTCCTTTTAATCCGAAAAAGTTCAAGTTTGGAGCATCTTCAAGTTTCTCTTTCTTCCTCTTTGAGCTTCTCCATTTGAGGTAGGGATAATCTACTATTTAATATGAGTTTTGACCTAGACATTGGTCATTTTTGCATAAATGGTGGAGTTAGAAAGCTTGGGTGAAGTTAGAGTTTGGGTTTGAATTTGTGAAAGAGGGGTTTTCTATTTTGGACTCCATATGTGTATGTGAGGTCTTGAAAATGCAGTTATTTGTGTATAATGGGTGAAATTTAGCCTTGGGCGTAATATTTGGGAAAGGGGGAAAAATGCCCTAGTTAGAATTAAAGAAACTATTTTGTATAAATAATGAAATCAATGTGGAAATATGAAATTAGTTTGGGAATTATGAAATTGGGTGGAAATGTGATTACGTGGTGTAGTTGGATTGATAAATCACTCACCTATGGAAAATTTGATAAATTATCTGTTGATAGATTTATTTATCTGTTTAGAAATATCTGTTTGGGCTATCGGTGGAGGATAACTATGATTGTTGTAGAAAATGCATGAGGATTAAGAAAATTGAAACTAATCAATTGAATTATGTCATTGAATATGATGGTTTGAGTAAACCGTTGAATATGTGAATTGATGAGTCATTGTATATGACAACGTATTTAAATACATTGTATATGTATCATTGTATGGGTGGAGATAGGGGATGTACTCCATTGTTTGGGAGGAGATAGGGGATTGACTCCATTGAGAATTAAGTTGGCCGAAGTATCCAGGGTGAAAGTCCCGAAATCTTATTTATTTATGGGTGCTGGTTTCCTCGGACGTAGTTCCGTAAAATGGCAAGAAATAGAAGTGTTAGATTGATGAATGTAATGAATTGTGAACCATTGAGTTGTAGTCTCATATTGGTTGCTTTGATAATAATGAATTTGGTTAATTGATTTACCAAAATGGAAGAATGGAAATGAATTGAGATATTGACTATCTATATTGATTGACCTAGAAAAGAATATATGTTGGCTAAGAATGTTGCACATTTATTTGATGCTCATATTTTAGTTAATTCTCATTTATTGTTTAGCATATCTCTACTGGGCTTTGGCTCACCCTACTTGGGACACTATTTTCAGGTACAGGTGGCATACTACCTCCAAGGGCTTAGCTTGGGAGGTCTACGGGCTGAAGGCTCCATTTTGCTATTTTGTTATGTGTCAAGTGCAAATTCAAGCCGAGGGCTTTATATGTCAAAGAGTTAGGACTCTTCTTTTGTTGTAACGAAGTAATAACTTGGAAAACTGTAAGCCCGTAGGGCATTTATTTTGTTGTTATCAGTTAGAGCTACATGCTATAGTTTCAGGATGAACATTTATGAAAGTGTAATGCATGTGATATCTTTTGTAAAGAAGACTCTGATGAATGAACATATAATATTTCTTTTATGTGTATGGATCTTATGAATGATTGATTTATCTAATATTTTGAGGGCGTCACACACGGTTCGGCGGAACCGCGAGTCACCGGCTTGCCTGAGTCGATTTAGGCCTCGAGGGCCAATCAGGGAGCCTCTTGACTCGATCGATGCATCGAGCGTATACTCGAGGAGTGGCGGGTGGAAGCGAGACCTACAAGGCGTGTGTATCTTTGTTAAGTGCAGAACCTAGTACGATTACTGCGGCAATGAGAGGTACTTTCCTGTTATGCAATTCTATTGCTAATATGTTGATTGATACGGGTGCATCACATTCATTTATCTCGTCTACATTTGCATCGGCTTTGGGGTTAGAATTGGCTCGCTTAGCATCTCTACTCAGTGTAGAGTCACTTATTGGTGGTGAGATTATTTTGGAATAGGGGTGTCGGGGTTGTGACATAGAGGTTACCGGTCATCGACTTCCTTTTGCTTTTGTATTGATTGATATTTCGAGCTTTGATACTATATTGGGTATGGATTGGTTATCATTGTATAGGGTTGTCATAGATTGTTACTGTCACGACCCAAACTTGTCCCTATAGGTTTAGCATCGTAACCGGCCAGTAATTCTTGAATTATCAAAGGCCTCTGAACAGAATAACAAAATACAAGGGGTTGCGAAAGCAAATATACAAAATACAATGTCCATAAAGCTGTGTAGACATACATGAGACAGAAAATTTAAAACTTATATACATATACATAATGTCAAACTTCCATGTCAAGCGTCACCATACAAATAGTATCATAAGGGACTTAGCCCAGCATACAGATAAACCAAAAAAAAAAAAAAAAAACAAAACAAAACAAAACAAAATAACAAAACATTCTGACGTGTTTCACAAAACTTGACTCTTCAAAAGGGAACCTCCCCGGGAGGTACGGTGGCTGGCTGACAAAACAACACTCTCCAGGCAGCAGCTTAGGCCTGGTCACGTGCTTGCTCACCTACATACATAATAGAAATAGTGAGCGGCAACCCAGTGAATAATAATAGAATAAAGGTTTTAATGAATGATGTCCGAAACAGAAACAAAGTCTTGTCCATAATCAGATTTCAAAGCAAAAACAAATTCATATACATAATCATATTCATATTCGGGTTCATCCATTTCACATAATAGTACATGGTACATCCATTAGCGTTAACAAATCTGATGACCCATGAAGGGACGGCCGTGAAGGCATTCCGATGACCCATGAAGGGACAGCCATAAGGCATTCCAATGACTCATGTGAACAGAGACGTTTTCGATGACCCAAAAAGGAGACGGCCATAAAGGCATTCCAATGACCCATAAAGGGACGCATATCACATGATGCTAAGGATGCCAATAATACATTTCAAGAATAGGATCATCATTCATTTAATCTCAAAATAGCATCACAGGAAATAGATCATTTTGCATCATTCTTTTCAGAGAACAGATCATATCATATCATAATGTTCAAAAAATATTAAAGTCGAACATAGCTTTACAGAGTTATTACTCACAGAGGGCTCCTTTTGCAGAACAGACAGAGCAGACAAATCAGATAACTTGTAGCGCGTGACCTATACAAACATAACAAACAAATACATTAGAACACACCCAGATAGTATTTAACTTGTTTTATTTCGTTCTTAGTGAGTTTCTAAGTCTTACTCTCATTATCGTGTCTTAATCATGGCCTAGGAATGCTTAGAATGCAATAAGGATGCCAAAATGTGACTCAAAACACTTAGTCAGATTTACGAAAACAAGGTCCTCTCTCGAGCGGAAGGTCAAAAATGTGAGTGGTTGCTCGAGCGTAACTTTCTTCACTCGAATAGTTTGTAAACTCTGTAAAAGTACTGGTTGTGTGATTTTTCCGCTCGATGGCCGCTCGATGGTCGCTCTAGTGTGTGACTGAGGTCTTCGCTCGAGCGTAACTCTTATCGCTCGAGCAGTCTGCAAAACATGTGAACTTCTAGGAGCATGCATTTTACGCTCGAGCCAACTTTTGGTCGCTCGAGCGGAAGTGCAAAACACAGAGTGGTTGCTCGAGCATAGGATCTGTCGCTCGAGCGTAGAAGCAGAATTATGAAATTTCCAGATTTGCTTCAAAGCTTCAAACTCAACCCCAAAGCTGCAAATTACGGTCTTTTGGGCCAAAAACTTGAGGAAACTCTAGTAAACTGATAAAACATGGTGAATTCAACATCATTTCGCAAAATTAAGCCCAAAAGCTTTGTCAATTGTTCAAAACTCAACTTGAAATTTTTGAAAACATAACATGCATGCAATGAAGCAAGTTTAAAGCTTCTAAAACATAGGCAATTGAAGGAATACAAGTGGAACCAAGTTGGATTCTTCAGGGTATGCAACTAAGCTTCATGCATATGGAAAATTCTTTGAATTCAACCTCAAATTATGCATGCATGTATGATTCACTCCCATAACCATCTATCTAAGCTTAATTCTTGCATTACACAACTTAATTCTTTGAATTCAAGTGTTAAGTGATACAATTCTAAAGTTCAAAGGTTGAAGTCTCACCTTAGATGATCGATGATGCTCTAAATAATCAATTGTTTGAAGCTCTAAGTCAAAACCTCTAAGTTCTCTAGTAATTCTCCAAGAGTGAGTTCTCTCTCTCTCTCTCTCTCTCTCTCTCTCTCTCTCTCCACATTTTGTTTTTTCAAGAAGTTGAGTGTAGGTGAAATTGATGAGAGTCTAGAGTCAAATGAGCCCTATATAGGCCTGGTTAATGAGACCTAATTAAGCCTAGCTTAAGTTAATCAAATGGGCACTAATTAATTCTAATTAATTCGTTTCGAATCAAATTTCAAGTAAACCCATAAAATTCTAAAAATTCCAAATAACACATAACCTAAGTCAATTCCATGATCGGATGTCGATAAGGCCTTCAATTCGCAGAACAAAACAGAAACACAAGTAGATCTTTTTACGATAGATAGATAGAAACACAAATAATGCAACACACATGCAATTAAGTTAGAATTTTATCTTGATTACTCATTAAGCATCCTTAATCATGGTTTAACGGTTAATCATAGGTCGATTATTACAATTCTTGTCGAGAATTATTGTATGTACCTTGAGTGGTGATTGTTTTATTTTGTGGGGGACAGAGCCGATAGAGTTTTATCATTGGTGTATGATCGGCGTGGTCGGAGTGAGCTTAGTTGCCTTCTTGAAAACTTCTTGGGTAGTGAGTGTGATGTGGTTCAAGTTGAGTTGTCGAGGGTAGTTTGTGAATAACAAATGTTTTTCCTGAGGACCTTGATAGTTTACCACCTCATCAAGAGATCGAGTTCTCTATTGATTTAGTGCTTGGCATGACACTGATTTCTATGGCACTGTATATGTTTGCACTTACTGAGTTGAGTGAGTTGAAGATTCAACTCTAAGAGTTACTAGATAAGGGTTTTATCCGCCCTAATACTTCGCCTTGGGAAGCATTGACTTTCTTTGCCAAAAAGAAATATGGCACTTTGCGATTGTGTATTAATTATCGAAAGTTAAACTGGGTGACTGTTAGGAACAAATACCCAATACCTCGTATAGATGACTTATTTGACCAGTTAAAGGGGTCTTGTTGCTTTTCTAAGATAGACTTGAGATCGGGTTATCACCAGTTGAGAGTAAAGGAGGAGGATATCCAGAAAATGGCATTTTGTACGCGGTATGGCCATTATGAGTTCTTAGTGATTCCATTTGGGTTAACCAATGCACCAGCCATGTTTATGGATTTGATGAACTGAATCTTCCGTGATTTCTTAGATTGCTTTGTAGTCGTTTTTGTGGACGACATTTTGATTTACTCACCCTCTGAGGAGGAGTATGAGGAACACTTGCAAGTGGTGCTTGAGTTGCTTAGAGCCCACAAACTGTATGCTAAGTTCGGGAAGTATGAATTCTGGTTGAAAGAAGTTAAGTTCTTAAGTCACGTAGTATCCGGGGATGGAGTGATTGTAGACTCTTCAAAGATAGAAGCAGTACAAGATTGGGAACAACCTAAGAATGCCTTTGAAATCCGTAGTTTCGTGGGATTGGTTGGGTATTATCGTCAGTTTGTGAAAGATTTCTCTAAATTAGCTTCACCATTGACTAGACTGACGAGGAAAGGGATCAAATTTGCATGGAGTGAGACTTGTGAGAAGTCATTTCAAGAGCTTAAGGTTAGACTTACCACTACTCTGGTGTTAATTATTCCAGAGAGGGGTTTGGGCTATTCGGTGTATTGTGATGATTCACGGTAAGGTTTGGGTTATATATTGATGCAAGATTGGAAGGTAGTAGCATATGGCTCACGTCAGTTGAAAACACACGAGCGAAACTACCCCACTGATGATTTAGAATTAGCAGCTGTGATCTTCGCTTTGAAGATTTGAAGGCATTATTTGTATGGTAAGAAGTTTAAAGTATTTTCTGATCACAAGAGTCTGAAATATCTGTTTACACAGAAAGACTTGAATCTGAGGCAAAGGAGGTGGATGGAGTTTATAGAAGATTATGACTTTGAGTTGCATTATCATCCAGGAAAAACCAATGTTGTGGTCGATGCCTTAAGTAGAAATCTATCAATTTGTGTAGCTAGTATTGCCATTCGAGAATGGGAGATGTTGGGTGCTATTGGCAAGTTTGACTTACATCTTGGCGAGTTTGACTTGCATCTTGGCAAGTTTGTTGAGTTTGCATCCTTGTTTTCGGTAGTTGCACAACCTACACTTGTGAGCCGAGTGATAGAAGCATAGAGGGGTGACCTTGAGGTTGAATCCTTCCGGGAGAAGATCTCTAGTGGGAAGGTAGCAAGAGGCTTGAACGCATGTCCTGACTCGAGTGTTAGATACCTTGATCGTCTTTTCGTGCCGGAGTCTTGTCGAGAGAAGGTACTTTGAGAGTTTCACCGTTTACGCCTTGCTATACACCCGGGAGGCACAAAGATGTATCGTGACCTTAGTCGTCAGTTTTAATGAAGGGGATGAAGAAGGACGTAGTCGTGTGTGTATCAAGGTGCCTTACTTGTCAACAAGGGAAGGCCGAGCATTAGAGGCCAGCAGGTTTGTTGCAACCCTTGCCTATAGCCGAGTGGAAGTGGGAGCGTGTCACTATGGATTTTGTTGTGGGTCTTCCAAGGACTGAATGAGGTAATGACGCCATTTGGGTGGTAGTTGATCGATTGACCAAGTTAGCGCACTTTGTACCTATGCGCACGAGTGACTCGGTAGATTATCTAGCCAACCTTTACATTAGGGACATAGTAAGGTTGCACGGGGTCCCTATAATGATTGTTTCAGATAGAGATCCGTGTTTTACGACTCAGTTGTGGCAAAGCCTACAGAGTGCCTTGAGCACTAAACTAACTTTTAGTTCCTCCTATCATCCTCAGACTAACGGGCAGTCAAAGTGCACCATCTAGATCTTAGAGGATATGATTTGGGGTTGTGTCCTTAACATTAAGGGGTCGTGGGAGAGGCACTTGCCCCTAGTGGAGTTTGCCTATAACAATAGCTTTTAGTCGAGTATTGGCATGGCATCGTTTGAGCCCTTGTATGGCCGACCGTATAGATCTCCTCTGTGTTGGACCGAGGTGGGTGATGCACCTATGTTGGGTCCAAAGTTAGTCTGGGAAACAACGGAGAAAGTTATACTTATTTGTAAGAGATTGGTTACGGTTTAGAGTCGTCAGAAGAGTTATGCCAACCGTAGGAGGAGACCGTTATCCTTTGAGTAGGAGATCACGTGTACTTGGAGATATTACCTAGGCGGGATTTGATGAGGTTTGGGAAGAGTGAAAAGTTATCTCCTAGATTTATCGGGCCTTTTGAGATCCTAGAATAGATTAGAGAGGCCGCTTATCGCTTGGTCTTGCCGCCACAACTTTCCGGGGTTCATGACGTGTTTCGTATCTGTATGCTCCGGAAGTATGAGCCAGATCCATCACACGTGTTGGATTGGACCGAGTTAGACGTAGACAATGATGCCTCGTAAGTGGAGTGACCGATGAAAATCTTAGATACTCGAGACCAAGTCTTGCGGGGCAAGACAATTCCCTTGGTTAAAGTATTGTGGCGACATCACAGAGTTGAGGAAGCAACTTAGGAACATGAGTTGAAAGTCTGTGAGAAGTATACAGACCTATTTGTTAATGTTTGAGCATGTATTGAAACTTTTGTTATGTTGATTTAATATAAACATTGTATATGTTTGGAAATGTGAATTGTATATTCAGTATTAAGAACTTGTTTATCATGTTGATGAGAATGAATGACTGGTGAATGGGTCATGGTATTGAAATTGATTTCTTTTCATTGTTGTAATTGGTTTAAACATGGTTTTAAATTTTGATTTATAATTTCGGGGATGAAATTCTTTAAGGGGGAGATTATAACGATTCTGGTTTAGACCCAACCCATTTGATATTTTGGATTCGGGTTTCATTGTTTTATATTGTTGTTCATGTCTTATTCCTCTTTTCCCTCCTTGAGTTTGGCTATTGGGATGTGTTGGTAGCTTGTTTTTCAAAACTTTGGTTGCCTAGATTTTGGCCTCTATGCTCGAGTGTAGCTTCTTGCGTTTGAGCGGTCTTTGTGGACTCTCGGTATTTTGGCAGATTTTAGGAAGGATTCATGATGATGTAACATGCATGGCCATACGATTCTTAGATCAAATGGACAGGCACAAAAGCCAAAAATAAGCTAGGCTTGAAATCGCATGAAATTCGGCAAGTCTGTAGAAACCATGATTTTAGGAAGGATCCATGACGATGTAGCATGCATGGCCATACGATCAAATGGACAGGCAATGCGAAAACCAAAAATGGGTTGGGCTCGGAATTGCGTGAAATTTGGCAAGTCAGTAGAAAACGTGATTTTAGGAAGGATCCATGATGATTTAGCATGCATGGTCATACGATTCTTGGATCAAATGGACTGGCAATGCAAAAGTCAAAAAATGGCCGTATAGCCCCTAAGAAAGAGCGTTTACTGAGTAATTGTGGCTTAATGATATTAGTTTAACTTCAGCACCTCATTTAAGGATTTCTAAATCACCTAAGTGTTCAATTCTCAAGTCCAAAAGAATGAATTTGAATTCCCTTTTATTTTCTTCCTATTTCTCTTTCTTTTCTCTGACTTTCTCGTCCAGCTCTCAAGAAAAAAGTTTCTCCCTAACTTTCTTTGTCCTTCTCCATTCTTCTCCTTTTTGTTCTAGGAACTAATTAAATTAGGCCATTAATTGTTTCATTAACTTAAGTGGCCAAATTTAACTCAAACTAATCTTGCTTAGCAGCTAAGAAAGAGAATTTACTGAATAATTGTAGCTTAACGATATTAGTTTAACTTAAGAAAAAGTCTTTCTTTTTTTTTAATCTTATTTTTGTCTTTTCTAGACTTTTTAAAATTATTTCAAATTTTGTGGTTCGTCTTATCAAGTTAAATTTAGAAACTTAAATTTTTTAAATTTTTTTAAAAATATTCAATAAAAATGAAAATAAACCAAAAACATAGTCACCAAATAAACAAACCTCAAATACTCACTATTGCATTTAAGCAATTGATTATGATCAACATTTATGGAGTCAAAGTGCTCCTTGACGCGTGAAACACACTATAGTGTTAAGCTCTATAGACATGAGTGAAGATTAGCTTAGTTTTGTAGGCTTCACATTGCAAGTATGAGAGAAGTTATTTGGTGGTACTGGCACGACAATGTGGTGTTTTTAAAATTTTGTATAGAGAAGAAAGTGGAATTCATGATTTTGTGTTGAGTGATTGAGAAATAGAAAGGGATATGATGTATGATGATTAGTGGGGAGCACAGACAAGCAGCACCCATGCAGTACCAAATAATTTTTCCAAATATGAGATCTAATCAACCATGTTATCTCATAATCAACTCTTAAATGTTCCTCTAGAAATAAATAAATAAATAAAAATAAAAAATAACTCATAAATTGATGTAGCTTCAATTGTCATATCAATTTTTTAAATTTTGACTAATTAAAACATACAAGATGAACAACTTACATCACTAAAATTAGATTTGTAATAGACCCCAAAGGTCCAAACAATATCTTCTAATCCAAAAATTAGACTGGAGAGGATTTTTCTTTGCTCCAACTTTTTTTAAAGTTCATTTTATTTATGGTCTCTCACTTACTAGCTACTTGCTGTATAAGTGAATTGAAAAAGAAAAAGGTTATATATTACAGATTATCTATTATCATTTGTATTGTCAATTACTTATTAATACTTACTTTATTTGAAGATAATTATTAAGAAATTAATATAAACAAATGATACCTTTTAAAAGAGAAATGTTATATATTGCATTATCTGTTATTATTTTGTGTTGCCAAATACTTAATAATAGTTACTTTATTTGAAGATAATTATTAAGAAATTAATATAAACAAATGATACATTGTCATGTATCTTGACTGGTGATATAAAAATGTGAAAAAAAGAACAAGTGATACATAGTGATCTTTATTTTAAAAAGTTGCTAGTAATTCACACAATTTTTAAGAAAATGCTAGTATGCACCCACTTTTTTGTCATAACAAAATTACAATTTTCTACCATAAAGGTCACATAATTTGTGGTGAGTGTCTTGTGTCATTTTGTCTAAAAATTATAAATGAACAAATTTATGGTGTACATCCAAAAGTCAAAATTACATATTATTATAGTTATGTTATGAACGGTATAGTGCAAATGTTACAACTTATTTGTGATAAGAAATGTTACGAATCAATTCAGTGATAAAAATTACAACATGTTGCGGTGTTTATTACAAAACATTATAATTATGTTATGTATACTATGTTGTGATGTATTGTCCTTTTAAGTATATACACCATAGATGTGTCAAACTTTATTTCGTATAGCATTTTAAGCAGTTGAGTGAAAAACACGTTATGGGAGTCCAGCTCTGCATTGCACCTACATTTGCCTATAAAGCATTTGGTCTCTCCCCTGTTAATAATCAGCAAGCATTACAACCTTTGTTTTTGAATCTAGGAGCAAAGATGGTCTCTAACAATCAACTCTTTCACCTCTTTTTGTTTCTTTGTTTTTTCTAGATTACTTGTTTGCATGCCCAACTGTGCACTCAAGAACAGAGCTCTGCATTGCTCCAATTTAAGCAACACTTTTCATTCAATAAATCTGTTTCCTACTATAACTGTGATTCTGTCGGAATCTTTTCTTACCCGAAGATGGAGTCGTGGAAGGAGGGTTCTGATTGTTGCTCATGGAATGGGGTCGAGTGTGACAACAAGACAAGTCAAGTAATTGGCCTCGACCTGAGTTGCAGCTGGCTCAACGGCACCATAAACCCCAATAGCACCATCTTCTACTACTTTCCTCACCTCCAAAGCCTCAACCTTGCTTTCAATTACTTTGGTATGTCTCGAATCTCATCTGAATTTAGTCGATTCACCAGATTGACACACCTCAACCTCTCTCACTCTATTTTTTCTGGCAAAGTCCCTATAGAAGTCTCCTTTCTGAGCAAATTGATCTCGCTTGATCTGTCATCCAATGATGGTTTGAGGTTGGAAGAACCTATATTTGAATTAATTGTTCAAAACTTAACCAAGGTAAGAGAACTTAATCTTGGAGATGTAAACATATCTTCAGTGGTTTCCAATTCCTTGCTCAATCTGACTTCTTTAACACTTCTCAATCTTAGTTGGTGTGGATTGCTTGGAAAATTTCCTAACGGAATATTCCAATTACCACATCTGAATGAGCTGAGTATATGGTATAATCTTGCTCTCACTGGTTATTTTCCCAAGTTTATAAACTCGAGTAGTCCTCTCCAGTACTTGGACCTTTCATACACTAAATTCTCTGGAGAACTACCTCACTCAATTGGGAATTTGAAGTCCTTGAAAATATTGGATGCCTCTTATTGTAAATTTTATGGATCCATCCCTACGTCGCTGGGAAACCTTACGGAAATGACTGATTTACACATCGAATATAACAATTTCACTGGCATGCTCCCATCTTCACTTTCAAACCTTGGAAATCTCGTCTACTTGGGAGTTGAGTGTAATAATTTTGAAGGTAAAATCACAGATTTTTTACTTGATGTAAAAAGTCTTCTTTATTTATATGTTGGTTCGAATAGCTTCAGTGGTCCATTTCCATCATTGGATGCAAACCTAACAAAACTTCTTGTGTTAGGTTTGTCGAATAATCAGCTAAGAGGACCTCTTCCATCGCAAATAATTGGACTTCCAAATCTAGCGGGGTTAAATTTAGATGATAACTTAATCAACGGTACAATTCCAACTTGGGTCTTGACTTACTGACATTGTATTACTTCAACATCAGTAATAACAAATTGATTGGCCATGTAAAAGAGTTCAAATCCACTCATTTAACTGGTGTTGATTTGAGCAATAACAACCTACATGGTAGGTTTCCAAGTTCAACCTTTAAACTCGTGAACCTTAATAGTCTCATTCTTTCATCAAATAACTTCAGTGGTGAGCTAGACATGCTTTGTCATGCAATTTCCCTTCACATTCTTGTCCTGTCTAGTAATAGCTTTAATGGTGCTCTTCCACAATGTTTAGGAAATTTCACCATATATTTCTCTGTACTCGATCTACAGAAGAATAATTTTTCTGGCACCATTCCTGAAACATTTGCGAAGGAAAATTCCTTCAAAACTATCAACCTTGATAGCAATGGATTTGAGGGGCCAATACCAAAATCTTTAGAGAATTGCAAAATGCTGCAAGTGCTAGACCTTGGACATAACAAGTTCTCCGATAAATTTCCATGTTGGTTGGAAAATTTAACTTTGCTGCAAGTTCTAATTTTGAGTTCTAACAAATTCCATGGATCTATACCGAATTCAAATTGCAAATTTCCCTTCCCCAACTTGCGAGTTATGGATTTATCAAACAATAATTTTACTGGTCCATTGCCAAGAAAAAATTTCAAGAATCTCAATGCTATGATAAATGTCGACGAAGCTAGTTCTGAATTGAATTACTTAGGGATGCCTAGTCGTTCAGCTTCAACATATTACTATAATGATTGTTTGACTATAATAATCAAAGGATCAATCATAAAAATGGTAAAAGTCCTAACCATTTTCACTGCAATTGATTTATCGAAAAACAATTTCGAAGGTCAGATTCCACAGATCATTGGAAAGTTAAATTCAATTCAAGGGCTCAACTTGTCTCACAATAGCCTTACAGGTCATATACCAGCATCTCTTGCTAATTTGACAATGCTCGAATGGTTAGACCTCTCTTCCAACAAACTCAATGGGGAGATCCCTCAACAACTAAGGAATTTGGAATTCCTTGAAGTCTTAAACCTTTCACGGAATCAACTAATAGGACCGATACCACAAGGCAACCAATTTGATACATTTTCAAATGATTCCTACATTGACAACTTGGCATTATGTGATAAATGCATGCAATCCAAGGACATCACAACCACCACCCTTGATGTTTCAGCAAGAAGACAATACTTCAAGTAGATTCAATTGGGAAGTCATATTACCGGGTTATATATGTGGGCTGGTGTGGGGACTTGTTATGGGATATTTTATTGGCTTGTGAGGATCATTGAAGGTGAGCGAAACAAAAGCGGAAAGAGATTTAAAAAGTATTCTCACAGTAACAGAGCAAGGTGAAATTAGCCCATGCAAGTGGTGTCCTTTGGTAAGTATTTACAATGTATAGACCAAATCGCCTAAATTGGAACAAAACACTACATGTTTGTTTTGAAAATGGTTTGCTACTCGCAAGTAAGCTAAAATGCAGGTTTTGCCACCCTCAAGTGGGCTTTTAGAAAAGACAGTTTTGCCACTATCTGGTGGGCTTAAAACTCACAGTTTTAATGCATTATTCCAATCTAGGTAATTTGACCTCTATCCACAGGCATTCAAACAGTTATATCACATAAGCACTTAGCCTCATGGTAGTCATGCTATTATGGCAACACTCACACACGTGCAAGGATGCTAAAGCATAAAAACTCACCTAGTACTCCAAGCCAAAACAGAAGCTCATTAGAAATCCATGCATGGACCTAAGCATACTGAAATGTCTAATGCAACACATGCAAAGATGTAATCTAGGCAGGCTCGGCTATCCTAAACATGGCATGTGGGATGCTACAAATAACACGTATTCAATTTGGAATTGAAATACAATGCAGTTTGTATGATGTACCGAGCCGATGCATGTCAACAAATGCATGGATACACGCATGCATTGCATAAGGTATGCTAATTTTAAATATGCCCTAATCTACCATCATAAGCAGGTAAATAAAAGGGAAGAAAGAAATGGGGGTTGGAAGACATACACACACTCACCCACACTTATTACAAATATGCCCTTACACAGAGGGACCAAAAGAATATACAGTCCCAAATAATACAGTCCGAATACAGAATAAATTATTACAGAATTCTAATTATCAAATTAAATGCAAAAAGGAAAGGTGGCCATAGCCCCTGCCTCGGGATGCGCGAATGATGCATGCTCGGATCCGACTCGCCCGGAAAACCCGCACCATGCCACTTCTTGCCTCATTTACAACGCCTGCCTCTCCAAAAGCGCCAAAGTCACGGGACACGTTCCTTGCACATCAGAGAATACCATCGGTGGAGGAAATTCCCACCGCCGCCATGAGGAATGTCCATCGTCATTGATGAAGCTATCGGCCATTCACAAATGGCCGGCCGATCAGATATGTTGCCGGTCGGCGTAAACTTCTGCGAAGGCAGTTTTGTGACAACAAAGGCGAAAGATTGCATGGCATGAAATTTCAAGCGAATGTGTGCACCAACACATCCCTTATAATGATTTTGACTCAAAGGGGTATGTTCCTTGATCCTCGGACCATCAATCACGCATTTCAATGCATGATGGCCCAAAAGCCAAGTTAGCAACTTTGATATCAAATGAAATGCAAGCACAAAACACATCAAGGGCCCCAACCTCTATCATGCTCAATCAAGAGGCAAGGGATGCATGCCAAATGCAACCTAAGCATGCGAGCTAAGTATGCAATATGATTATGCGAACAAGCATGCAAGGCATGACGCAATGTAACAACATAATATGCACAACGCATTGTAACATGCCATACACAATGCAAGATGGGCTTACACCAACGTGAGTGGACCTCAGCCACACTCACATTAGTGGCCATCAGATGAAAACAAGACACCTCGAGATGTGTGCATGCGTGCACGCAAACCGAGGATGGGCCCTCAGGCACCGAAATGCCACTCTAATGAGACATGGAAAAGACATGGAATATGATATGAAAACATGCAAAAATCAGTGGCAAAATGAGGGGCAAAACAGCCCCGAATCATGGCGAAATGGAACCCGATGCATGAAACGATCCCAAAATGCGAAGATAAGTGCACGAAATGGCTTACAGCTATACAATACATGCATAATTTGAACATAACATGAAAATACAGAAGCAAGGCAGCCCCGGGAAAAGAATTTTTACAGTACAAAACATGGCCAAACAGCAATCACGAGTAGGGCTAAAATGGCATACAAAAATGGCTCCGCAAGGGAGGTCATGAAGCAAGTGGTAGATGCAAAGCCCGAATGGAAAAAGACCCTTCTACAACACTGATGAGGGACCAAAAATATGACTACTCACAGTAGATGACAAGCCCCAAAACAGTATACAAATATGCTCAAAATGCAATGCAAGAAATAGGCCAACAAGAGGCTATAACATGAGGTATACAAAGAATTCACCAAACAGCAAAAGACCCTTAATGAGATATGCCAAGAAGGTCAAATATGGCCATTTTCAGTTCTGATGATGGCCTAAAAACAGAAGCAAGACGGGCCAACAAAGCATGCAAAAATGGGGGCCAAAGAGGGGTATAATGGTAAGTGCTACATGGAGGCCCCCAACAGTGTTGAGCCCTTCTACAATGTTGTAGAGGGGCTCAAAATAGGCCAACTCACAGTTTATATCATGCTCAAAAACAGATCACACATAGGCTATAAATATCATGCAAGATTATGGTATTTAAGAGGGTATTGAAGCAAGTACCAAATGGGGGGCTCAAACAGGGTTGAGCTCTTAAACAAACATGAAGAATGGCTCAAAAAAATGACCCTTTCAGTTAGGGTCGGAGCCCAAAACAGCAAAAAAAAATAGGCTAGAAGAATGGTGCAGAAATGTGCTACAAAAGAGGGAAAATGTTCTTACCCTTGAAGATCACTTCTTTGCTACCTCTTGGACCAAAGAATGTTGCCTCCTAGCCTCTGAGAAGACCTCCAAGCTACTGGAAATGGAAGTGGTGGTGTGGTGCTAGGTGGTGATGAAGAAATGGCCAAGGATTTGAGAGGTTTGGAACTTGGAAGTGTAGAGAGAGAGGGATCTTTTAGAGTGAGAAGCTCCCAAAACTTGCTTTTTTGTTCTAACCTATCCAATATGAGATATAAGGCTCTATATATATCAAAATAAGAGCTTTTGGTCAAAATATCCCAATTGAAAATATCTGGTACAGTGTATAGCAGCTGGATGATAAATATCTGTCAAAAATCTGAGTTCTGGGCACTTTTGGCCGGCCGGCAATCTTTTGTGATGGTCGGATAAATAGAGTGCCAATGGGTGGCTAATGAGGTCAAAAAGTGCCGGTGGAAGTCCAAATTGAAGCCCCGGAAGTTAGCTTTCCAATGGCGTAAACCTTGCATTAAAATTCCTCCTGTGGAAAAAGTTATGCCCTTTTTGGTGAAGCCGCGCAGATTCGATCCAACCGGACTGATCCCCTATTTCAACCAACCATATCTCCCCCACCCGGACTTGGATTTGAGAGATTCTTGAGTGAAAAATGAAGCCTCGGAAGTCTTCTTTTCAACGATGGTGGCCTCATAGCTCAAATCCAAGTGTATAGACAGATAAGGTTGTTTTAGCGATGACCGCTCGTCTTTCTCCTACACGGATTCATGTTGAACTTCTCCCAAACTAGTTTTCTTCCCTCTTCTCCTCTTTTCTTCATTAAAACCCCTAAGTAAGGTGTTTTGAAAGATTTTTCAAAGATTTCATCTCTCTTTCATTCATCTCCCCTTTGTCCTTGCTCGATTTACCGAAAAGCGCAACATTTACCGAAATGCGAGCGTCGGAACATCGTGGGAATTTTATTTCAAAAATATTTTGAAAGAGAGGGTTTTAAGGTATAAAAACCATCAAAAATAATTTTGGTCCACAATGGGGTATGAAGTTGAGATTTGCCTCTCTCCTTGCCGAAGAAATTGAACCTGTGCACTGCACACCTTTCTCCAACAAGTAAACCATCAGTAGTGCCCAAGTCTTGAGGGCAGTCAAAAGTGGGGTGTCTACACATAGCTTTATTAAAAGCACCACTCACCTAGCTTTTCAGGTGCAGGCTCAAAGCAATGATCAAAGCCTTGACAAATCACATGGCAAATCACATTCTTAAAACAAGCTTTACACGCATGCGACTGACCTCGGCATTCTCACCAAATCCAAGTCAATAACAAAGCAAAACATGCTGGGAGTTAAAACACTATTTTCCTCCTCATGGAAACACACTGGGTACCATCCAGGTCTTGCCGAGGTGTGGTCCCAGTGGCCACACCCAAAGGCAGAGTCGAGAAAACCTGGGTTCTCCTTTGAAAAACATGAAGAACATAACGAACATGATCATGAAGGAGATGAATGCAAAGACCTTAACTTGTTACGAAGTCCAAAATTTCATGCCATGAGTTCGAAACATGGACCTGGGTACCCATTGCAAGAAGATCATGCAAGAACAATACGAAAACATGATTCTTGTTCCAAACTTTCGGATCAAAACGAGGCTTTCCTTCAAGAACACATAAACATCATTTTCTCTTTCAAAAACCAACTTCGAACCAATGCATGGCATGCAAAACAAATGCAATCATGCAATGCAACTCGGTAATCAATAAGAACAATCAGAGTAGAGCAAGAATCTACCCTGAAAACTCAAATCCCACGGTTCGATCCACAAAGATCAAGCTCGGAACTCTACTTCTCACTCTAAAACTCCTTCCTTCTACTTCTAGAGCTTCTCTCTCTAAAACAAAGATTTGAGACAAAATGATTTGTTTCTAAGTCTGCCGGCTGTCTTAACACTCAGCTCGGACACATGGCATTACCGGGTTGGTTCAATTCAAAAAGGTGACTGATTGACAAGACAAGTCTATGACAAAGCGTATCCAACAAGCTAGATGGCAAGACACCTCGGCAAGCAATGACATCGGCTAAGGACAAAACTTCAGCAACAGGGTAACAAAGACATCGGCTAGGGAGGACGACACTTGACTAAGCTGTGCCACACCTCGGTCTAGGCCATACCTGCCCAAGGACAAAGATCACTAGATGCAAAACATCTCAGCCTGAAAAGCGACATCTCGGCTATATGCCAGGGTAGAGGTGAAGGTCAACCAAGTGGTTCCGAATAGTTCTAAGCACAAAGGTTCACAGGTGAACTAAGCTCAAGATGACCTCGGCCACACCCAAGCAAGGGACAAAATCATGCAAACAAATGCTAAAGCAAGACAAGGCAAGTCTTAACAAAACAAGACAAGGCAAAACTTAGCAAAATCAGCATAGCAAGACAAGATCATACACGAATGTATGCAAATATGACTAAATCAAAATGAGGGTTGTTACATCCTACCCCCCTTAAAGAAGTTTGGTCCCCAAACTTAAGGTACCTTGTTCCAAGAATAACTCTGGATGTCAGATTCTCATTTCCTCTTCCATCTCCCATGTGGCATCCTTGCCGTAATGCTCTTTCCATTCCACCTTTACCATTGGTATCGACTTGTTTCTCAATTGCCTAACTTGTCTGTCAATAATAGACGTCGGCTTCTCTTCATAGCCCAAATTCTGATTAACTTCAATCCCAGAATAGTCAATCACATGCAATGGATCCCGAATATACTTCCTCAACATTGAAATATGAAACACATTATGCACTTGGCTTAATTCTGGTGGCAAAGCAAGTCTGTAGGCAACGGAGTTAACCTTGTCAAGAATTTCAAATGGCCCAATATAACGAGGTGCTAACTTACCTTTCTTGCCAACTGAAACTCTCATTGGTGAAACCTTCAGAATACATGATCCCCAACTTCAATTCTAACTCATTCCTTCTCACGGTCATGTAACTCTTTTTTTTTCGGCTCTGGGCAGTTTTAATCCTCTGTTGAATAAGTTTAATCTTCTCTGTTGTTACTTGAATCAATTCGGGACCAAGCAGAGCATTGTCTCCAACTTCGGTCCAACATATCGGCGACCTGCATTTTCTTCCATACAAGGCCTCATACGGGGCCATGCCAATACTAGCTTGATAACTGTTGCTGTAAGCGAATTCTACTAAGGGCAAATGCACTCCCCAATTTCCCTAGAAGTCCAATACACAAAGTCTAAGCATATCTTCAAGTGTCTGAATTGTTCTCTCTGTTTGCCCATCCGTCTGGGGATGAAAAGCTGTACTAAATCTCAACTCAGCTCCGAAAGCTCTCTGTAGACTCTGCCAAAATCTGGAAACAAATTTAGGATCTCTGTCTGACACGATTGACATCGGCACTCCATGAAGTCTAACAATCTCGTTCACATATAACAAGGCAAGTTGACTGGCGTTGAAGGTAGTCTTAACAGGTAAAAAGTGTGCTGACTTAGTTAATCTATCAACAACAACCCAAATCGAATCTATACCTTTCTGTGTCTTCGGCAAACCAATCACAAAATCCATGGAGATGTGTTCCCATTTCCACTCAGGAATCGGCAAAGGTTGAAGAAGTTCTGCTGGTCTCTGATGTTCTGCTTTCACTTGTTGACAATGCAAACACTGGGACACGAACTCGGCTATTTCTCTCTTCATATTTGGCCACCAAAACGTCTGTTTCACATCTTGATACATTCTGGTATTCCCTGGATGTACAGCAAACTTGGAACCATGAGCTTCCTGCAAAATCTTCCTTTTTAATTCTGGAACGTCGGCCACACACAATCTTCTTTCAAACCTGAGCACTTGATTTTCAATAGTGTACCCTGATCTCGGCTTTGTGGCAATCTCATCGGCTACCCTTCTGAAGAATTCATCCTCCATCTGTCTTGCCTTTACTTCCTCGACAATAGTTGGTCCTAGTGAGATCATGGTTAGACATGCCAAATTTCCAACTGACTTCCTACTCAGGGCGTCGGCTACGCTGTTAGCTTTACCTGGGTGATATTGAATCTGCATATCATAGTCTTTCAACAACTCAAGCCACCTCCTCTGCCTCAAATTTAGTTCTTTCTGAGTGAACAGGTACTTTAAACTCTTATGATCTGTAAAAACCTGACAAGAAGCTCCATACAAGTAGTGACGCCAAATCTTTAAAGCAAATACAACGACTGCTAGTTCCAAATCATGAGTAGGATAGTTCCTTTCATGTGGCTTCAACTGACGAGATGCATATGCTATGACTTTACCCCCTTGCATTAATACACAACCCAAACCCTTATGCGATGCATCACTATAGATATGAAACTCTTCATTACCTGATGGAAGTACAAGTACTGGTGCTGTGACTAACCTTGTCTTCAATTCCTGGAAGGCTGACTCCCGATCTTCAGTCCATTCATACGGTGCTCCCTTCTTAGTCAATTGTGTCAATGGAATTGCAATCCTGGAGAAATCCTTCACAAACTTCCTGTAATAACCTGCCAAACCCAGAAAACTACGAACCTCGGACACATTAGTCGGCCTCGGCCAATTCACTACGGCTTCAATTTTGCTAGGATCAACTGAGATGCCCTCTTCATTTATCACATGACCCAGAAATGAAATAGTAGAAAGCCAAAACTCACACTTGTTAAACTTAGCATACAGTTTCCGGTCTCTCAAAATCTGTAAGGCAAGCCTCAAATGATTCTCATGTTCAACTTTACTCTTGGAGTAAATCAATATATCATCAATGAAGACAACTACAAACTCATCTAAATATGGCTTGAAGACTCTATTCATTAAATCCATGAATGCAACAGGGGCATTGGTCATCCCAAAAGGCATCACTAAAAACTCGTAGTGGCCATATCTTGTTCGAAAAGCAGTCTTCTTAACATCCTCGGCTTTAACTTTGAGCTGATGGTAACCCGACCTAAGGTCAATCTTAGAAAAGACTCGTGCTCCTTGTAACTGATCAAGCAAATCATCAATTCTAGGTAATGGGTACTTGTTCTTAATGGTGACCTTATTAAGTTCTCTATAGTCAATGTAGAGACGGAGTGTGCCATCCTTTTTCTTAACAAATAAAATGGGTGCTCCCCATGGTGAAGTACTCGGCCTAATAAATCCCTTATCTAACAATTCTTGTAATTGCAGTTTCAATTCCCTAAGTTCAGCTGGGGCCATCCTATAGGGTGTTTTGGAGATCGGCTGTGTTCCCGATATGATATCAACAGTAAACTCTATCTCTCTATCTGCTAATTGGCCAGGCAATTCATTTGGAAAGGCGTCGGGGAATTCATTAACAACGGGGATGTCGGTTAAATTAACATTTCCATTCTGATTGTTCAGTATACTACACAAGTAGCCTCGACACCATTTCTGAATTAACTTATAGGCCTTAATGGACGAAATCAAATAAGGTGTGGACACTACCCCTTTACCCTGGAAAATAACCTCGGCTCGGTTTGGGGGTTTCAGTGTGACTCTCTTCGAAGCACAATCAATAGATGCATGATTTGCGACTAACCAATCCATTCCCAGTATAGCATCAAAATGAGTTATGTCCAAGGGCATTAAATCGACTACCAATTTAACATTCTCAATCACAACAATACATGCTCTATAAATGGATGAAACAATCATAGATCTCCCAGATGGAGTAGACACAGATAATACAAAATTAAGGGGTTCCAGTTTCCTATCAAGCTTCCCCGCAAACTTAGCAGACACAAACGAATGCGTAGAACCCGAATCAATCAATACATAAGCATCTTGAGAGCAAATTGGGAGTATACCTGACACTACTGTCTCAGCATTCTGAGTGTCTCCGGGTACTAGTGCAAACACTCTGCCCTGCCTCATCTGTCCTTTCCCCACATTACCCTTTTGAACGGTACCTGAGGTGCTCTCGCCTTTCTTGCTGTCTTCAGTCTTCGTCTTAGGACAATCTTTCACATAATGCCCCGTTTCACCATATTCATAGCAAGCTCCAGACGTCCGATGACAGACCTCGAAATGTTGCTTCCCACAATCCAGACACGTCGGTTTAGCATTACCTTCCTGCCTTAGATTACCAGTACTGCCCCTGTTCGTCTTCTTCTTGGCATCTAACTGCGTTTCGGCGACCGCTATGGTTCTCCCTCTTCACGATTCTCTCGAGCTCGGTATCTTTTCAAGTTAGCTTCGGCCAAAATGGCTTTGTCCAATACTTCGGCATAAGTCGGCATATTGTGGAGGTTAACCCGGTCTTGAATCGGTCCGCGAAGGCCACCTTCAAACTTTCTAGCCTTCATATATTCATCGTTGGCCATGTGAGGTGCAAACCTTGCCAGTTCAGTAAAAGCGCGATCGTATTCCGCCACTGTTCGGTTGCCTTGCGTCAAAGTCTGAAATTCAGTAGCCTTGCAGTTTCGAACACTGAGGGAAAAATGTTTGTTGTAAAACAACTCCAAAAATCTGGTCCAGGTTAAGTCTGGATTGCTTCCTCGAATCATCATCCACCATCTGCGAGCGTCATCGTCCAGGGTGAACGCTGCCAATGTTACCTTCTGAGTGTCGGTGCTGGGGAAGATCTCGAACAACTTCTCCATTTCCAAGACCCATGCCTCGGCCTTCATTGGCTCTATACCTCCAGAGAATCTCGGTGGTTTCATTTTCTTGAACTCCCTGATCAAAGCTATCGTGCCATTCCCATATAAGGCTGGCTGTGGAGGAACTTGTGGCACTGGAGGAGGGGGAGGCGGAACTACATTTCCGCCGTTGGTCTGCTCGGCCTGCGTCGAAGTAGCACTTGCGTATTGTTGTCTTGTTTGCCTCAACTCGCGGGCCAAACCTTCCACTACTCTTTCCAATCTGTCTAATCTGTCTTCGAGCGGATCTCGGCCCAGTGGGGGTCTACCTCTCCTCATAATGCTATGAGTATGCAAAGCGTGACTTTAAAACAAAATAAGCAAGTAACTAGGTAGGCAAGTGACAAATAGGCACATCAAGACAATGCACACCTTGTTCAAGTAGCAAGCACTATGATGCAATCCTAACATCTTTCTAAGTGGAATCCTATGCTCTTTGGGACTCAAGGTGTGCGAATAACGTACTATAAGGAACTTGTGCTCTGATACCATTCTGTCACG
Organism: Camellia lanceoleosa; assembly: GCA_025200525.1. Taxonomy (NCBI): domain Eukaryota; kingdom Viridiplantae; phylum Streptophyta; class Magnoliopsida; order Ericales; family Theaceae; genus Camellia; species Camellia lanceoleosa. Next base: position 59,125,767 of record CM045759.1, read on the forward strand.
ACCCCAACCCGCCCCTAGTAGGATGATGCCGTGATGGCCAGTAATCCATGATTACCGAAGGCCAACTTATCAAAATCCACACACAACAGAGTACACATAGGGGGCTTACAAATGCGGAAGCAATAAATCAAAATACAAGTGGTCCATAAGAGCTGTGCGTAAATCAAATGAGAAGACATATACAATATGATCTTACAACCAGTCCATAAATAATAAACTACAAATCACATCTTGATCAAAAGGCTTCTAAGCCGACATGTACAAAATCCAGGAAATACAAGCCAAGAAGCATGATTTTCAAGACTGGCCGACGTGAACCAGAATTGCCGACATGAATACAAAACAAAGCCGACGTAAATCAAGAATCCAAAACAAGCTTTCAAACACATCTAGGCGTCGCCGCCGTCCTGCTCATCACCTACATATATATAGAGAGGGTGAGTATGGAAACTCAGTGAATGGTACTAATAATAAAGGTTTTGCATGAATATAGCCGAAGTCTTTACGAAACAAAGCATGCCAAAACCATACAAATATTAGTCGAGATCCTTTCCAAGCAAAACACAACAAAACTTTACCAAGCCAAGGGATGAACCGTATTCATCTATCAAGTCTTACAAGTTTCCAGGGATGTTCACTGACATCGGCAAAACATAGCCAAAAGCTTTCCAAACGAATAGTCCGTGTAGTAACCCATTAGTGGCAAAACAAAGGACTGTACGATCCGTAATCGATTTAGACAAAATGGTGCTGCGAAAGTTTAGAGTCCTCCAGCACGAGGGACTTGTGTTACTTAGGCCCGTAGCCCTTTCTAACACAATGGCTCTACCAAGGAAAGGACCGTATCCTTTTAACACAAGAGACTGGTGTCACTTAGGCCCGCAGCCCTTTTTTACAAATGGTGCTACGAAAGTTTAGAGTCCTCCAGCACGAGGGACTTGTGTTCCAAGAGAGGACCGTATCCTTTTATACTTAGTGCTGCGAAAGTTTAGAGTCCTCCAGCCAAGGGACTTTTCAAGATAACATCAAAACAAGGCTTATACTTGATACATCGAAACAGGCTAATCATTCATGCTTAACAAATACTTTCATCAAAACGAAGCAAGGCAAAATTTATCAAAACAGTATAACATAGCTTTATTAAAAGCACCACTCACCTAGCTCTTCAGGTGCAGGCTCAAAGCAAAGATCAAAGCCCTGACAAATCACATGGCAAATCACATTCTTAAAACAAGCTTTACACGCATGCGACTGACCTCGACATTCTCACCAAATCCAAGTCAATAACAAAGCAAAACATGTTGGGAGTTAAAACACTGTTTTCCTCCTCATGGAAACACACCGGGTACCATCCAGGTCTTGCCGAGGTGTGGTCCCAGTGGCCACACCCAAAGGCAGAGTCGGGAAAACCTGGGTTCCCCTTTGAAAAACATGAAGAACATGACGAACATGATCATGAAGGAGATGAATGCAAAGACCTTAACTTGTTACGAAGTCCAAAATTTCATGCCATGAGTTCGAAACATGGACCTGGGTACCCATTGCAAGAAGATCATGCAAGAACAATACGAAAACATGATTCTTGTTCCAAACTTTCGGATCAAAACGAGGCTTTCCTTCAAGAACACATAAACATCATTTTCTCTTTCAAAAACCAACTTCGAACCAATGCATAACATGCAAAACAAATGCGATCATGCAATGCAGCTCGGTAATCAATAAGAACAATCAGAGTAGAGCAAGAATCTAACCTGAAAACTCAAATCCAACGGTTCGATCCACAAAGATCAAGCTCGGAACTCTACTTCTCACTCTAAAACTCTTTCCTTCTACTTCTAGAGCTTTTCTCTCTAAAACAAAGATTTGAGACAAAATGATTTGTTTCTAAGTCTGCCGGCTGTCTTAACACTCAGCTCGGACACGTGGCATTATCGGGTTGGTTCAATTCAAAAAGGTGACTGATTGACAAGACAAGTCTATGACAAAGCGTATCCAACAAGCTAGATGGCAAGACACCTCGGCAAGCAATGACATCGGCTAAGGACAAAACTTTGGCAACAGGGTAACAAAGACATCGGCTAGGGAGGACGACACTTGACTAAGCTATGCCACACCTTGGCCAGGATGTGCCACACCTCGGTCTAGGCCATACCTGCCCAAGGACAAAGATCACTAGATGCAAAACATCTCGGCCTGAAAAGCGACATCTCGGGTATATGCCAGGGTGGAGGTGAAGGTCAACCAAGTGGTTCCGAATAGTTCTAAACACAAAGGTTCACAGCTGGACTAAGCTCAAGATGACCTCGGCCACACCCAAGCAAGGGACACAATCATGCAAACAAATGCTAAAGCAAGACAAGGCAAGTCTCAACAAAACAAGACAAGGCAAAACTTAGCAAAATCAGCATAGCAAGACAAGATCATACACGAATGTATGCAAATATGACTAAATCAAAGTGAGGGTTGTTACAGTTAAAGACTAAACTACCTTTTTATTTAATTCCTTCTATTTTAAAATTATATACTTTTATAATGGAGTTTTTTTTTTATAATTTTTTTTATACTTTTGTTTTATCATAAAACAAAATAATCGCCTTTATTTTTAAATAACATTTCATGGATTTTTTTTTTTAAATTTTAAATGTCATCTATTTTTAATCATAATTAAATTATATGGTATAATAAAAATAAAGGATATATAATTTTCGTATTTTTGTTAAAAAAAATCATGTCCTTTATTTTTATAAAAATATAAAAAAATTATATGCTCTTTATTTTATTTTTTTCAATTTTTAGATTCATTTTCTTTACACCGTATAATTTAATTATGATTAAAAATAGATGGCATTTTCAAATTTCTTAAAAAATCCATGAAATGTTATTTAAAAATAATGGCATTTATGTTGTTTTTATGATAAAGATGTTAAAAAAAAAAAACTCCATTATAAAAGTTTGTAATGTTAAAATAGAAGGAATTAAATAAAAGAGTAATTTAGTCTCTAACAAAATATATTTATTGTGGTTTATCTTTTTCATGACAGTGGAGATTGTAAGTGTATTTAATGAATCCTTACCAAAACCCTTTAATATAATTACACTAATATCTTTTTTAGTATAGTGACGAGACCAAAACTAATGTCAATGTGAGTAGATACTGAAATAAATAATGATAAATATAAATTTTAGTAAAAAATATATGATAATGTCATTTTTTTAATCCATATAACTAATGAATTACTAATAAAAAATATGCATAAGTGTTATATAAATTAAAAACATGAGAAAAATCAGTGTAATTATGTTAAAATTGTGAAACTAATTACATATTTTTTTCAATCTTAGGGGAGGTGACTGTAATTTACCCAACATAAAAAGTAAAGTGGATATTTGTTTTAAGCCAAAAACATTCTAACCATTTGGTTGCAATTTATTTACGTTTCATTTGGCATTTAGTTAAAAAAGTTATATACGTATATTAATTTCTTTTTTCCTTTTTAGCGATATTTTTAAATTTGTATTAAATTTTATTTTATTTTATTTTTTTATTTTTTTATTTTTTTTAAGTTGGTCTAGTGAAGAATAATTTTAAAAAAGGGAAGAAAAAGTATGCCATGCTTGGTTTGATTTTTAAAATTTTATTTTAAATTTTTTTGGCTAAAAATAAAAAATGAATTTGTTGAAAGAAACAAAAAAAAATAAAAAATATGTAACATTTTTATATAATTTTATCTTTTGAGAGGCCAAAAATAATTTTAAAATTTTGAAATTATATTTTTAATATTTTTTTTATCAAATTAGTTCATACTTTTTCAAACAAATTTCTTAATGTTTTTTTTTTTTTGAAACACAAACCAGACATGGACTTAAATTTCTTTTAAAAAGTTTTACCAAGTACAAAAAAAAAAAAAAAAAAAAAAATCGAATTTGCCTTGGATTTTGTTTTTGTTTTTATCCTTAAAGAATGTTTTAAAATTATTTATTTATTACTTTATTAGTTCATCTAGTTGAGTAAAATTTAAAAGTGTAAATTGTTTTTGAATTTTTTCATAAAAAGTTCAATAAAGAACCAAAAAAAAAAAAAAAAAACCAATGAAAAAACACTAGTGCTTGGTGACGTTTACATTTTTTGGTTTATGTTTACAAAAAATCTATAAACTGATTTTTATTTATTTTTAGAAAAACATAAACTAAAAAACATGTTTGTTAAGGCTTAAAATATTTATATTTATTTTTTTATTATTTATAACAATGGGATCAAAACACCAATCAAAATTTGCTCTTCCCGATCAAGAAACATGTTCTTTCTCGTCCTTGTCTCTTTCCGATCAAAACACCATCGCCATCAAACGGCTCATCCTCTTCTTTCGCCGCCACAGATCGACCGTCCCTCGCTGCTATCATCCAGTTCTCCGCTACCACGCTTGTTATCTTTGCCGCCAACATCTTCTCCTCCACCATTCAGTGTTCGGCTTGCCTAGGTAGCTCATCTTCCTTCGTCTCCCTCGCCGCGAGTTTGGGGGTGTAGCGGTGGTGTAAGAGTGACACTGAGCATTGCAGGGGAAGTAGGCAGGCAATAATCCGCCACTACGCGTCGTCAATCTCACCATCTCCACTGTCGAGCTTCACCTCTACCACTGTCGAGCTTCAGCGGCTCATGTTTCATACTCATCCTCAACAGAATAGTAGCCTCCAAAATAAAATCACCAATTTAAACAAATGTAAATAAAGAAATTTATGATTTTCAAATTTTTAAATAAATGCAAACAAGAAACGTAAATAGATTTTTTCTGTTTATGACTTCCAAACCAATTTAAAAACTGAGACCTACAGTTTATAAACTAAAAATTTACCAAACAAGTTTATATTATAGTTCTTAAAATTTTTGTAAATATAAATGTAAACTGTAAACGGAATGGTTACCAAACAAGGTGGGACCCCCATTTAACAATGGATTTTTTTTTAAATTTTTTTTTCTAACATGATCTACATACCATTTGACAAAGTTGTCTTTCAATGAATTTTAAATTTCTTTTTTTAAACTTAGTATAAAAGAATTTAACAAGTAATTTTTTAATTTTTTTTTTTTTTAATTCACAGAGTGCTACATACTGGCAAGGAATAGGTCAGTACAAAAGGAATAAAACTCCTAACCACATAGAGGTGATCTTTGGGTTAGACCCTAAAGCTCAGTTTATTTTAGGTAAAAAATATTCACCCAAAGAAATTGGTAAAAAGTGAAAGAAAGAGAAAAAAAAATTAACTTGTTTAGCTTGAAAATAGGGGAAAGTATAAGAAAATTAATTTTTTTTGTACAACCAATATTAGCATTGTAACTAATTTTTATTTCTTATAAAAAAAAAAAAAAAAAAAAAAAAAAAACACAACACAAGAAAAATTGAGGTTGTTTGGGATGATTTATATAAGTGCACTTTTTAACTTTTTGGCTAAAAAAGTAGAGGAAAAAAAGATGTATGTTTCGGATAATTTTTCGAATTTTTATGAAAAAATATGTATTAAAATATTGTATCAAATAGCAAAATTACATTGCTACTCTTCTGATTTGAGAGTTGCTTTCCATGCATGTCGATCAACTTGTACTTATTTCCAAAGTCGTGGCTTAAATTGTGTCACGTCATTGCACTAAGCTGCACTGTTTTTTTTTATTTTTTATTTTTTATTTCTTTTTGCACCCCACTGAGCTACACTACTACTTTCCGTGCATGTCAGTCAACTTGTCTTATTTTTTTTATTTTTTTTTCCGCCCAAACAAGGTAAATCGTATGAACTTTTTTGCTTTTTTAGTAACTTTTTGACTTTTTAGCTTTTATAGGTGATGCCAAACCAGTGAGTGTGTGAGTTATCTATATCTAAACTTTTAAAATTTTCTTTTTCTTACAAAATTTTCAATCTTAATCAAATGTTTGCAAGAAAATATATTTTCTTTTCTATTTATTTTCTTTTACTTTCACTTTCTACCAAATTTTCTTTCTAATCAAACGGAGCCTCAAGAGCCGAGACCCCAGATGTCACCCTTAAGTGGTGCTATGTAGTAGGACTATTCAATCATGTAACGGTAAGTTGCATACTCACACAAGGATTTGAATCCACATTTTTGACACTGGGTACGATTCACTTAAGTTTGAAAGATTTGTTCTATCAATCATATGTGTTATTGGGTCAAAAGGAATAAGACAATGTATTTTGTCATCAAGTAATTCTAATATAGGGGACTTACCAGCCGGTCCCATGGAAGTAAATTACTACTAGCCAAGTCTTGTCTTATTTCCGTTTTCAATTTTACCCTTCAACATCACACCACATACGTGAAACAAAGAAGCTGCTCACGAGCTCTCCCCTGTATGTTGTCTTCCTTTTGTTTCTTATATATTGTTCTTTTTGTTCTCTGATACTCACATACGTGCACACTCACTCATTAATTCACAAAACCACATCTATACACTTACTAATTCACAATAATTTAGCAGTGATAAATTTCATACACACTCACTAATTTACAAAAAAATCAATAATGATAAATTTATCACTGGTTCAAACAGTGTTTTCTACTTTTACTCCTACACTCAACACTGCAACTCAAAAATTTCAATGATAAATTCACAAAAACAAACTTATCACTGGTTTAAATAGTGATAAATTCATAAAAACAAACTTATTAGTGGTTTAAACAGTGATAAATTCACAAAAACAAACTTATCACTGGTTCAAACAAATTTGTCATTGATTTATCACTAGTTTAAACTGATTTATCATTAGGATCTTCCCCCAATATACAAAGAGTGAGAGAGAGAGAGAGAGAGAGAGAGAGAGAGAGAGAAGACCCGACGACAAAGAGCCTAGATCCTAGATCTAGAGGTGGAAGTGACGACGACTATGGAGGTAGAGGCGGCAGTGGTCGGCAACGATGGTGGAGGTAGAGGCGAAGACGTCGGTGGAGGTGAAAGTAATGGTGAAAGTGGAAGAAGATGCTGGTTGAGGTCGCCGGCAATGAAGACAGTGGAGGCGGTGATGGTCAGCAACGGTGGAGATGGCAATGGTCGTTGATAGAGGAATGTGTAGAGAGAGAGCTTCTTCTTCTTTTTTTTCTTTTTTTTTTTTTCATCTTTCATTTCACAGATCTGGATATAAAACATGAGGGCAAAAATGGAATAAACAAAAATGTTCAGGACCTATAGGTGAAAGAGTCTTCATTAAGGACCTGTTGGGTAATAACCTTCGAAAATAGGACTGACCTGTAAAAATCCCTTTTAATATTTGGAGAGTAAGAGACCTATCGAAAGGAAATAGACTATACTCCCAAAGGTTAACACGTAAAACAATACAACCATTTAATATATTGTTCCAATTGAGAATGATTTTTTAATAATTATATATATAAAAATATGAAAAAAAGCAAATAAAATTGTTTTTATATTAATTTTTTAATTTTTTTTACTAAAATTATAAATTTCCAAACATAGTGTAAGTGGATTCAAATATTTGGACAACCATTTTGTGCACTGTACTAAAAGTTAGATATTTACCTAATTTTTTTTCTTCCAAACATACTAAATGAATATTATTTTTTTAGTGTTAGTGTTTGTATGTTATCATAAGTGACCTCTACCGGCCAATGTTACAACATATGCGTGGTGAGACTCTGGCTAGATTTATAATCTATTATTTTCATCATCCCTTTTCGATTATTGTCGTCCAAGGAAAAGGGGTGTCAATTCAACCTCCCTCTATTTTTTTTCCTTTCACCCCTGTTTTTGATCTTTCTGACACTTGTTGAGCAGGTATTTCTTTCTCTCACTTCCTCATCTAGTTCGATCTAGACCTTTTGCACCTCATCTAGCAAGGCATTAGCAATAGTTTTATATTTTGATGGCATTGATCGACGATCGAAAATTGATTTGTTGCGAGAGAGGTTGAGTTCTGATCTGTTCTTTTTTATTATTGTTTGTGAGTGGGTTTCCTTTTAGATTGTTGTAGTGGTAGTGGCTGTGGGTGCTGTGTGTTTCTTGTTTTTTGGGATTGCAAATATATTGAAAAATACATTTTCTCCTCAACTTTACATTATTTTCATTGAATCTAAACATTTAGAAATAGATTTTTGACTTTTTGGCTTTTGTAGGTGATGCCAAACCAGCGAATGTGTGAGTTATCTATATCTAAACTTTTAAATTTTTCTATCTTTTTCTTGGAAAATTTTCAATCTTAATCAAATGTTTGCAAGAAAATATATTTTCTTTTCTATTTATTTTCTTTTACTTTCACTTTCTACCAAATTTTCTTTCTAATCAAACGAAGCCTCAAGAGTCGAGACCCCAGATGTCACCCTTAAGTGGTGGTATATAGTAGGACTATTCAATCATATAACGGTAAGTTGTATACTCACACAAGGATTTGAATCCACATTTTTGACACTGGGTACGATTCACTTAAGTTTGAAAGATTCGTTCTATCAATCATATATGCTATTGGGTCAAAAGGAATAAGACAATGTATTTTGTCATCAAGTAATTTTAATATGGGGGACTTACCAGCCGGTCCCATGGAAGTAAATTAATACTAGCCAAGTCCTGTCTTATTTTCGTTTTCAATTTTACCCTTCAACATCACACCACATCCGCGAAACAAAGAAGCTGCTCACGAGCTCTCCCCTGTATGTTGTCTTCCTTTTTTTCCTTATATACTGTTCTTTTTGTTCTTTTATACTCACATACATACACACTCACTCATTAATTCACAAAACCACATCCACACACTTACTAATTCACAATAATTTAGCAGTGATAAATTTATCACTAATAAAATTTTATTAGTGATAAATTTTATACTCATATACATACACACTCACTAATTTACAAAAATTCAATAATGATAAATTTATCACTGGTTCAAACAGTGTTTTCTACTTTTACTCCTACACTCAACACTGTAACTCAAAAATTTCAATGATAAATTCACAAAAACAAACTTATTTAAACAGTGATAAATTCACAAAAACAAACTTATTAGTGGTTTAAATAGTGATAAATTCAGAAAAACAAACATATCACTAGTTTAAACAAATTTGTCACTAATTTATCACTAGTTTAAACAAATTTATCACTAGGATCTCCCCCCAATATACACAGAGAGAGAGAGACAGAGACAGAGAGAGAAGACCCGACGACAAAGAGCCTAGATCCTAGATCTAGAGGTGGAGGCGACGACAACTATGGAGGTGGAGGCGGTAGTGGTCGGCAACGACGGTGGAGGTATAGGCGAAGACGTCGGTGGAGGTGAAAGCAATGATGAAAGTGAAAGAAGATGCCAGTTGAGGTCGCGTCGCAATGACGACAGTGGAGGTAGTGATGGTCAGCAACGGTAGAGATGGCAATGGTCGTTGATAGAGGAATGTGTAGAGAGAGAGCTTCTTTTTTTTTTTTTTCATCTTTCATTTCACAAATCTAGATATAAAACATGAGGGCAAAAATGGAATAAACAAAAATGTTCAGGACCTATAGGTAAAAGAGTCTTCATTAAGGATCTATTGGGTAATAACCCTTGCAAATAGGACTGACCTGTAAAAATCCCTTTTAATATTTGGAGAGTAGGAGACCTATCAAAAGGAAATAGACTATACTCCCAAAGGTTAACACCTAAAACAATACAACCATTTAATATATTGTTCCAGTTGAGAATGATTTTTTAATAATTATATATATATAAATATGAGAAAAAAAAAACAAATAAAATTGTTTTTATATTAATTTTTTTAATTTTTTGTACTAAAATTATAAATTTCCAAACATAGTGTTAGTGGATTCAAATATTTGGACAACCATTTTGTGCACTGTACTAGAAGTTAGATATTTACTTAATTCTTTTTCTTCCAAACATAGTAAATGAATATTATTTTTTTAGTGTTAGTGTTTGTATGTTATCGTAAGTGACCTCTACCGGCCAATGTGACAACATATGTGTGGTGAGACTCTGCCTAGATTTATAATATGTTATTTTCATCATCCCTTTTCGATTATTGTCTTCCAAGGGGAGAGGGGGTGTCAATTCAACCTCCCTCTATTTTTTTCCTCACCCCTGTTTTTTATCTTTCTTACACTTGTTGAGCAAGTATTTCTTTCTCTCACTTCCTCCTCTAGTTCAATCTAGACCTTTTGCACCTCATCTAGCAAGGCATTAGCAATAGTTTTACATTTTGATGACGTTGATCGACGATCAAAAACTGATTTGTTGCGAGAGAGGTTGAGTTCTGATATGTTCTTTTTCATTATTGTTTGTGAGTGGGTTTCCTTTTAGATTGTTGTAGTGGTAGTGGCAGTGGGTGCTGTGTGTTTCTGCAATATTATTCGGTTATTGTCGTGGTTGTTGGTTATGTGCTTCTTGTTTTTTGGGATTGCAAATATATTGAAAAAGACATTTTCTCCTCAACTTTACATCATTTTCGTTGATTCTATCAACATTTAGATATAGATTTTTTAACAATGAGTTAGACCACTAAAAAAATACACCACTAATAGCACTAATGCATTAGGAATGACAAAAAAAAAAAAAAAAAAAGCATAGAAAATGGGCAGGGCCCACTGCCACATTGTTTTTTGGGATTGCATTTTTTTTAATTATTATTTTTGATAAAATATTCATATATATAATAAATGACATATAAAACCATATAAAACTATATATTTTGCATGTGTCACACATGTGTTGTCTTGCTTTTTTGAAATTTTTTTGCGCCGGCGTGTATTTGTGTCATGTTGCATGTCTGTGCTTATGCTTCTTAGGCTTCACTTGTTTGTTGTTTACATGTTTGTTTTATTTGCACAACAATGAAAGAGAATTTCTTTTGAAGTTCTCTGCTATGGAGATTTACAATGAATCTGTCAGGGACCTCCTCAGCACATATAGTACTCCACTTAGACTTCTAGATGATCCCGAGGTCAATTACTTTCTTGGTTTACTAAATAATTAGTATTTGATATTTTTCCATTATGCTTAATTCTTAGCTATTTCACAAAGAGGGACAGTTATTGAGAAACTCACAGAGGAACCTCTCAGGGACCGGAATCATGTAATGGAACTCCTCTCCATCTACGACGGTAAGATATTCTTTAGTCATCTGAATTTTACTAGATGATCGTTGTAGACCGCCCCGGAGGACTCCCGAGCCCCGCGCTGCGAGGGCACAAATTCCGTTTTGTTCTTAGGCTACCACAGTTCGGACTCAATGTCACGGTTCTAAATCTAATCTTACAATGTGCGATGTAAGACCGATAAATCACCAAAGAGTCCAAATCCGGCAAATCGTTTTGAAAAACTAATTTTTAATAAAGAAGTGCCAAACATGGACTACTTTGCCAGATACAGAGTCGCCACCTAAATATTTTATTTTGGAAAAAATTTAGGAAACCCTAACTCGTGCCTAAGGCCACGTGTCCGTCATCACCAAAGTTGCCTTGGCTCGGGAACTTGGGTACGAGAGGGGAAGGAATGCAATGAGCACCCCTGCTCGCCCGATCAAAGATCGGCCTGTACAAAGCATGATATGTTGTTTTTGAAAACACATGTGTTCTTATTTCGTTTATTTAACCTAGAATTACTATGTGATGCGCACAGCATACAAGTATAGACTAGATCGCCTAAGTTGGAACAAAACATTGTATGTTAGTTTGTTTTGAAAACGGTTTGAAGTTTGGCACTTGCAAGTAGGCTAAATCAGGGATTTCAATGAATTGTTTCAATTCAAGCAATCCAACCTTCACCCACAGGCATTCAAGTAGTTATATTAAATAAACAGTTAGCCTCATGGCAAGCATGCTTTCATGGCAACATTAACACACATGCAGTATGCTAAAGCGCAAACACTCACAGTGTACTCTAAGCCAAAACAGAGAACTAGTTAGAAATCATGCATGACCCTAGTTCATGTTAAGATAGCTAATGCGACACATGCAAAAATACAGCTAAAATAGGCTCAGCTATTCTAGAATGACATATGAATGCGACAATTC
>CM045759.1:59737883-59914172 GCA_025200525.1 Camellia lanceoleosa
CATTGCCCTCGTGCAGAGGGTCCAAATAAATAATACAGTCCCGAATAAATAATACAGTCCGAATATAGTACAAAACCCTAATTAATTAACAAATTAACCTAGGAAAGCTGTAAACTAGCATGCAAGCTAGGGACTGCCTCGACTCTGCTCCGGATGAAGGATAATGCATGTTTGAGTTGCTTGGCGCGGAAATCCATTGCGACGCCCCGATTAGCCTCTGTTTACAGTTTAAGTTTGAAATATTGCACCAAGTCCCAAGGGATTATCGGTTTCTGATTTGCTGTAACAGAGAGCAGGAAAGGGGCATGGCAATGTATTTTCACATATGTATGCTTGCCTCGATCCTTGTGCCACCAATCACTCATCCCGATGCATGATGGCCGAGGAGTCGAATTGCACGACTCAATATGAGATGAATGCACGTAAAACACAACAAGACCAAGACTCCATCATGGATAATCCGGAGTGTCGGTGACTGGGAATTGAGACACGTTCTGTCACTCGGAGTACGAAACGTCCCTCGTTTTTCGTGCTCAAGCTAACTCCTATCCCGAACACAATGCAAATGAGATGACATGCATGAATGCAACTAATATACAACCTAGCATGTGCAATGCTATGAGATGACATACACGATGCACGATGTAACATGGCATACACGATGCCCTAACATGCAACCTAGCATACACAATGCTATGAAATGAAATGGCATACGCAATGCATGATGGACTTACACCAACATGAGTGGACCTTAGCCACACTCACATCAATGGCCATTAGATGGAAATGAGACACTCGAGATGCATGCACACGTGCACGTAAACCGAGGACCGATCCGAAGGCATGAATGCCACTCTACCAAAGCATGGAAAGGCATGGAATATGGCATACAAACATGCGAATTTAAGCACTAAAAGATGATGCTAAACAGCCCTGAATCATGGCAATATGGCACCCGATACATGAGATGAACCCCGAAACTCAAAACTAGGCAAACGTAATCACCTATAGTTATACAAAGCATACATTATTTGATCATGAAGCATGAAGACAGAATCAAGGCAGTCCCAAAACATGAACTTTCTTAGTTCAAAGCATGGCCAAAAGGTGCTAACAAGATGGGCTAAAGTAGCATGCAATTTTGACTAGTAAACAAGGGTTACATGGCATGTATATGAAGCAAGTGAGAACTCATCAAACCAGAAAAAATCAGTGAATAAAACATGCCAAAATATGCCCAAATAACCATGGAAATTCAGCCAAAACATGCACAAATGAGGGGCTCCTTTAGAGGGCCATGCAAGGAGTTATTAGGCACATACAAGATAGAGATGAAGCATGACCAAAAAAACTCTGGAAATCAAATATGGTAGTCCCAAAAATCACCTAATTGACCCTGAAATGTGACTTCAAAGCATGAAAGATAGGGTCTCTTTGGAAGGCCAAAATGACCACCAAACAAGTCAAGGTGAGAGGGGGTCATCCCCTTCTGATTTGGAGGCTCAAAATAGTGTTCTAGGCACTGAAAATTCACTGGATTTTAGTGGCTAGAAGGCCAAACAACGCATGCAATTGGAGCTTAGGTGTAAGGCTCAAAACAAGGGACAATCAAGCATTCAAGGAAACATGTGACCTCAAATAAAAAAATGCCCTTAATAGAACATGAAAATGATGTCAAAAAAAGCCTTTTTCCAGTTTATAACAAGTCTCAAAAATGAACATAAATAGGGCTAATCTATCATGCAAAAATTGCCCTAAAAGAGAGAATAGAGACAAGGGACAGCAGCTGGCCCCAAATGGCAAAGATCCCTTCAAAAAAATTAAATAGGGGCTCAAAACATGGCACTTTACAGTTTACATCAAGTTTCGAAAATGAACACGAGTGTGGCTAAATCAACATGCAAGAAAAAGGCCTAAAAGAGGGATAAAGAGGCAAGTGGTAGCAGATGGCCTCAAACAGAGGAGAGCCTTTCAAAAAAGTTGAAGAGGGGCTCAAAAAAAAACATTTCACAGTTTATGACCAAGTCCAAAATAGCTCAAAAATAATCCTAAAATATCATGCAAAAATAGGCCTAAAAGAGAGTTTAAACACAAAGGGTGAGGAGGGGACCTAAAACAGAGAAAGGCCCTTGATAAAACATGAAAAGGAGCTCAAAATATGACTATTTACAGTTTAGGTCAGAGCCCAAAAATGCAAGCAACAAAAGTTAAAATAGCATACAAAATAGGGCCAAAAAAGGAGGAAAAGAGACTCACCCTTGTAGTTCAAGTCTTCAACAGCTTTTGGTTGAAGAAATGGTGCTCCTAACCTCTGAAAAATAGCCTCAAGTTGCTGGAATGGGGTGTGGAGTTTTTGTGTTATGGGTTGTAGTGTAAATGGTGCAAGACTTTTAAGGTTTTGAGGCTTGGAAGAGAGGGAGAGAGAGAGAGATGTAAGCAAGGCTCTAAACAAAATTTTGTAACCCTCTAAAATGGAGCTGGAGGTGCTAGTTTTATAGAGAGATGAGTGGAGGAAAGGGGGGAAAAATCAAATTCAAATTTTCTCCCCAAAAGACCCCCCCCGGATACAAGATCTGGGGGGAAAAGGAGGGTGCAGCTGTAAGGAACCAGGTGAGGGGTTCATGGCCGGCCAGGTTCAGAGAGTTCAGGTGGCCAGCTAGCCACCTCCCCTGGCTAGCCGGCCAAGGTCAAAAGGGTCAATGAGAACTAGTGGCCGGCCACCCCAGAAAAGTGGCCTCCCATGTGTGCACAACACAGCTATGTGGAGAAAAACCAGGAAATGTGACCCAAGAGAGAGAAAAACCCATTTTTTAGAGGGGTTCAAAAGGTTTAGGAACAATTGCTGGCCGGCCATGTCATATTGGTGGCCTCCCAGGTGTGTACAACACAAATATGTAGTTGAGGGCCAAAGAAAGTGGCCCAGGAATGGTCAACACCAGCTTTCTAGCGAGAAAAACGAGTGACGGAGAGCGATGAAGGAAGAAAGCTGGTCTTCAGAGCAATTGCTGGCCTCCCACCTTTCTATGACCTTCATAACAATGAAAATAAGGTCCCTGCCAAAAATGAACCCAAACCGATGCAAATCGAAGGCTCGGGGGCCGAAATACGCAGCCCGGGGCCCCGAAAACTGACTGTTAAGCACCGGAGGTGGCGTTCAACCACGAAGTTGGTCTCTCGAGCCACAGTGTCCCTCAAAAGGGAGTAAATAAGGTGTATGCCAAAAATCGTAGCAAACGGAGGTGGTTAAGCAGTCCCGAACCGAGGCACATGGCCGACGGCTCCGAAAAACCAAAAACCGGACTCCAAAAGGGAAAAATGGCCTACGACCACGAAACGTAGCCTACGGCCACTGGGAGATGATCTATGAGACCTCTCCCTCCCTTAGGGAAGAGAAAACAGAGAAAATGGGACCCGATTCGCAAACCGAGGCAAAACACAAAAGAGTCCGGAAGTCCGGAAGCAAGGCTCGCAGCCGTGACTCCGCAACCTCAGAACGAGCACAGTATGCAACATCACCAAGCGCTCAATCGGTGACGTCTGAGTCTTAAGGTCGGTCAAAAATGGGGTGTCTACAAGTACACTTTTTCATAACATAACACAGCGCTCAATCTGAACACGCAGTCCATAACGCAGTACACTTTTTCATAACATAGCACACCGTTTAATATGAACACACAGTCCATAACATGGTATTCATTTTTTTTAGCACACTGCTCAATCTGAACACAAAGTCCATAACGCAGCACACTTTTACATAACATAACACACCTCTCAATCTGAACACGCAGTCCATAACACGGTATTCGGTTTTTTAGCACACTGTTCAATTTGAACATGTAGTCCATAACACGGTATTCGTTTTTTTTAGCACACTGCTCAATCTGAACACACAGTCCATAACGCAGTACACTTTTTCATTTTGAACACGTAGCCTAGATATTTCACCTTGAACACGCAGCTCATACTTTTCGCTTTGAACACGCAGCTCGTACTTTTCATTCTGAACACACAACTTATACTTTTTGCTTTGAACACGCAGCTCATATATTTCGCTTTGAACAAGCAGCTCATATATTCCGCTTTGAACACGCAGCTCATATATTTCATTCTGAACACACAGCTCATACTTTACACTTTGAACACATAGCTCATATATTTCATTCTGAAACTAATTACATCTGTTCATTCTGAATGCAGGTATCTTCCCATTTCACACGGGGTTATGGGTCCATCCTTGCGAGGGAGTGGTACATAGAGCTCCCAGACGCTGTCCAACATATAGTGGACGAGGCGGGTTTGGCCCACTCTGCGTAGGATTGTCACGTCATCCAGCGAGTAGGACCCTTCTGGGCACACTTGTGGAGAGATGGTGGGACACCACCTACTCCTTCCATTTCTCGGGCACCGGGGACATGACAATGACCCCATATGACTTCTCCATACTGACGGGCCTTGAGGTGGGAGGCTGGCCGATCCCATACGACACAGATATGGGCGAGTGGGAGGCCGCTTCGATTTATTTGCTCGGAGCCCGTCCGCCAATCGACAGATCATCAGGCAGGGTTAGGTACACTTGGTTCTCCGAGCAGTACAAGGGGACTTCACCCCAGACCATTGAGACCGTATAGCAGTATGCCCGGGGATTTTTAATGTTCCTCCTCGGGACCACACTGCTCTCCGATAGGGGGAATGCAGTTCGGCTTTATCTGCTCAGTGCTCAGGTGGACCTATCATGGGTCCGGCTATTTGATTGAGGTGGCGCTGCCCTCGCTACCATTTACTACTACATGAGTGCGACCTCCCGTGAGTAGGGGACCATAGTTGGAGGCCACTGGCGAGCCTGAGAGGTACATTCTGACCTCTTGATTTACAGTTCTGCTTTTTATTATCAGTACACTGCATACATCACATTCTGCACTCAACATTCTGCATTTCCTGTATTTTTTGTATATTGTACACTGCACACTGCATTCTGCACTCAACATTCTTTATACTGTATTTTCTGCATATTGTACACTGCACACTGCATTCTATATTTGTTATACATTCTGTATATTGTACACTGCACACAGCATTCTGTACTCAGCATTCTGTATATTGTACACTGCACACAGCATTCTGCCCTCAACATTTTGTATATTGTACATTGCACACAACATTCTGTATATTGTATACTGCACACAGCATTTTGTATATTGTACATTGCACACAGCATTCTATATATTGTACACTGCACATAGCATTCTGCACTCAACATTTTGTATATTGTACATTGCACACAGCATTTTGTATATTGTACACTGCACACAAAGATTCTCGTGACTCAAAGATTCTCAGACATTGTACATTGCGACAACATTCTCAGACTATACATTCTCAGATTCGACAAATTGTCTTGTCTTTTCACTGTGGGTTTATGCATACTTCCCGACGCTGGCCCCTAAGCTAGAGGTCGAGGCACCCGTTTAGATCCCTTACTCACGTAGATTTGAGGGTCAGTGTCGGCGCAGGCCCCGGGAGACTTTGCCCTATCTCCGGCAGTTCTTCGATACTGTATGGGCGACGAAGGTAATCCAGAACTCTTAGCTCTTCATGCTTTCAGCTTTGATTTATCTTACATATTTATGACATCTAATTAATTTATGCACTTGCTATCCACAGGTGACCTGGCAGCCTTGGATAGCTATGCTAGGGAATCCTTGATTTCTATTCACTAGGGCATAGGGCACTTCGCAATATAGGGTTCTGCTTGAGGGACCGGTCGGCAGAGCCTGGTTCCATGGAGAGCGCTTTATGCGCCAGACGATGGGTAACTTCAATTAGGACGTTCCCTCATTGCCTCTACCAGACATGCGGTCCGCAGGGATCTTACGCCCCGAAAGACGGAGGACCTCATGCTGGGTATTGATACAGTCCTTTTTCTGGAGGAGGGGGTTTATGCAACATATCACCATACGTACATGATGCCTCCACTGTCAGGTGCCCGTATCCCCAGGAGGAGAGCTGCTAACATGTCTTTCTCGAGTCGTGCCCAAGCTGGAGGCATTCCTTCGACCAGCGGGGCAGGCTCATCGAGGGGTAGGACCGGATAGATGCCCTCGACTCGCCAGTATGTTTGATGGCCAGATCTTCCGACCGAGTTGACGGGCTGGCAATATGGAACTTCTTACCCAATTCCACTGGAGCCTCCGATGCCCGACCATCGATACGTCAGTGACCCGGACTCATCACCAGTATGTTTTACAGTTTTCATTTATCACTCAGATGTTTAGACATCCATTCATTTACTGATGACTTGAACTTTTGTGTGCAGCCTCCCAGGGAGTATACTGAGGGGTTACTTAGAGTGGTGGCTTCACTCGGGGGCATGGTTCTGTGGAGGGAGACGATGCTTTGTGCCTCCGACGTTCAGGTACTTTTCAATTTCCTCGCATTCATCATGCTTCTGACGACATATGGAAACTGAACATTTCACTGTATTGATTCATTATATGTGTAGAGCACATCTGACACATCGTATTCACACACTATATCTGCATGCACCCACTCCATGTAATTCTTGCATTTGCATCTGATATACATATTGGCTGACGCATTCAAACTGTCTTTTTCAGGTCCCGCCTCCGCGGACTGGGCTATCCAGGCTTTCTCAAGCAGCTAGGAGAGGAGTCTCAGCACGCGGCTGAGGGGGACACAGGGCACCTGTCAGTCAGGATGAAGAGGAGTCTAGTGAGGAGGATGAGTCAGCACATCCTCAGTCTGAGACATCTGCAGGTAAGGACGATGACTCAGGTTCTGGTTCGGAGGATAGAGGCGACACCAAGGAGGCTTTCGAGGGTGGTGACTCTGATTCAGACGGTAGTGCCGGTGCCAGTGGTGCAGAGGCTAGTCAGCCGAAGAGAGCGAGGAGGGCTTTCCGGTCTTGAGCTTGATAGCATTGATGCAGATGTTCTTGCTTTATTTTTCTTTTTACATGTAGTTGTAGCACATTGTACAGCTTAGGCAGTTTTATTTTTCTTCCAAAACTTCTACCCTTTTGTAAAATGTTGTAAAAAAAAAGCTATGATGGGATGAAAACGGCTTTCTGTTCAAAGAGTGTTGTGTTTGTATTCTGAGCATCACATTGCACCCTTTTGCACAGAAACGAAATTTGAATGAAGATAGAACAACGTGTATTGCCAAGTCAGGTAGTGAACCGACGCAACAAACTAAACAACCTAACTCAAAAATAATTTGTTAAACGAATTAACAACTCGATAAACAAATAAGAAACAACTCGATAAACAAATGAGCAACAACTCGATAAGCAAAGCATTTTTAGACAAACAAAGCGACGGAATGCATCCAAAACAGAGGTAAACTCAAACCTTCAACACCCCCATCACGCGGGGAAGTTAAAGACTCACTCCTGGAGGCAAGAAACAGTTGCAAACCACCTTCTTGCTCATGGTTGACCACCATAGGAACCTGCCGACTAGTTTTTCTGTCTGCAGCCCAAAAAAGTAGCTGGTTGACCAGAAAAAGTGATCGGCCGACCACTTGACTTGGGAACCTCCAGTTTTCTGACACTTGTCCTCCAAACAGTGTCTTATCCTTTATAAAGGCTCCAGTTTCTTGGTTCCCTCATTCCAACTCAGTTTTGCACCAAAATGGAGGCGTTTCTCATCCAAAATCTCACAAATTGGATTGCTTCCATAGATGGCCCGGAAAAGGTGAATTTTCGGGGCTTTGGCATAAATGCACTATTTACGCTGAACTGCACCCCTCTGCATTTTCCATTTTTTTATGCCGCGACAAGGTTTTGGAACCCGGTAACACATGTCTTTAGCTTTGGCGGACAATAGGTATGTCCTACTTTCGAAGACTTCCAAGTTCTGATGGATTCCGATCGTGAAAAAGAGATTTTACCACAATTCCGCTTTGGCCACGTCCAAGCCTTAGGATGGATGTGTGGGCTTACTTTGCATGACGCTTAGTCATTGATTCGCGATGGAGTGCTGGATATCCCCAGTTTGATTCGTCGATTTCCTGATCTCGGTGACCGCGGCGATCTTGATTGGCAGGGTTATCGGCAACATGCACTTTGCTTGTGTATGTTGTCTCATTTCTTGCTTGCCCCAGGCTCTGGTGGGTTTAGCACTCGTTTGATTGAAGTCGCCTAAGGCTTAAGAGAGGGCAAGAGCTGCATCGCCATGACATTAGCTGAGACATTGATAGGCTTGGACGTTTTTCATCGCCGAGAGACGGCTAGCTTGGCGGGGAGTCCACTACTATTGCAGGTAATGTTTCCCATCCCATCTCACATATATTTCTCACATCACTCGGCCCTCGGGCTCAGTTTTTCTTTCAAAACCCTTTTCACACTTTTTGTCTCAACGTACACCTCTGTATTCTTTAATCTCTCATTTTAAATCCCTCCCCAGATATGGTTGATGGACAAATTGAAGATTGTGGACTCCTATCCCGCATATTCAGCTCGCAGCTATTTCTTCCGACGACATCTAGTCGATGTCCCTTACGAGGGATGTTGGTGCAACTGGATGCGCAGTTTATTCGCAGGCCGCATTGCTTGGTGTTGTCCTTGGCTCAATCTGTCAGCAATGAGTTACAGTATGACTTGCCAGCCAGGGATTCAGTTGATTGGCATGACACATTATGTGTTCTATTTTCCTTTCTGGTTCCGGCGTCAGTTCAGACATGATCAGACTTGCCTGATAGAAGGGATAGAGTAACCTGCTGCATTTCTAGTCCGAGGCACTCAGCGAGCTCGGTATGCCATGGCATGGAGGACTAGAGAGCTTCTAGCTCCCGCTCTCACTTTCAGTTGTACTCTCTCTGATGAGTGTATAGCTTGACTTTTTAAGGAGGCACAGATTAGGCCTACTTTAGCATCAGAGGCTTCGACCAGCTCTGGGAGGGGGCGTAGGAACACCTGACTCATCCATGCCCCGAATTTATTGCTTTATCAGTACTTTCAAGTTTTCTTTATGAATGTAATAAAAAGAAACTTCAATTTGTATTCAAGAGTAGGAGAACTCTGTGTTGAAATAAATGAAATTGAAGGTTGTGGGTACTGAAAATTCCCCGTTTGGTCCAAAAATGGTCTAAGTTGTAAAAAAATTAATTTGAACAAAATCAACTTTTATTAAAACTTTTCAAAACCATTTTCGATATGGATCAGAACTAGACACGCCTGAGATCTGTCGCTGAGATGCACAACCCCAGATTCTAGCAACTGGAAAATTGCCCCTAGTTTGAATAGCACTGCACCGGAGATCACAACCGAGCTCTTGAATGCAGAATAGACAAAGATGACCAAACATGATCACATGGACAAAGTTGATAGGGGAAGTGTTTATGGCTGGACTTTAGAATGAAGTTGCCTACGTGTCCCAAAGATGGGAATCAAGCCTTATGTAGTTCGGCTTGGGTTCACTCGTGTATTAACACTCTCCTTTTGCGCTCTAACTTTTTCCAAGGCCACCCTTTGCGAGTTTTCAACCTTGTGAGCTCAGTTTTTATAATTTCAAAATTTTCATGCTCTAACTTTTTCCTAGGTCGCCCTTTCGAGTTTTCGGCCTAGCGAGCCTCTCAGGGAAAATATTTCTTCAACTTGTCCATGTTGATCGGTTGGGAGAACTCTAGGCTATCTAGGTCCATCAGAACGATAGCTCCGCCCGACCAGATAGACTTGATGATGTAAGGGCCAGTCCAATTGGGTTTGAACTTGCCTCTAGGGTCTTGAATGGGAGCTCGGTTGTCTTTGAGCACTAAATCCCATTCTTTCAAATTCCTGAACTTAACTTTCTTGCTGAAAGCCCTGGCAATTCTTCGTTGATAACCCTGAACATGGTACAGTGCTTTCAGCCTTCTCTCGTCAAATAGCATGAGTTCTTCGAATCTGCTCTGTTGCCAATCTACCTCAGCTATCTGACACTTAGCCAATACCCATAATGACGAAACCTCAACTTCGATAGGCAAAACAGCCTCCATCCCATAGACCAAGGAATATGGAGTCGCTCTAGTAGAAGTTCGAATTGAAGTCCGGTAGCCCCATAGAGCAAATGGCAACTTATCTGGCCAGTCCCGATAGGTTTCCACCATCTTCTGTAGAATGTGCTTGATGTTCTTGTTGGCGGCCTCAACTGCTCCATTGGTTTGCGGCCGATATGTAGACGACTTGTGAAAAGCCACGTTATACTTGTCCAACAAGTTGATCACTTCCTTCTTGAAGTGGGAACCATTATCTGAAATGATCTCATTCGGGACCCTGTAGCGACAGATGATGTTGTTTCTGATGAACTTAGCGACATGCGATGCCTTCAACACCGCATAAGATTGGGCCTTATCCCACTTTGTAAAGTAGTCTATCGCTACCAAAATGTACTCATGCCCATTGGACTCCTTCGGAGTGACAACTCCAATCACATCAATCCCTCAGACTGAAAACGGCCATGGCAAAGTCATGTTGTATAGTTTTGACGGCGGAATGTTCATGCAATTGGCGTGGATTTGACATTTGTGGCATCGCCAGACAAAGCCAATACAATCCTCTTCCATGGTGGACCAGTAATAATCCTATCTAAGGATCTTCCAGGCTAGCATTACCCCGTTCATGTGTGCTCCACACTCTCCTCCATGGATGACCTCCGTCAGGCGCTTGTATTATTCAGCATCAACACACAGTTTGTGCATCTCGAGATGACCTCTCTTGTACAATTTACCTCCGCTGATGATGAACTGGGTAGCCATTCTTCGAATTGCCCTCTTATCTTTGGCGTTTGCCCTTGGTGGATATGCTTCCTTTTCCAAGAAGTTCCAGACATTGTAATACCAGGGGTTCTCATCTTATACCTTTCTATGGCAGTAAGCAGCTCGTAGGCCGGTACAAATTTCTGGTCAATGATGATTGGACGCATCCGGACTCCAAAAAGGATGTTTATCATAGAAGATAGAGTTGCTAGTGAATCTGCGAACCTGTTGTTCTCTTTTAACAGATAAGCGAAATTCAGTTTCTCAAACCGAGGAATCAGTAAGTCCAAGGTTTGGTGGTAGATTCTCATGTTTTATTCTTTGACTTTCCAATCTCCTTTAGCTTGAGATACAACAAGGTTCAAGTCCCCAATGATGTCCAACCGTTTTGCCCCTAGTTCCAGGGCGGCTTCTAAACCAGCAATGCATGCCTCATACTCTGCTTTCTTGTTCGAGACTTTGAATCGGAGTTTGAATGCTAAAGGTATATGGGAATTGTTGGGTGCTATCAGCAACACCCTTATCCCATACCCGTATTGGTTTGATGTTCCATCAAAGTACATCGTCCAAGTTTCATCTTCGATATGCAGAATGGCCTCATCTGGGAATAGGTACTCAACTGCTTCATCCCCTTCCACTGGGTGATCGGCTAGGAACTCCACTACCGCTCTCCCTTTTACTAACTTGCACGTCACATATTTCAGATCGAATTCGGAAAGCAGAAGCAACCAACAAGCTAGCCTACCCGTAAATGCTAGTTTCTCGAAAAGATATGTGACGGGATCCAATCTCGAAACCAGTATTACAGAGTGAGCTAACAGGTAGTGCTGCAGCTTCATGGTAGCCTATACCAAGGCCAGACAAGCCTTCTCCAGCAGAGTGTAGCGGGTCTTGTACTCCAGCATTTTCTTGCTTAGATAGTAGATAGCCCTCTCTACTTTGTCCTCAGACTCTTGCGCGAGCATGCAGCCCATTGTAGTTTCAGTCACTGAAAGGTACAGAATGAACGGTTTCCCCGGCTCAGGAGGTGACAACACAAGTGGGTTCTATAAATATTGTTTAATTTGTTCAAAAGCAGCTTGGCATCGACTGTCCCATTGGAATTTCTTTCCTTTCTTCAGGAGACCAAAGAGTGGTTCACAAGTCAAGGTTAATTTTGAAATAAACCATCTTATGAATTGCACTTTACCCAAAAGCCTCGCACCTCCTTTTCAGTCCTTGGTGGTGTCATTTCTAAGATGGCCTTGATTTTGGAAGGATCGACCTCGATACCTCTTTGTGTGATCAAGAACCCCAGCATTTTCCCTGCTGTGACACCAAATGTACACTTCTGAGGATTCAGCTGCAGCCTATACTCTCTGCTCCGCTGAAAAATTTTCTGCAAGGCGGTGTAGTGGCCCTCTCTTTCTTTGGACTTGACAATCATGTCATCCACGTACACCTCAACCTCCTTGTGGATCATGTCATGCAATATTGTGGTCGCAGCCCGTTGATACGTAGCTCCAGCATTCTTCAGCCCAAACGGCATCACCCTATAACAATAGGTTCCCCATGGGGTGGTAAAAACTGTCTTCTCCCAGTCTTTGGGTGCCATCAATATCTGATTGTAGCCTAAAAACCCATCCATGAACGAGAGCAACGCATGCCCAGCAGTAAAATCCACTAACTCATCGATATGCGGTAGAGGAAAGTCGTCCTTCGGACTGGCTTTGTTCAAATCCCTGAAATCCACACATACCCGAATTCCGCCATCTTTCTTCGGCACTAGAACAATACTGGCCAACCAAGTTGGGTATTCAGATACCAGCAAGAACCCTGCGTCAATTTGCTTGGTGACCTCTTCTTTGATCTTGAGGGCCCAGTCTAGGCGGATCTTTCTGAGCTTCTGCTTAACAGGTCGGGCCTCTGGGTCAAGAGGGATCTGGTTACAACCTCAGGATCGATTCCAGGCATGTCTTCGTAGGATCATGTGAAAACATCTTTGAAATCTTTTAATAAAGCGACTAAGCGCTCGCGCTGCTCCGAAGACAACGTGGACCCGATCTGGACTAGCCGCGAGTCCTTCTTAGTACCAACATTAATTTGGGTTCATCAACTAAGGGTTTAACAAACCTCTCCTGCTCTTGATCAAGCAAATATTGTAAAACCGGAGGAATTTCTTCCTCGTCGTTTTCATCAAAATTTTGAAAATCTGATTTATGTAATAAATTAAGGGCACAAAAAAGTAATCGAAGGCTATAGCTGCACAATTCTCATTAAGTACTTCCAAGTCGCTTGGTTCCTCTATTATAACAGACTCAAAGGAAAAAAAAAAAAAGACGACCTAGATAGGACTGTGGCATTTGGGTTATCACTCCCAAGAATACCGGACTCAGACTCAGATGAGTTGGAACTTGATTCCGACTCACAAGACTCAGTGGAATTAGGTTCCGGCTCACTACCTGATTCAGTGCTGCTCGATAAGAAGCCTTCCTCGTATTGCCAGATGAGGGAGGGTGCAATGGATGTATCCAAAATGTTTGAAGGTGGGTTCACAGCCATTTCATTTCCAATCATGGACACTGAGAAGTCATCCCCCAAGCACTCATGTACGATTGGAGGATCTGAAAGTAGACAAGCCAGCGCTACCCCCATTTCAATCTATGCGCCCTCGGAAACCTCATTTTTGTACTGTTTAGCCTCAGCTATCGGGTCTGTTTGCTCCTCGGCAACATCATCCTCAGACAATTGCAAATCAAAGAAGATCTCGAACCCTAGCAAGCGTCTCCTCTCTGCATTCAACCATGGCTCTAAGAAGCTACAGATCGGAAAGTCCTCTCCCTCCCGGACAAAGTGTCCGTTCAGGGCACCCTGAATAGGTCGGTGCATTAACTCAAAATGCTTCCCCGCCTGCTTAGCTTTGGCCCTTTCGGTCATTTCTTTGCCTTTTCTCACCCAGTCCTCCTTGGTAGGTAGGTAACCTAAACCAAAGGTATGTGGGTTATGCGGCACTTTGGCCGATGTTGCAACGCCTTTCTGGCCAATTTTCCCTAATCCCATTCCAGGGATGTGCTGGAGTTTGTTATGAGGTACACCGATTGTACACTGACATATAACCCCTCGTCGATAGCTAAGATACTCTGTACAACCTGTGCCTCGGCTAAGGTAAATCCTAACAGGAACACATCTTCTACACCATGTTCAATTTCTAGGACTGGTGTAGAAACCTCTAGCAGCAGATGGATTGAAGAATTCCCAAGCACCATGTTCAATTTCTAGGACTGGTGTAGAAACCTCTGGCAGCAGATGGATTGAAGAATTTCCAAAAACTATGACCACCCCCTTCTCGTGGGGGTACTTCAACACTTGGTGGAGGGTGGAAGAGACTGTCTTTACCTGGTGCAACCACGGCCGCCCTAGGAGTAGATTGAAGGTCGCGGGAACATCCAAGACATGAAAGTCGATATTGTGTTGTCCTGGACCGACCTTAGTCCGAATCTGGACAGTCCCCATCACTTCTCTGCTAGTATTGTCATATGCCCGAACTACCTGGGTAGTAGGTACAAAGTCCACAGGCTTCAACCCGATTGCATATGCCGTCCTCGACGGACATACGTTGATGGCGGATCCTGTATCAACAAGAACTACTGGTATCCATTTGTCTCTACACTCCACAGAGATGTACAGTGCTTTGTTATGGTTTACACCCTCAGGTGGCAACTCCTTGTCAGTGAAGGTCGACGTCGGGGAAGCTCCTCCCGGAAAGACCAATCCTACCAGCTGCTCAGGTGTGGTGTTGATTAAAAGTTTAGCCCTGTCCATTGCAGAAAGGACAGCTTGTCTGTGTACTCTTGAAGCCATAAGCAGTCCCCAGATGGAGACGTCTGCCTGTATCTTCTTAAGCTGTTTCAACACAGCCTCCTCTTCGAGTAGTTTCTCCTTCTGCCTTTTCGCTTCCTCTGGTTGATCTAGGTATGGGGGCTTGAAATACCGCCCACTTCTAGTCATGTGGTCAACGTCTCCAATATACCAGGTATTGTTCGGTCTGTTGTCCCCCTAATCCTCGTCTGTGTGGGCAAGACATAGGTCATCATCTTCCCACCATATCCTGTCAGCCATCGACAAGCAACTATCTGGTTCTGTTATAACTGTTCCTGTGCCCACAGCACATTCAGTCCCTACAGGGGCTTTGGCCTTCCTAACCCTTTCCAGATCTTCGATCTTCTCTTGCTCAAACTGTTTCAGTACAGCCTGTTGTTCAGCATCCTCTGTACTCAAACTGTTCTGATCCTGAGCAAAATTCTTAACACTGGTGCTCTCCGGCGGTTGATTCTGATCTTCGGCCATTTCGGCCATTGTTGATGATATTCCAACCTCTGATTGCCCTTGGTCTGTCTGAAGTTGTTCAATAGCATCCAGCTCATCACTGAGCCACCCAGTAGCTTCTGCTGACCCTTCTAGATCGAACCAGTTGACAGTCACGTCCTCTGTATCTTGTTCTTCAAAGAATTACAGATTTGTAATGCCCTCCTCTAATTCTGCCAGGTCGTTTAGCCCTTGATTAAGTCCATCCTCCTGTACGGCACTGATCTCTGTCCTTACTGGGAATTCCACCCTTGGCTTAGGTTGATCTGTTGGTGTGATGTAACTGCTCAGGTCGTACACATATCTCGTAGACCCCTTAAGCCCTGAATAATCATTTCCATCTGTTCCCGCAATCATCTCGGTTCTATCTTCGATAGTCACCACCACCGGCTCAGTTGGGTTTGGGTGATGTTTAGCATGCACAAATTCGTGCTTTCTGAAATGAACACCTTCGGCTTGGGTAGGTGAGAAGGGGTGATATATATGCTGGGGTCGTATGACACAATTCCAGTTTGGATTAGGTTAATGCGTTTGGGAGGTGGAGCTTGGTTTTGTGGTGAGAGTGGATTGGTTATGACGTTTGGTTTTTCCGGCGATGTGATCACCTTATTGTCAATGAGATCTTGGATATCGTGGCGCAGTCTAAAGCACTGGTCAATGTCATGACCATGCTATTAGTGATTGGCACAGTACTTAGCTGGGTTATGGGAGGGAGAAAGTTTTTCTGGCAAGGGCCGCAGCTCTAGGGGCTTCAAGTGCCCTTTATTGATCAAAACCCCCAAAGCTTTGGATAGGGGCATGTATAGCGGGGTGAAGGTTCTTTGGCCTCTGGGCACATATCTAGCTAGTTGTGAGCTACTACCGGATGCACCAGTGAATGGAGTAGCTATGAGGGTTTTTGGAGTGGTGGTGGTGACCATTCCGACATTTGAAGTTCTGCCAACTGCAGCACTGCTTGTGTCTACATTCGTATCGCAGTTGAATGCCCTCTTGGGCTACTCTCTCTCATTATCAATGAGGCCTTGTTTCATGGCGTCCTCTATTTGCACCCCAATCTCATGTAGATCTGCAAAGGTGGGTAGGGGGAGGACGATCATCTTCTGCATGAGCTTGGGCTGGAGGTTGCGCACAACCATCGGTATCTGGTCTTTGTCCACAGGCCTAATGGTCATCATCGAGGCTTTGGCCCTCCAACGGGTTACGAAGTCGGAGAAGCTCTCCCTTGGTTCTTGCCTAGTTGTCTTGAGATCACAAGTTATGACCTTGATCTACGTGTTATAGGAGTATTAAGCTATGAAGGCCTCAGCCATCTCCTCCCAATTCCTTTTAACAGAGTCCTCCAATTTTGCGTACCAAATAGCCGTTACACCCGACAGGGTTTGGCCAAACAGAGAAAGCTTCTATAATCTGGAGAGGCCTATCGGCCTTAAAATGTTTGAAAACAGCCACAGGTGTACCATAGGATCCACAAACCATCAAAGCGGTCAATATGTGGCATTTTAAATCGGTCCGGCAGAGTCACAGCCGAGTCTGTGTATCCATCCTCAATATCCGGAATGGATTTCACGCCTTGAGACTTTTTGAAAAGCTTTTCAAGCTTGCTCACTTTTAATGTCGTGGGGTTCACTTCGAACTCAAAGGGAGAATCTGGTAGGTTGGTGGGCGTGGGTGCCTTGGACAGCTAGGGTAGGATTGGGGGCGGAGCCGGTCCTGTGGGGATGTCCGTATCTTCCTAGACATTAGCTGTCTCCCTGAGTATTGGAACCTTGTATTGGAACCTTGAATGAGCTCGGAACCTTGATCTACGTGTTATACTCCATGCTCTCCCTGAGTAGCCTGGTAATTACCTCTACCTGTTGGGCCATAATCTCGGCCTGGCGTGTAGCAAATTCTGTTTGACGGGCAGCGTCCTACTGCATGGCATTCATACTTTCCTGGAGCTGACGCATCATCTCCTCGATACCTGCGATACTGTGCTGGTTTATCTGAACAACTGGTATATCTGCCTCTGTAGTAGAAACTGAGACCTCAGCTTAACTGTTCAAGGTCCACTGATCTAGCGACCTTTGTACTGATACACTGTACCTTTTTGACCTCCGTTTATTAACTGGGGGTAAAGAAAGAAACACTGCTTGTCCGTCTATCAGATCCCTGGATCGATTGAGTCTTCGACCTCAAACCCAGAGTGCTCGGGGAATATCTACCTGGTCGGATGCAATTGTGCTAAACTACCTTGCAAAAAGATAAATAAAGCATAATAAGGAAATAAGCAACCAAAACGCGCAGTGTGCTATGTTATGAGCTAAATAAATTAAAGACAACACACAGTTGGCACAACAACACACAGTCGGTATTTGTAAGGTAAACACACTGTCCTTAACTCTGATCACTGTGCCCCAAATTGCTACCCCAAAACTGAATCCGATACCCTCAAGCAAAACTGATTCTCCAAATATTGATGCCCACAGGCCTAATATCCAGACTTGCAAACTGAGATACGCAACCTTATAGAGACATACTCTGACAACAAATAACAAGCAAGTGAGAGCCAAAACACCCCTATGTTGGGGTAGGGTTTTCTTGTCCTATTTTATCAGGAGCTAGGGTTTCACTACGCACACAGCGATTTCAAACAACCTACAATCAGGTAAGCAACCTGTCCTAGTTTGGAATAGTCACTATGGATTCCGATATGCACTAGGTTGAATGGTAAAAAAGAACCGAGGTTTGTGTTCCCATCGTGGCAGAGCCCGCAACCGGTCAGCCTTATGGCACGTTTCTCAAAGCGAGCCTCCGACAAACCGTTCAGGAATAGCATACGGCAAACACGGTGTCCTAGGCGCACCAATGCAAATGCAATGCAAAGAGACACATAAGTGTAGTCAAAACAAGATATCATGAGTTCAAGTCAAGTTCTCTGTTTCCCTAACAGAGTCTCCAGAAAATGTGGACGTGCCTTAAACGTCTCGGGCTCCGCGCGCGAAGAAATGGTGCGGGATTCTGTTCAGTTCATTGGGCTTACCACAGTTCGGACTCAAATGTCACGATTCTAAATCTAATCTCACAATGTGCGATGTGAGACCGATAAATCACCAAAAAGTCTAAGTCCGGCAAATCATTTTGGAAAATTGATTTTTAATAAAAAAGTGCCAAACATGGACTATTTTGCCAGATACTGAGTCGCCACCTAAATATTTTAGTGTTGGGGAATTTACGAAACCCTGACTCATGCCTAAGGCCACGTGTCTGTCATCACCAAAGTTGTCTCGGCTCGGGAACTTGGGTACGATTGGGGAAGGTCATTTAATGAGCACCCCCGCTCGCCCGATCAAAGATCGGCCTATACTAACCATGATATCTTGTTTTTGAAAACACATGTATTCTTATTTCGATTAACTAGCTAATCTTACTACGTGATGCGCACAGCATACAAGTATAGACTAGATTGCCTAATTTGGAACAAAACATTGCATATTCGTTTGTTTGAAAACGGTTTGAAGTTTGCTACTCGCAAGTAGGCTAAATTCGGGATTCATTGAATTGTTTCAATTCAAGTAATCCAACCTTCACCCACAGGCATTCAGGCAGTTATATCAAATAAGCAGTTAGCCTTATTGCAAGCATGCTTTCATGGCAGTATTAACACACATGCAGTATGCTAAAGCATAAACACTTACAGTGTACTCCAAGCCAAAACAAAGAACTAGTTAGAAATCATGTATGATCCTAGTTCATGTTAAGATGGCTAATTCAACACATGTGAAAATGTAATGAAGATAGGCTCGGCTATTCTAGAATGTCATGTGAAATGCAACTTGGTACATGTATTCAAATTGGAATTGAAATACAATGCAGTTAGTATGATGCGCCGGGCCCGGTGCATGCAAGACAGATGAATGATGCAAACATGTGAGCATAAGGTATGCTAAACAAAATATGCCCTAAAACTAACCATCGTAAGCGGTTAAGTAAAAAGGAGAAAGAAATGGGGGTTGGAAGACATGCATCACACACACGCACACTTATTACAATAATGCACCCTCTCGAAAGAGGGACTGAATAAGAAGCTAACTAGCTAATCTAAGCTAATTAAACTAATTATTACACAACAAATTAATTAACTAATCCTAGTTAACTAATTATTACAAAACAAATTTAAATAGCTAAACGCATTAACTATTAAGGGTACAAACCAAAGCAAAAGCTAGCAATCTAAGCATGGCAACTAAGGAAAGCAGTAAAATAGGAGGTTCTCGGAGGAAGAAGACTGGACGCATGCTCGGTCGCCTTGTTCGAAAATCCAATGCGATGCCCTGATTTGCCTCTGTTTTCATTTGTTCTTAGGAACTTGCACCAAGCTCCAGAAAGCGGAAACTCCACATAGGGAAACCTGTGGGAGGGTGGCTGACCACTTTTGGTCTCTCCAGATACCTGCCGACCACTTTTGGTTGTTGAAAAACTAGAAAAGTGGTCGGCCAGCTAGTTTTTCTAGCTGGCCGGCTAGTTGTTGCTGTTGAACTGCAATTTGCTGCAACAGAGAGCAAGAAAGGGCATGGCAATGTATTTGTAAGATATGTGTGCACAACCACCCTCCCTATCATGTCATGAACTCAAGGGGGTGTGGTTTTTGACCCTCGGGCCACTAATCGCGCATTTCAATGCATGACGGCCGAGAGGCGAAGTTGCATAATTCAATATGGAAATGAATACACAAGTAAACACATAAAGCCTAAAACTCTATCATGTATGATCAAGAACGTCGGCGACCGAGAATTGAGGCACGTTTCATCACTTGAAGTATGAAACGTCCCTCGTTTCTCGTGTTTGGACTAACACCTATTCCAAACACAATGCAACACATAACATGGCATACTCAATGCAATGTAATGCAACCTTAGCATGCAAACATGCAACTACATGGCATGCGCAGTGCAACTAACAACATAGCATACACAATGCAAGGGATAGCATGGCATACACAATGCTAAATGCTAAGAACTAGATGGCATACTCAATGCAAGGCAATCATAAGGTTCTAAACACCATGTAATGCATGCATGCATAATGCAATGCAACAGGGGCAACAATATGCAATACACTACGCATACAACAACATGCAAACCACAAACTCAATGAACTTAAACCGAAATGGACAGACCTTGGTCATGCCAAAACAGTGGCCATAGTACTAAAATGAAGGCACCGAAAACACATACAAACATGCATGTTAATTGGCTCACCAATTAAGGCACTAGGTGCAACTCTCAAGAACACTTAAAGAGTGAAAAACATGGAAGTGTAACAACACTAAGGGCACTAAAATGAGGTAAGAAATGATGCCAAATCATGTACACAACATAAGTATGGCATGCTAGGGTCCTTAAAGCATAAAGATAGTAAAGATGACTACAAAGGAGGCATGCAATACATGGCACGAATGCATGAATTAAGCATGGACAAAGCTCAAGTAGGTCAAATAAGGACCTGAACATGCTGAGATGAGGGCTCAAAGGCCTAGGCATGCAAGCATACAAGTTAAGGCATAAACTAGGCAACAATAGACAACACTCAAAAGCACTTAAAGCATGATAGAGGTAGGAACATGACAATGCTATAAGCATTGAAATGTCATGTTAGGTGATGCCAAATCATGTACACAACATAAATGAAGCATGCAATGGTGCTCAAAGCTTGAGGCAAGCAAGTGCATTTGTACTACAAGTATACAAAACATGAAGCATGTAACCAAGGCAACCCAAAACAGTCCTAGAACATGTCAAAATGAGTCTAAAGCATGCATGGAAGGAAGCCAAAACAAGCTAGCATGGAGGGCATAAGGCATGATGCATACAAGGCAAATAAGGTGGATTACACTACACCTATTAAGACCAAGCATGGGATGACTTAACCAATAAAAATTAGAGTTATATCATGGCATAATAACCCCAAATAAACACTGAAATGATGGCTCGCGAGCTAAGGCACGAAGGCATACGCAATGGTTCATGTTAAGGCATAAAGGGTCAAACCCTCCAATGCATTGAATGAGTGACAAATGTGAATGCATGGCCATAAAACATGGACTGAAATCACATAATAAATGATGCCAAATTATTGAAATAGTCCAAGTAATGCATGTTAGAGGACTCAACACACAAAGCTAACAAGCTAGGTTGAACCATAGCTATAAAAAGCAAGTCATGCATGACCAAGACAACACAAATCAGACCTTAAACATGGTAAAACATGAACAAAGTCTTTTCAGAGCTAAGCCAAAAGCATGCTAAAATGACATGTTACAACATGATGCGTGTTAGGCTATTTCATGGAACTACACTACAAGTGTATGGAGTATGCAAGGGTCAACCAAACCAAACCAAACCAAAATAGAGTCATGATATGGCAAGACATCACCAAAAACATGCTGAGATGGAAAGAAAACAAGCTAAAATGACATGCTATTTCATGAAGCACATAAAGCTAGTTTGTGTGATTTACACTACAAGGGTATTAACCATGCATGGAGTGACCAAAGCAAGCAAAAACAGTGTTATGCCTCAGCAAAACAAACACAAATACATGCTAAGAACAAGCTAACACAAGCTTATCAAAGGTGCTCAAACATGAGGCATATGAAGCTAATAAACACAATACAAGGAGAGGGGATGACCCTCTCCTATTTAGGACACCAAAACCACCTCTCCACCACTAAAAATCCTCTAGATTTGAGTGGTAGAAAGGTCATGCAAAGGCTTCAACAAGAGCCTAAAGGAATGGCTCGAAATAAGGGCTAACAAGGCCTAAGAGGGGGTAAATCACCCCAAACAAAAAAGAGATCTAAACAACTATTTTAATCTTGCAAAAACAAAACTTTTGCCAGTTAAGAGCTAAGCTTAAAAAAGTATGCAAGAAGGGCTAAAAACTTAAGAAAGAATGGGGGATTTAAGGGCTAAAGACTCACCCTTGAAGACCTCCTTTAAAGCTGCAACTCCAGTAACTTTTTCAAGCTCAAAGCAATCCAAAAACACCAAAACCAGCTCCTAAGAACCTCAGTAGCAAAAGGATGGTGTTTGAGTGTGTGTTTGTGTGAAAAAGCAAGACAAAACTACACTTTTGAACACAAAACAAGAGCAAAATCAAGAAGTATAGATATAGGCTATATGTATAACTCAAGGGAGTTTTTTTGAACCTAGAAGAGGGAGGAGGAGCCTCCCTCTTATAGAAACCAAAAGGCAAAGCTTCTTGGAGAAGCTAAGCCTCAAACAAATCCCTCCATACACGTGTATGGAGTATAGCCCAAATGTCCTCTAGCTGTGCTAGCTAGAGGAAAATATCTCCAAAAAGGTGCCAAAAAGAAGCCGACCACTTCAAGTGGTCTTCCAGAGCAAAAACTGGTCGGCCATGGTGGGAGAGAGTCCAGGGCATTAAAGAAAGCTAGTGGTGTGGTGGCCGACTAGAAAATGTGGCCCAAAGACCAAGCAAGCCAGTTTTCTGACCAGAAAACTGGCTGGAAAAAGGAAAAGTGGTCTCCAAGGAGAAAAAGTGGTCTCCCACCCTTGTACCACCTTTCAAACAAGGGAAACAAGGTTTGTACCAAAAACAAACCAAAACGGATGCAAGACGAGAGATCGGGGGGCAAAGCACGTGGCCGAAAGCCCCGAAAACTAGCTAACGAGCACCAAAAGTGGTATGCAATCACAAAAGTGGTCTCCTAGACCACAGTGTTCTTGTAAGCAGAGGCAACAAGGTGTGGTTCAAAAACCACGCCAAACGGAGAACGTTATGCTGTCCTGAGACAAGGCGCGCGGCCAAAGGCTCCAAAAATCGGAAATTAGTCTCCAAATGGGAAAAGTGGTCTACGACCACGAAGAGATGGTCTACAAGACCTCTCCCTCCCTCCAGGAAGAGAAACAAGATTCGGTCCACAAACCGAGCCGAAGCACAAAAGAGTTCAGAGGCCCGGAGGCAAGGCTCTCAGCCAAAACTCCGGAGACTCGAAACGAGCACAACATGCACCATCACCGAGCACTCAATCGATGACGTCTGAGTCTTAAGGTCGGTCAAAAATGGGGTGTCTACAGAAGCACTCAAAATCATATTAAGCACACAACCACAATCATAATTAAGATTAATTAACATAACACGGGATAGGGTTATCACAAAAACTTTAGTTGGCAATAGACCTATTCGTGACCAAACACTTTGGTTGTTAAAATTAATAATTTTATCGACTAATTATTTAGTCACCAGATGTACACTTTCACCTACCAGCATTTTGGTCGCTAAATGTGAATAGTGAAATACTGACTAATCACTTGGTCGCCAAAAGAGGAAAAACCAAACCACATTTTGGTTGTCAGTTCAATTATTTTTGTTTATGAAAATAGAAATAAAATATAAAAAAGAATTCCATTTGACCTATATGATATATAATAATCCATCTAAACCATTCAATATAACCTGTAATTTGCAAGAATCATTCAAACCAACAAAATTAACTAAAAAATGGCTATATCATCTATATAATTTTTCATCCACAAGTAATTCCAAAGTACATAATCATCTAATTAAAATGGTCATGTAATCTATATAATTATCCAATTCACATCCATCTAGTATAAAAATTTAAAACATAACAAGGCCACTTCTTTTATTTCCTACCATAAATTAAAAGTCACCTATTATAGAAAACTTGTTTACCAAATTGCTTACCGTAATGCTTGCCTTAAGACAGCTTGCAAAACTATTCGCCGTGTGCAATTCATACAATTTCATCAAATTACCAGTCGTCGCAATTTCCTTCTTGATTATGGTAATTGTCTTCATTTCCATATGAACAAATTGGATATCCTCAGTGGATGGTAATTCTGTTCACCTTATTTGATTATAGATGACAAGGCCTTCTAGTAAAGCCATTGTTCCGACTAGTAAATCCATTGATGTTCCTCCTATTGACCTAGTCACCAGATATCATCCTATTGACACTATCAACCGTTACCAAGTTCTTGGTAGTATCCCTAAACCTAGTTATACATCCGATCTTGCTTCAGATCCATTCGCTTCTTCCTTTCAGTCACTCATTCCTTACCCTCCTAACCCAGTCAAATCAATCCGATCTGATTATGTTAAATTTCAATCAACTAATCTTTTTTTCAAAGAACCTATTCACAAGAATACCCATAATGTTCTTGATCTAGTTAAATCCTATTTCCCTCCTAGATGGCATTTTGTTCCACTCCATCCAGAAAAGTCAATTACCTACTACAAAGATATTCTGTTTCATCATCAGTCAATAGTCATTAAACCCATCTAGGATTGTACATACACTAGTAAAATTGTTTACCATTCTCTTTACATCCACAATATAGTTTCTCTTGATGAATGGAGTCCTTATTTTCAACTTAGAGATTTACCTGGTCATACAATCCAGTATAATTATGACTATATGGATGCTTGGTTTAAAGTTCTCCTGTATCAAAATGAGTCATACAGTCACTCCTGGTTTCTCCAATTTGACTATAAATTCAAGTCAGAATTTCCCACTTGGTTTCTTTGATGGTGGAGTCAGCATGGTGCTATTCCTGTGATCTTCCCCTCTATTTTAATTGAACAATTAAATTATTTCTCTTCTATTTTTAAACTCAGTCAGCAACAAAAACAATTTCCTTGGTTACTCATTTTTATATCCAAATACAAAGTCTTTTGGATATTTAATGGCGATATGCTATTTCTGATAACCTGGTTATTTGCCAACACTTTGTTAAATGGTGGGATAATTTTGAACCCCAATGCATAATTGATCAAGTTCAAGAAGAATTCCCAGTCAATCTCCATGCACCAACACCTGCAATAGTCAAAGCTTAGCAGAACCCAACTGCTTCAGTCACCTAAGGAACTCAAGGAAGCCCAATTCCACCAGTCAGACTTGGAAGCCCAACAACCAGCCCTTCCAAGCCCAAATCTTCCAAATCCAAGTCAGTTCAGTCAAAGCCCAAACCTAAGACGAAGTCATCCAGTGATGAATTGATCCAAATGGCCAAGCTATTGATGGCCCAAGCCAAGTCATAGGTTGGAGATGAAACCTCTGAAGAATCTAGTTCCTCTGAGGCCTCAAACAATAATGATTCTTATGAGCCCCCGTTTCAAGATGCTTATGACCCATATGCTTAAACAGTCAACCATTGGATTCTATATATGTATAAATCAGCTTCAGTCACTACTATTATTTTGAGAAAAGCTGCTGATATATATATTGATTCCCCATCAGTCAACTGTGCAGTCATGTTCCCTCACTGCAAGTAAAAAAAAAAAAAAAAAGAGTAAGAAAATTCTTGGTCACAAAAAAATGCTCTTTGCACCTATATACCTTTTATTTTCAAGCTTTTTAGAAGTCACAAGTTTCATAGTATTTTCCAACTTTTGAAGTCACAAGCCTCACAGTTCCAAGTTTTACAAGCTCAATAGTTATCCATTTTTCCTATAAAAGGGGCTTCTCAGTCAAGACTGAGGCAGGAGGGAAAAGAAGGAGTCCACAATTTTCTCTCATAATTTCTCTTAGTCTCTGAAAAATTTTAAGTTTGTTTTAAAAAATCCAATTTCTAAGGATGTAAGTAGAAGCTGTATTTTCCAGTTACTTCTAGTAAACAGTTCTGTATTTTCCAATTACTTCCAGTAACCAATTGTAAGTTAATATTGTGAGTTTAATTTACTTATCTGTTCTTATTTAAAAATTATTTTATTTAGTTTATTTAACTTGTTGTTTATTTAAGTTCTTAGTTTATTAAATTTATGTGCTGCTAATTTACTTATCTGTTCTTATTTAAAAGTTATTTTATTTAGTTTATTTAACTTGTTGTTTATTTAAGTCCTTAGTTTATTAAATTTATGTGCTGCTTCCGTCTCTTTAGTTATTCTTTAATTTTGATGACGAGGTATATATTCAATATCAAAATAAAAAATACTTAAAATAGATTGCCATCGGGCAAAAATATATTTACTAGCAATATTTTGAACATTTTTTTCTAAAACATATTTAGCACTTTTACAATCAACGCGTAATAAGAAATTTTGATTTAATATATCATCTTGAAATTTACTAATACATAAAACAATAAATAAAATTTCTTGTTTAATAGTACTATAATTCTTTTGTGCTTTGTTCCAAACACCAGAATAGAAATGAACAATTTGTTCAGATGATTGAGGGGTGATTTTCTGAAGGAGAATACCACCATAACCAACTTCAGAAGCATCGGTTTGAATAATTTTGAAAGAATTTCAGTAGGAATACCAAGACAAGGCAAAGTCTTGACATATTTTTTGACTTTTTGAACAATAGTAGTATGTATAGGAGACCAAGGAGGAGGATTATCTTTTAATCGATCAAACAGGGGTTGACAAATTTTCCAAAGGTCCTTATAAAATTCAGCAATGTAATTTAAAGATCCTAAAAATCGTTGTAACTGGGTTTTGTCTAAGATTTCATCAGGAAACTTAAAAGCAAATTCAATAAATTGACTAATAGGAAGAATAGTACTTTGGTGGATATCATATCCTAGGAACCAAACTTTAGTTTGGAAAAGTTTAATTTTAGGAGCAGAGATGACTAAACCATTATATTTGATAATATGGAAAAAGGAATTAAGATGTTTCCAATGTTCATCAAGTAACTCAGAGAAAATGAGGATATCATCAATATAGACTATGGAAAAATGACTAAAGGGATTAAAAATCTCATTCATAATATTTTGAAATTCACTAGGAGCATTTTTTAATCTAAAGGGCATGACATTCTATTCGTAATGACCAAAAGGGGTAGTAAAGGCAGTTTTATAACGATCATCAGAATGAATTTGTATTTGCCAAAATCCACTTTTTAGATCGAATTTACTAAAAATAACGGCTTGACTAAGTCTTTTAATTAAATCTTTTTTATTAGGGATTGGATATCGGGTCCATTCTAAAACCTTGTTTAGCGGTTTATAATTAATGACTAATCGAGGAACACCTCGTTCAAGTTTAGCATTTTTATTAACAAAAAAAGCAGGGCAAGACCAAGGCGATTTACTTTTACTAATGATATTATTTTTTAATAATTCATTAATCTCTTTTTTGCACATTTCCATTAATTCATGGTTCATTTTGATAGGCCGAGATTTGGTAGGAATTTGTTTTTCATTAAAATTTTTGATATGAGAAAGTGTTACTACATGTTGTTTCCTATGCCAGAAAGCACTGGGTAAAGTGGAATAAATAGTATTTGTTAATTGATTTTTAAATCCATCAATTTTGGATATAAGAATTGGATTAGTTAATTGAGTTTCAATTTGTTTGTAATTTACTTCTTCTTTGAGAAATTTGAGTTGTTTGGTTAATCGATTAATAGATTGAGAGATTGAACATTCTTTTAATTGATTTAATTCTTTGATCTCAGGTGGAGATAGAAATTTAAAAGTTATAGCATGACCAAAAGCTTGTGTAGTTATTCCTTTAGGAGTAGTAATGAAAGGATATAATAAAAAGATAAATGGAGTACCTAAAATGACTTTATCAGTCAAGTTTCTAACTAACACAAAAGATGTTTTAAAGTAAACATTATTTTGACAAATGTATACTTTTGGTAATTTATATTTAATATGCATTTGACTGCCATTAGCAGAACTTAATTGTTCAGTAGATTTATGATAATATTTTGTAGGGATTAATTCTTCTTGGATACAATTCAAATCAGCTCAAGTATCAATTAATGCAATAACTTCGACTTCAAAATCACTAATAACTAATTTGACTTTTGAATGCTATTTTTGAATATTAATTCGATTAATTATATTAAGGTGATTATTATCCTGATCACTATTGTGTGGAGTAGTTCTATTATCAAAGATGACTTTGTTTGGATCTGGTTCAGAGTTAGATTCACTTTTTGATCCAGAGAGTGATTTATTGGGTTGTTGGAAATCATTAAGACTTTTGTTGTTTTTTAATAGAATAATACCATCTTCTAAGGTTTTGTCTTTACTTTTTAATTCCTGAATAATTAGTTTAATATGATTAAATTTCATTTTGTAAATCTTGTAAAGTGACTTCTTTATGTTTTTCTTTTTTAAATCGGTCCAAAGTTTTATTCAAACTAATGATTGGTTTATCATGCTTGGGTTTCTTATCTTTATTAATTAATAAAGATTTCAACTTATTAGTATATTGTCGTTTTAATTCAGGATTTTCTAATTTACTAATTAATTCAATGAGAGCAGTTTCCTCTTGTTGAGATTTGCTAAGAACATTGACTATTTTATAGCAGGTATCATTACATCCTAATTCACTTTCATTGTCAGTAGTATCGGTAGGAGAATAATAGGTAGAAGTATCACTAGAGGAAATATTGTTATTAGATGAATTACTAGATTGATCAGGAGATTGATTTGGAGAAGTGGTTAATTTAAATATGTCTAATATTTGACGTTGATGTTCATCAATAATTTGTAATTGATTAAGTTTAGTTTTAATTTTGCCTTTTAATTTGCATTTATTGGAATAATGACCCTTTTTACCACAATTATAACAAGTAACATCTGAAGTAGACTTTGACTCTTTCTTAGAGTTAGTAGATTTTTTATGATATTTCTTTTTGGGTTTAGTATAGTATTTATCAGTGAATTTAGAAGGAGAATATTGCTTTTTACCCTTATTAGAATATTTGTAAGAAGATTTTTGGTTTTTACAAGTTTTTTCGACGAGAAAGGGCTACTGGAGGCAAGCCATATTGTTCACAAAAATTTTCTAATTCATATTTAGCTTTGTGTTTATCTTTAGCAGCTTTTTGACTAAGTTTCAGATCAATGCACATTTTTAGACCTTCCTTTTGGATTGTGCTAATTATGTCACCATAAGTTAAATTATCATATTCTATAATGCCAGTAGGTTGGCTAAGGACATCTCTTATTTTGTGAGCAAAAAGGTTGGGTAATCCATTAATAAATTTTTCTTTCCAAAATGACTTAGTACAGTCTTCTCTAAGCATTACTCTGGAAGTAAAAATATCCTTATACCATCTAAAATCACTTAGAGTAGGGCAAGTGAGATTACTAAGTTGATCATGGATATGAGAATGAATATTGGTTGGTGTGCCTATAAAATGTTTGACTATGGTATATATATTAAAGTATTAATACTATCAGGGATACTAGATCATATTTCTTCATCAAAGATAGGAAAATCATTATCATCCATTTGAATAGCATGTTGAATAGATTCTCGT
Source organism: Camellia lanceoleosa (assembly GCA_025200525.1). Classification (NCBI taxonomy): domain Eukaryota; kingdom Viridiplantae; phylum Streptophyta; class Magnoliopsida; order Ericales; family Theaceae; genus Camellia; species Camellia lanceoleosa. The sequence continues at coordinate 59,767,237 of CM045759.1, forward strand.
TGATTAGAAGTGAGATATTTATCCCACCAAGATTTAAGCATACCAGTAAATCCAGTAGTAATTAAAATAACAATTTTAGGTTGGGTATAATCAGGATAATTAGTAAGGTAACTGTTTGCAACCATAGATAGATGATTGAGTTTTTGGAGAATTTGATGTTCACTAAGACCATCGATATTCCACTCATATAATTTTTTTTAGCAGAAACAAAAAATTGATTGCTAATATTAGTTTCTTCAAATTGAAGATCGGGAGGTGTAGGTTTAGCGTACCAATTTTTGGTAAGAGTGGTAGGGTTAACTTTAGGGTGTGTCATTCTATTAAGATGACAAGGTTGAAATTGTTGTGTTAACTTAGTGATTTCATTATCGCTAGATGTATCAGAATGACTAGGAAATTCTAGTGGAGGTTGTTGTGTTATGATAGTAATTCCTTTGCTTGTAGTAGATGTAGACATTTTATTAAATAATTTTTCAATGGCTTCAAGTGTAGTATTATCTTGAGTAGCTAATCTTAATCACTTTCTAGTACTACGAAGATTAATAAGAGGTTTATCTAAATGTTTACTTGTAGAAGTATGACTAGTGGAGTAATCCTCGAAAGTAGTTTCGAGTTTATCTAGTTGTTTACCAATAATTTTTAAACATTGATTGGTATAATTATTTTGTTCAATAATATTTTTAATTTCAGATTCTTCACTGGAAAGTTTAAAAGGAGAAGCATGAACAATGGTTCCTTTATGTTCAATAAGTATAGTTTCTAAAGGAGGGTGACTAGATGAAACAAAAGTGGTAGGGGAAGTTTTCCATTTAGTTTTTGTAATAACATTTACTTTTTTATAATAATTTTCTAAATAATCAAAGAAATTAATTTCGGCATTGATTTCTGTCATAAATTTATACCATTTTCCAGTAATTTTAGATTGTTGTTTTATATCATAAGTATTCCTATATGTGTGTCTTTTTGACTTATTTGCAGCAGAGGTGAATTTAGCATGAAGTTTAATAAGGTCTGGAGTAAAAAGTTTACTTATTGCTAATAATTATGGGTTGACAAGAGGAACTACTTCAAAATCAGTTTGAGTAAGTGAATTTTGAGATACAATATCTTCTTCTTGAAGGTGTGTGTGAGTAGAGTAAACTGATTTACTAATTTGGGAAGTAGAGGAATTATCAATTCGTTTTAATTTACTATGTGCATGTTGGGTTTGTGAGGGGAGTTCACAAAAGTGTAGTTTCCTATCTCTTCTAGTAAACAAAGGAGCATTGAAGAACTCATCTTCATCAGTTTCAGTAGGTAAACTAGAAGTACTATGACAAGAGGATTGACTATTAGGTCTATTAAATCGGATATGGATAGATCCGTCATTAAATTGTTGAATATTTTGAATACCATGACTAGTAGAAGATTGTTGATTTTGGGAATAGTTTTCATTGACAGTAACCTAATCATCAGGAAGATTAATATATTTCCAACAAATCATTTTTGGAACAGAAATATTAGTTTCAGTAGTGCTACTTTGGATTAATAAGGTTTTATCTTTGGGACTTTTAGTTAAAGCTTGAACATTCAAATTAGTTTTGATACACTTGTAATAAATTCGATAAATTAAAGCAATGTTATGAGTACTTTCTAACATGTTAATATACTCACTAGATAATTGAATATTCAATGTTAAAGCTTTTAATATATGGGGATCCCGTAAACTTAAAGTAAAATCAAGAAAACAATTAAAATGTACTGGTCCATTTATGATGGCCAGATTCCATCATTCCCATTACACTGGCATTATAATCAATAAAACAAGCATCGCGTAAACATAAAAGGACATAAGTATTTTTCCCTTGTTGGGTTAATAGGTTTATTCTGACTTGGATTAATCCTAAATGGATAAAATTATGACCAGCTTTAAGATGTTTTCTGATTGACTCTTTAGATAATAATTGACAAGTTTCTCTTACTTTGGTTAAAGTGTAAACTTGTTCAATAGTTTTAATTTGTAAATCAACATGAAAGGTAGATTGTAAAAAACTAGTTTTGTATATTTCTTTAGTTTTGACTCTAGGAATATTCCAACTTGAATCAATTTTAATATCTTGATATTCATGTTCTTCTTCATTAATTAGTACATCTGCACTAGGAATAGGAGCTAGAGTTGTAGATCTAGAGCTAACTGAAGAGTTACTTCTGAATAATCAACTCATTTTAATTCTATAAAATTAAATCCAATTTTCCGAAATTCATTTATAACTTGTCATGTTTTCTTATACTGGGTGTTCACGCATACCCTTTCCGGGAACCCCTATATCCTTCGACTGCCAAAACCTAAGGACTTACACTTGATTGGGACGAAAGGTGGGTGGTTACTAACAAAGTGGAATACAAAGATAAGTTAACCAAGAATGAGGAGACTGGAGTTTAATTAAATAGAGATGAAATGAGGAAATTAAACAAAAAGAATAACTCAGAAAGAATAACTCAACATACTATTATGTTTTAAATTTTTATCCATATGCATCTATCCAAAAATATAACTAGTCTATCCAAATACTTTCTATACACATCTATCCAAAATTATATAATCCTTCAAAAAATGTAACAAGTGCAAAATAGTCTTGTACAATTTAGCTTCGTGCACAAGTTCATCCATCTATACAAAAGAAAAATAAAAATAATGTCAGGTAATTTTTTTATGAAAATATTTGCACATCACTCGAATTGTGCAAATTATCTTAAATTCAAAAAGGTCCACGAAAAAGTAAAGATAACATAAACAAATTAAAGGACTATCAATACTATTTTGTAAATAAAACAACATTCACATATATATACATTCAATCAACATTAAAATTCTATCAATATCAATGCACTACACTTAGAAAAATTTCATGAGTAATAGATGTATGCTCTTACAAGTTTGTTTAATCTACTTTGAGGTGACCGTTATAATCTTGGTGTTGTTTCCAATCCCCCCCCTCTCCCAAAACGGCCTGTTTTCGCCTTTTCTCACATATTTTTTTTATATCTAAATCCCTAACCGTACTTCCTATCAATAAGCCGCTTGCTCTGACAAGTTTGGATAAAGGGAAGGCAAGAGTAAAAGTATCATAGTGAGGTACCTGATCCCAACTAGGTTCGCACCAAATGTGTATCTTAAAGTTCAAAAGAAAAAGAGAGAATCAAAAAGGGGTTTCTCCTCTTTTCTAGTCATTGATTTGTTTAATTCTTTAACTTCACAGCTTATCTAGCAATATTGTGCTACCATCATTTAACAAACCCCATGACAAAACATTGATTTGTAAAAAACCCAAGTGAAAAAATAAAGGTCAAATGATAATATAAAACTGAGAGAAAAAAGGGCCATTAATGTTTCATGAAAGCAATACCAATTCCTTGCCAAGCAATACCAATTAAGTGAGATCACAAGTGACAAAATAGGTATCCAACAAGAAGGGTGGGGGGACATAATAGGTGAAATGCACTAGTGTAAGATGATGCAACCTCCTGTTTAAGAACAATCTTAGAATCTTAACAATCAATACTTCTATGAATTTGATCTAATTTCCACATAATGTCACTACCTCCTAAACATTGCAGTTAGCCAAGATAGGGCTACGCTTGTATTGAAAGAGCTAATTCAACAGGCCCAAGCTTAATCATATGTTCAATCATCAAAATTAACTAAAAAATTGATATAACAAAATGCAAACACAGAGGAAAATGTAAATAACATAATACAAAATGACACAACAACAATCTAACATAGCAAAGATAACAGAAGATGAAAAGACAATTGAAAATTCAATAAATACTTTAGTAAAGATTTGAAAGTTGTTTATTATTTGTAACCTTGCTTTTGCTGATGTTATTTTATTTTTTCTTTGAGCACTTTTGGTTCTCATTTGTATCTTTTGCACTTTTTATCTTCTTCTAAATAAAATTTCTTTGTTGTAATAAAAAAAGTAATATTTGTGACAAAAAAATAGATACCTAATTGTTTACATCTCCCACTTCATAATTTAAATAACTTCCAAGTACTTTGAACAAAATTAATACTATATCTTACGAAAATATTTGCACACTAAAAAATATCATGAGTGAATACCAATGCCAAATAAATCCTTTATCTTTTATCTTTTTAAAGGAATAAGCATGATTTACCAGCATATAAATTACTCCAAATCAAAATACAATAACAAAATAGATGGATAAAAGCGTAATGAAGACATAATATGCTCATAACAAACACTTGAACCAAGGGAGACAAATCTATATGAGCAAGGAACTCATTGCTATGGCAAAAAAATTAGTTCATACATTTCCAGTAATCATGGTATACGTATTGAGAACATCCATGACTGTTGACTCAGTGAGTTGTCGAATCATTACTCTATTGAACACAGTCAGATAAATAAGCAAAATTACAAATGAAAACGGGTTCAAGAATGGCATTTGACAAAACCCACCGCCGATATAAAGCAATTGTCCAGCGAAGGCTTATTGACTGGTTCATATATGTCATAAATATCGAAGAACAACTCATCGACAGGCCCTAGAAGATCAATTCCTGGCTTTAGTTCAATCTCAGACTGATCAGTCTCTACCTCAAGAGCCAAAACTATAGCAAAACAAAAACCATGATTCCTGGATCATGAAACAAACAGATGGAGATAGGGTTATATTCGAAGATGAAGATTCCATTGAAATGAATGGAAGTTATTGATGAAAACAAAACAAGAGAATTGAAAACGAAATTGAAAGAAATCTAAATCGAAATCTAAATCTAATTCGAAATTAGCTACTTAGAAATTGAAAACAAAGAGAAAAGGAACAATATCAACATATAGAAAACAACATTAACAATTTCAAATTGATCATATTATCTAAAATTAGAAACTTTAAAAATAGAATGAATGAAATTAATTAATAGTTTGAAGATGAATACAAAAATCAACCACACCATATATATAAAAATGAAATTAACCCTATTGAAAAATGTAAAGGAGTGGGAGGTATCACCTTCTCTAAAACTACTCTTGAATCTGTGAGGTACGTTGTAGAGGTAACTCATACGACCTATCCCAGTTGGCTTCATTCGGATCGCCTTCACACTCCAATTATCTGAAAATATGCTCACATCAGGTCAATACAACCAACCGGGATATATATACATACATATTGTTGGAAAATAATGATTTAACAGCAAATTTAATTCAAAATTAAAGTGGGACCCAACTGTAGACACCCCATTTTTGACCGCCATTAAGACTTGGGCGCCTCAGGTTGATCACTCGGTGATGAAGGCTGTGTTGTGCAAAGGTTCGATTTCTTCAGCAAGAAGAGCTTCAAATCCCAACCTTACACTCCATTTTGGACCAAAATGTTTTTTGACCAAAACAATTTTAGATCTTAAAACCCTCTCTTTTAAAATATTTTTGAAAAAGTTTCAACATTTTTCTAAGGCTCGCATTTCGTTAAATGTTGCGCTTTTCGGTAAACCGAGCAAGGACAAAATGGAAATGAATGAAAGAGAGGTGAACTCTTTAAAAAAATCTTTCAAAATATCTTATTTAGAGGTTTGGAGTTGAAGAAAATTGGAGGGGAGGGAAGAAACCTAGTTGGGGAAGAAGTTCGGCATAAACCGTTAAGAGAGAACCGGACAGCCTTCACTAAATCAGGTCTATCCTTTCGTGCACTTGGACTTAAGTTGTGAGGCCACGACCATTGGAAAGTGGACTTTCGGGGCTTCATTTTACACTGAAGAATCTCCTCAAGCCGAGTTCGGATGAGGGAGATATGGCTGGTTGAAGTTAGGCATTAATCCGGTTAGGACCAAAAATGTGCAGTCTTCACTAAAATAGACATATCTTTTTTCACACTTGGAATTTTTATGTGAGGCTGACACCATTGGAAAGAAGAATTCTGGGGCTTCAATTTAGACTCAATAATGACGTGCAAACGAGTCTAGACGAAGGAGATATTCCTGTTGGAAGTTAGAGCCAGAAACCAGTTTTTTCTTGCTAGACCCTAGTGAGGTTTGACGGCCATGTGTCACCCACAAATGGAGTTTGATGGCCATGTATCAGCCAAGAGTGATTTTTGTCGGCCATTGGTGCAAAAAGGCAATTTTTGTGCAAATATTTTCCCTCAAGTTGTTTCACATTGCTCCAGCTGTCCTATATTGATATTTTTTGACCCGAGCTCTCATTTTTCTATATATAGAGGACCTTCTCTATTGTTTGCAAGGTTGGAAAAATTTTGGGAGCCTCTCTCTCTACAATTCTCACTCTCTAGGTTTCTCTCTCTCTTGAACTTTTGTGCACACAAGTAGAGATATACTTCTAGTTTTCCTATCAACCCTTAACCAAAGTTGCTTATCTTTGGGATGAGGTTACTTGGGACCCTCTTTGAGCTCTAGAAGGTGGTCTTGGCTTGATTTAGTGCCTAGAATTGGTGCTTTGCTTCAAAGGTATAACACTTGTCCTTTAAGGTTGTTTTGTACACTTGTTTTGCCATTTTTTCAAACTATTTTTGGGCTTATTTTGAACTATAAAAAACTCTGTTTTTGTAGCCTAAAAGTGTTGGTTTGAGGCCATTTTTAGTTAAGGGGTGGTTTACTCTTCTTGCTTCTTTGCTTGCAAAGCTTTTGTGTCATTTTTCATCACTTTCAAACCAACTTTTTAGGGCCTTTTAACCACTGAATTTCAGAGGTTTTTTAGTGGCAAAACCTCATTTTGAAATCCAAAATTGGAGGGGTTAGCCCCCTCTCCTTGTGTCTTGCTTGCATGCCTAGTTAGCCTCATGTATTAGCTTATTGTTTTAGCTTTTTGTGGCTTAAGTCTAGCATGCTTTAGAGTATATTTATGGCTATTTTGCCTCTATTTTTGACTGGTTAATTCATTTGAGCCTTGTATGGCATGGTTGTAGTGTAATTTCCTTCACTAGCTTGGTGTTTTAGGGCTTTAATTACCATTGTTTTGGGTTAATAGTATGTTTTAGTGTTGTTTTGCACTTAATTTCAACACTTTAATCTCTGGAATCTCCCTCAATTCTTTACTCTTTTGTTTGCTTTGAAAGTGGTTTTAAAACCCCTTGTTTGCCTAAGTGTGAAATGGAGGTGCTACACATAATGGTTTAATCCCTTAGGGGGTTCATTACCAACAGTGTAATGCCTTTTTCATGCCCAAAGCTACTTGTGGTTTGAGCCATCTTTCTACTAGAGGACAATCACCAATGGACAATTAGATTAAGAAATGGTTTGGTAATTAAAATGAGTACACAAAATTGGACAAGTAAAAGAGGCAAGATAAGCATTCTTTGTGTTGCATTGCATGTGTTCAAATCGGACGTTAGTTTGAACACAAGGAAAATGAGACATTTCATACTCAAAAGTGATAAAATGTGCCATTTTCCTTGGTCTCCATTGCCCTTGATCACGCATGATAGGGTGATGGTCCTTTGGTCTCATTTTGCATTCATTGAACTTGCACAATTGGTTTCACAAACCATCATGCAATGAAATTGCTTGATTGATGGTTTGTAAACCTAAATTATGTCCCTCCTTTGATCCTCCCATGAAAAGGAGAGGCAAAGTATGCAAATAATCTATGAGAATACATTGTTTTGCTCTGTCTACTCTCTGTTGCAACAAAAAGAGGAGTTCATGTCATCAATGGTCGATCGGCCACCACTGGCAACCGACCGACCACCATTGGTAGCCGACAAGCCCCCTGTCAGCCACCAATGAAATTTGCACAGTGTGTTCCTGAGGTGGAGCAGAGGTCTTCTGGAAGTGGACAGCTTCTTTGGTGTTCAGATGTGCAAACAAAGACATGCAGCAGCAAAACAGCGGCTTTTGGGGTGGAAACCGGGCGCGTTCATGAGCCTTCTTTGCATTTTCAAGTTTATTTATCGCTTAAATATCTAGTTTAGATATGTATTGTAATTAATTAGTTATAGCTAATTAAGTGTTGTAAATAATTAGTTAGTTTAACTAGTTATTCGTTTTTGGTTTGTAATAATTAGTTAACTAGAATAGTTAATTAGTTTCAAGTTTTGTACCAAGTAGTTAGCTTAATTAACGTAGCTAGTTGGTTAACTTTTATTCATTCGGACCCTCCTTCGCGAGGGCGCAATGTTGTAATAAGTGTGCGTGCGTGCGTGTGTGTATGTTTTTCAATCCTATGTCTTTCTCCTTTTTATTTAATCGCTTTCGATGGTTAGATTAGGGTCATATTTCGATTAGCATATCGCATGCTTGCATCCATTCATTTGTATTGCATGCACCAAGGCTCGACACATCATTCAAACTGCATTGTCATTTCAATATCTTATTTGAATATGTGTTTAATTGCATGTTGTTCAAATCGATCCATATGCCATATTAGTAGCCGAGCCTATTAATTGCATTCTTCGTATGCGTTGCATTAGACATCTTGTATAGTTAGGATCATGCATCTTTCTAATTAGTTTTTGTTTTGACTTGGAGTATTCAGTAAGCTTTTACGCTTTAACACACTTGCATGAGTGTGATTGCCATATTGTCATGTTTCGCATGCTTACCATGAGGCTATGTGCTTAAATGCTGAACTGCATGAATACTTGTAAATGAAGGCTTGTTGTTTGAATTGGAATGATTCAACAATTGTAAGTTTTAAGCTCACTTTGTTGAGTGGCAAATCATGTTTTAAGCCCACTATGTTTGGTGGCAAACCGCATCTTTAAGCCCACTTGAAGGTGGCAAATTCAAATCGTTTTCGCAATCAAACATGAGTTGAATTGTTCCAAGTCTTGCAAACTAGTTTATCCTTGCGTGTGCGCGTCACATAGTAATGCTAGGTTAATAACCATAGTAAGAACACATAATGTTTATAAAAGCTCATATCATGATTAGTAGAAGCTGATCTTTGATCGGATGAGCGGGGCTGCTCAATTCATGACCTTCCCCTCTCGTACCTAAGTTCCCAGGCCGAGACAACTTTAGTGATGATGAACACGTGGCCTAAGGCATGAGTCAGGGTTTCCTAAATTTCCCCAAAATAAAAAATATTTAGGTTGTGACTTTGTATCTGGCAAAACAGTCCAATTTTGGCATTATTTGATTTAAAATCGATTTTCCAAAAAGATTTGCCGAATTTGGACTTTTTGGTGTTTATCAATTTCACAGTGCACTTGTGAGATTAGATTTAGAACCGTGGGAGTCTGAACTGCAGGGCTTCTTTTCGAGTTTCCGAAAGGGGGCGCGAAGAAGGCGAGTCCACACCAACCGCCGGTTGAGGTAGGTCTAAGTAGTTTTGTATTCTCTCAAGTGAGAAGATTACAATATAAAAAATGATGGGCCGAAACCATTGAGTTGTGAATGAGAATTGTCTTATAAAGTGGGCATCAATAGAAGTTAGGCTTGAGCCTAGGCTTGGACTTGGACTTAAGTTTAGTCTTGGTTTAGACTAGCCTAGGCTTGTGTATGTGCATGTGTTGGACTTAGTCTTGGGCATGGGCTATGTGCTATGCTAGACTAGGCTTGTCTTGTTCATATGCTTTAGACTGGGTGTGGATCAAGTTGTGATCTAACACCTGCATCCATTTTGCGACCCATCTAGTTAGATTATTTAAATAGCATTATATATATATATATTTATTCAACCTTTGTAATCTCACCTTTTGATGATAGAGTTGATTATCATTATGCACATAGGAGTTTTGCACATTTGTAACTTTAGCCCTGAAGGCTAGAGTTGATGGCCAGTGATGCTAGGTTTTATGGTAGCCTTCATGGCTAAGACTTCTTCCTACAAGTATAAAAAAAGGCCTTTTCCCTCCAACTTAGAAGAAGAGTTTAAGAGAGATTTTTGATGGAAAATGGAGATGTTGTTTTGAGAAAAAAAAGAAAAGAAAAAAAGTTGAAGATGTTTTTTACCCCAAAGGAAAATTTCCTATCTTCTTTTACTGGTGTTCTTGTTAGAGAGAAAGTGCAACCATTATCAAGTTTGCCGAAGCTATTCAAAAGGTGTGTCATGACCCGAACCCACCCTTATGGATTAAGGTCATAACCGGTCAGTAATCATGAGATTACCTATGGCCTCAAACCTGATTAAACATATTTCAACAGAATTAAGAGCCAAACGGAAGCAGATTTAAAAAATTTTATGCAACAAGTTGTGCTTACATGGCAAAGCAAAACATTTTAGAAGTAGTCTATAATAACTCACACACATATGTATAGAGTTAACATCTTATATTCACCCAGGAACTTTCAGATATGCAGCCAGCCAAACAAAAACTTATGTATATAGGTGATCTAACATGTTCACCAAAATAGCAGAAAAGTAAACAAAAGATCAAAAGAACAAAAACAAAGTCTCGTGCGTGAGACATTCGGGCTGGCTCTTCAAACTGACTTCCTCTCACATTCTTCACTGAGGATAGGTTTGGACCTCTCTTTGCCCACCCACATGTACATAAATGAGAGTGAGTGAAAGTCCAGTGAAGAATATCGAAATAAAGAAATTACATGAATGAAATTTGTAACGGACATATCCTACGGCCTTAGGCCCATTCATGTTTTCGTCTAGTACATCAAATGGCCTCAGGCCCAAACATATCAAATGATCTTGGGCCCAATTCATTTATGTCAAACGGCCTTTGGCCCATTCATTTATGTCCAACGGCCTTCGGCCTTTGACCCAATTATTCATGTCAAACGGCCTCGGACCCAATCAGTTATGTCAAACGGCCTTTGGCCTATTCATTTATGTCCAACGACCTTTGGCCCAATCATTCATGTCAAACGGCCTTTGGCCCAATCATTTATGTCAGACGGCCTTTGTCCCAATCATTTATGTCAAATGGCCTTTAGCCTAATTATTTATATCAAACGACCTTTGGCCCAACATTCATATCAAATGGCCTTTGGCCCAATTATTTTTATCAAACGACCTTTATTCAATCATTGGCATGAAGAATATCCAATTCAATTTAACAACTCCATAGAACTCATACGTAAGTGAGCATTTGGAAAGTAGCACGCTTCAATACATTCTTATTAAGATATTACTCACTGTGTTCTGTTGATGGATTCGCCCTTGCACTTGGCCCTACACAATTTACAACATATCGGGTCACAAGTAATTCAATCCATTCTCAAATTGTCTATTTCTCTTACACCTCTTTCGTATCCCTTTAACTCATTTACAATGTTCAGGCATGCCTAAAAGTGCTTAGAAATTAAAGAGAACGGAAAAAGGAGTGTAAAACAACTTTTCAAAATTTCTGAAACAGGGCTCTCCGCTCAAGCACAACTTTGGTCGCTCGAACAGACCCCTTTGATTTGCAAAAGTACTGGTTGCATGCATTTTACGCTCAAGCGAGACTTTCGACGCTCAAGCGAGGAGTCTTGCAAAACAGGGTCCGCTTGAGCATAAGGTTTGCCGCTCGAGCTACCGTGCAATTCACTATAAAACTTTTGGGAGCTTGATTTTCATGCTCGAGTGAGACTTCTTTCACTCAAGCGGACATGTCGAATTCTGGGTTTTCCAGAATTCTGTTTGGAGCTCAAACTTAAAGTTCAAAGGTCCAAAGTTCGTGTTTTTGGTACAAAAACATGGTAAGACATTACATAGCATGAGAATATAGGTGACTTGAGACCAATTGTCCAAAACCATGATCTAATTCTTAAATCATTTCATATTCTTCTTGACAACATCAAAACACATGCAACCAAGGTTCATAACTACATGGATTATGTATGCATGTGTAATATAGATCCCACTACCATTTTAAATGGCACAAATGATGCTTATAATCATGAAGCTTAAGAATAATCAATCACATGAAAGGGATCTCGAAGATAACCCCTCAGCATTGATACATGGAACACATTGTATATTTGCTCGAATCCTGGTGGTAAAGTGACTCTGCAAGCAACTGGACCAAGTTTTTCTAGAATTTGAAACGATCCAATGTAACGGGGTGACAATTTACCTTTCTTACCAAATCTCAACTGGCCTTTCATCGGAATCACACTAATAAATACATGGTCGCGAACTTCATACTCAAGAGGCCTTCTTCGTACATCTGCATAATTCTTCTGTTGGCTCTGTGTTGTCTTGAGCCTTTGTTGGATGATTTTAATCTTCTCTGAAGTGTCTTGCACAATCTCGGGGCCCAAGTAAGGCCCTATCTTCGACTTCTGTCTAACAAATTGGCGATCTATATTTCTTGCAATATAATGCTTCCTAGTGTGCCATACCGATGCTAGAGTGGAAACTATTATTGTATACAAATTCCGCCAATGGCAAATAATCTTCCCAACTCCCTTGAAAATCCAAGGCACATATCCTGAGCATATCCTCCAAAGTCTGTATGGTTCGTTCTGGTTACCCGTCTGTCTATGGATGGAATGCAGTGCTGAATCTTAGTTCTATTCCCATAGCTCTTTGCAAACTTTTCCACAATCTGGATACAAATTTCGGATCTCTATCCGAGACAATGGATATCGGAACCCCATGTAAACGAACAATCTCATCAACATATATAGTGGCCAACCTATAAGCATCAAAGGTGGTCTTCACAGGTAGAAAACGTGTAGATTTAGTCAATCTATCAACTATGACCTAAATAGAATCCATACCTCTAGGAGTTTGAGGTAGGCCAATAACGAAATCCATGGTCACATGTTCCCACTTCCATTCCGGAATAGGGAGAGGTTGAAGTAGACTGCCTAGTTTCTAATGTTCAGCTTTAACTTGCTGACATTGAAGGCACTTGGACACATACTCTGTGATTTCCTTCTTCATTTTGGGCCACCAATAACTTTGCCTCAAGTCCCGATACATTTTTTTATTGCCCGGATGCATAGCTAACACTGACTTGTGAGCTTCATCTTGGATTCTTTTCTTTAGTTTAGGAATGTTCGGAACACACATTCGACTTTGAAATCTCAATGCTTCATTCTCAATGCTGAATTTTAGTTTCGGGTTTAATTCAAAATTATCGATTATTTTCTTGAGGAACTCATCCTCTTTTTTCCTTTGTTTGATTTCATTAATTATTGCTGGCTCAGCAGAAATGACAGCCATTATCCCAGCTTGTTCATGTAACATAACTTTAATCTCGGCTTTCTCAAAATCTTGCAGGATTTCTTTTTGTTTCGTGAGTAGACAAGCTAGGTTCCCCGTCAATTTTCTGCTCAAGGCATCAACAATTGTATTGACTTTTTCAGGGTGATACTGAATCTAAAGATCATAATCTTTTATTAATTCAAGCCATCTTCTTTGTTGCATATTCAACTCTTTTTGAGTAATGAAGTACTTCAAACTTTTATGGTCAGTGTAGACTTTGCATTTTACCCCATACAAGTAATGCCGCCAAATTTTCAAAGCAAATACAACTGTGGCCAATTCTAGGTCATGTGTTGGGTTGTTCTTCTCATGTGGCCTCAATTGTTGAGAGGTGTAAGAAATCACTCTTCCATTCTGCATTAATACAGAACCCAAACCCTTATAAGATGCATCACTATAAATCACAAAGTTCTCTGTACCTGTGGGCAATATTAACACTGGCGCAGTAGTTAATCGTGTTTTCAGTTCTTGGAAGGCAGATTCTCTTTCATCGTTCCAATCAAACGGTTTCCCTTTGCGTATCAGTTGGGTAAGAGGTACAGCTATTTTTGAAAAATCCTTCACAAACATTCTGTAATACCCGACTAGGCCCATAAAATTGTGGACTTCTGTTACATTCGTCAGCGTAGGCAAGTTCATAATCGCCTCTATTTTTTTGCGGGTCTACCGAAATCCCATCTCTGTTGATGACATGCCCTAAGAAAATAACTTCATCCAACCAAAACTCACATTTATTTAATTTAGCAAATAATTTATTCTCTCTAAGTGTTTGCAAGACGGTTCTCAAATGTTATTCACTTTCAAGCCTACTATTTGAATATATTAAGACATCATCAATAAAAACTACGATAAATTCATCGAGGTAAGGCTTAAAAATTCGGTTCATAAGGTCCATAAATGTTGTAGGGGCATTAGTTACTCCAAATGGCATAACAAGGAATTCATAATGACCATACCTTGTTTTGAATACAGTTTTCTTAATATCTCCTACCTTTACTTTCAACTGGTGGTACCCGGATCTCAAATCAATTTTAGAAAACACTTGCGAGCCCTGTAACTGATTAAACAAGCCGTCAATACGGGGTAAGGGATATTTATTCTTTATCATTACCTTATTCAATTCACAATAGTCAATACACAGGTGCAAGGTTCCGTCTTTCTTTTTCACAAATAATACCAATGCACCCCATGGCGAGGTGTTTGGTCGAATAAACCCTTTGTTCAGTAGGTCTTGCAACCATTCCTTCAATTCTTTTATTTCAGCAGTAGCCATTCTGTAAGGGGTTTTTCAAATAGGTTGAGTGCCTGGCACAATATCAATAGTAAACTCTATCTCCCTGTCAACCAATTCCGCTGGCAATTCATCTGGGAATACATCTGGAAACTCTCTAACAATAGGAATACTGATCAATTCAACATTCATAGATTGTTCAGACAATACACAACACAAATAGTCCTAACACCCTTTCTTGATTAATTTACATATTTTCATTGCAGATATCAGATAAGGTGGTGGCACTACCCCATTACCCACAAACACAATCTCTTCTTGCCCTGGTGGTCTAAATACAACTCGTTTCATTACACAATCAATTGTGGCACAGTATTTAGATAACTAGTCCATGCCTAAAATTACATCAAAGTGTCTAAAGTCCAAGAGCAATAGATCTACATACAAAGTAGCATTTCCAATATGCATATCGCAAAATCGACACACAGATGTACACAACATAGATTCCCCGGATGGAGCAGATACATATAACAAATATGGAAATGATTCTAGAGGTTTACCCAATCTAGATGCAAATGCATAAGTTACAAAGGAGTGTGTTGATCCAGAGCTTATTAACACAAAAGCATCCTGATTACATATAGAAATAGTACTTGAGACGACGGCTTCTGTGTTTCGTGTATCGCCCGGAACGAGTGCAAAGACTCTCCCCTGTCTCACAGTGTCTCTGGTGGTGGTAAACCTCATAGTGTTTCCAGGTTTTAGGATTGAGGCAATTGACCAAGCAGCTAACTTCCCACTGTTTTGTTTACAATCCTTGGCCATATGCCCTGTTTTACTGCATTTAAAGCAAGCCCCTGACTTCCTGCGATGCCTTTTACTACAAATGTTGCACATTGGAGACGTGTCTCGAGAAAAAATAGAAGTACTTGAGGAGCCCCATATTCTACTTTTTCGAAAGTATTTTCTTTGAAAAGAAGCATTGCCTCTTACTTTTCCAATCAGTTAATGATTTGCTCTGCCTGGCTAGATTAGCTTTTGATATTATGGCCCGATCCAGTACGTCAATGTAAGTTTAGCTTTAGTACGTTCACCTTGTCTAAGATACCATCTCAAAGGCCTCCTTCGAAATGTCTTGCTTTCTTATAATCGGTATCGACCATGTGTGGCGCAAATCTGGCCAATTCAGTAAAACTTGGCCTCATACTCAGCTACTGTCATATTGTTTTGCTTGAGTTCCATAAACTCCAACACTTTTCTATCACGGACACATTGTGGGAAGTATTTATCATAGAAAATTTCCAAATACTGTGTCCAACCAATGTCTTTATGATTCTCACGCATCAACATCCACCACCTTCTCGCTTCATCTTCTAGCGTAAAGATGGCTAGTAATACCTTCTGTGTTTCTTGACAAGGAAACACCTCAAACAATTTTTATATTCCAAGGACCCATGCCTTTGCCTTCAATGGATCCAGTCCTCCATGAAACTGTGGCAGGTTTCATTTTCTTGAACTCTTTAGTAAGAGCTATAGTCCGATCATCGTTTTGAAAGTCTGGTCCAGGTAGTGCTGGAGGTGGATGCAGAGGGTGTGGCTGTTGCCACTGTTGCTGTTGTCTCAATGTTTCTACCATATCCTATATTAACCTTTCCATTCTGTCGATTCTAGCAGTAGAGGACTTCTCTAATTCATCACCTCTTGTTCTCACCGTTATCTGATTAAACTTGCATTATTCTTTATACAAAATGTTCACAAGTATGCATATATAATAGAGTATACATATTCAAGTAAATCACAATGCAAGCAATTCATAAAGTATACACCACATAATCATTCATTTCGAAACATCTAAGCATATTTTCAATGTCTTAAAGTCTATGCTCATCACATGAATGCATCCTAGATCTCTTCTAGATGCTTATTGCTCATTTGGACAAGCGTGTGAGTCATAACTCGTACATTCATACCACTCTGTCATGACCTGAACGTACCATTGTGGATTAAGGTCATAACCGGCCAGTAATCATGAGATTGCCAATGGCCTAATCTTAATTAAACATATTTAAGGGCCAAACGGAAGTAGATTTAAATTTTTTTGTCCAATGAGATGTGCTTACATGGTAAAGCAAAACATTTCAGAAGTAGTCTATAATAACTCACACACATATGCATAGAGTTAACATCTTATATTCACCCATGAACTTTCAGATATGCAGCCAGCCAAACAAAAACTTATGTACATAGGTGATCCAACGTGTTCACCAAAATAGCATAAAAGTAAACAAAAGATCAAAAGGACAAAAACAAAGTCTCGTGCGTGAGACATTTGGGTTGACTCTTCAAACTGACTTCCTCTCACATTTTTCACTAAGGCTAGGTTTGGACCTCTCTTTACCCATCTACATGCACATAAATGAGAGTGAGCGAAAGTCCAGTGATAAAATCGAAATAAAGAAATTACATGAATGAAATTCGTAATAGACATATCCAACGACCTTAGATCCATTCATGTTTCTATCTAGTACATCAAACGGCCTCAGGCCCAAACATATCAAATGGTCTCAAGCCTAATTCATTTATGTCAAACGGCCTCGAGCCTAATCATTCATGTCCAACGGCCTTTGGCCCAATCATTCATGTCAAACGGCCTTGGGCCTAATCATTCATGTCAAACAGCCTTGAGCCCATTCATTTATGTCCAACAAGCTTTGGCCCAATCATTCATGTCAAACGACCTTTGGCCCAATCATTTATGTTAAACGGCCTTTGGCCCAATCACTTATGTCAAACAGCCTTTGGCCCAAAATTCATATCAAACGGCCTTTGGCCTAATTATTTATATCAAATGGCCTTTATTCAATCATTGGCATGATGAATATCTAATTCAATTTAACAACATCGTAGAACGCATACTTAAGCGAGCATTTGGAAAGTAGCACACTTCAATACATTCTTATTAAGATATTACTCACTGTGTTCTGCTGATGGATTCGCCCTTGCACTTGGCCCTACACAATTCACAACATATCAAGTCACAAGTGATTCAATATGTTCTCAGATTGTTTATCTCTCTTAGGCCTCTTTCTTATCCCTTTAACTCATTTACAATGTTCCATGCATGCCTAAGAGTGCTTAGAAATGAAAGAGAACGAAAAAAAGAGCGTATAACAACTTTTCAAAATTTCTGAAACAGGGCTCTCCGCTCGAGCGCAGCTTTGGTCACTCGAGCGGACCCCTTTGATCTGCAAAAGTACTGGTTGCATGCATTTTACGCTCGAGCGACACTTCCGATGCTCGAGCAAGAAGTCTTGCAAAATAGGGTCTGCTCGAGCGCAAGGTTTGTTGCTTGAGCTACCGTGCAATTCATTATAAAACTTTTGAGAGTTTGATTTTCACGCTCATGCGAGACTCTCTTTTCTCGAGCGAACAGGTTGAATTCTGGATTTTCCAGAATTTTGTTTGGAGCTCAAACCTGAAGTTCAAAGGTTCAAAGTTTGTGTTTTTGGTACAAAAACATGGAAAGACATTACATAGCATGAGAATATGGGAAACTTGAGACCAATTGTCCAAAACCATGATCCAATTCTTAAATCATTTCATATTTTTCTTGACAACATCAAAACACATACAACCAAGCTTTATAACTACATGGATTATGTATGCATGTGTAATATAGATCCCACTACCATTTCAAATTGCACAAATGATGCTTATAATCATGAAGCTCAACAAAACCATGCTTGCATGTATGATTTGATACTCAATTTTTCATATTTAACATGCTACATGCTTGATTATGCAATTCTATGGCAACTCTCTACATGCATGGCCATATTGACTTGAAATTCATTATAATCAACTCAATTCTTTCTCTTAATTGCTCATCTTGTTTGAATTCACTTAACTCGGGACAGGGCTATCACAAGGTGTTTCTGTATTAGCTAGTTTCGACCGTCGTATGTTGTATCTTCGAAGACAGACGCCGATGTACCTTCATCATCCATCGGGAGGCGATGTATCTGTTTTAATGAAACTATGGTATCACACAAGCTTCAGTTTGCTTCCTTTTACTAGTTTTATTTTATTATGAATTTTGTAAATTCCAACATGTTCTTGTTCTGATATTCAAAGTGGTTGTTTAATATGAATCCATTTATTTTGTTTGATTTACACAATTTGTACAACATATATATATATATATAGAGAGAGAGATAGAAAGGGCTTATATGTTCTTTTATGGGTAGCAGGGAAAGCACAAGCAGAACATCAACTCAGTTTCACTCAAAATGATCTGTAGGGAAATGGGGAAATAGCAAAACAGACAGCGAAAGGGACAAAGATAGAAGAAGAGAAATAGAGAAAGGAAGAGAAAAACCTCAATGTTAAAATGAAGCGATGCGGGGTGAGGAGATGCGCGACGGTGGAAGATCCACGGTGAGTGATGGTGGAAGTCCGACAGTGCTTGTAAACGGTGAATCAGCAACAATGAGTCTGAGAGAGAGAGAGAGATTGAACTTGTTTGGGTGTATGTACAGACTAATAGAAAAATATGAAAAAAATAAAGTAAATCATAATTAGTAAATTGGGCGGTAATGTGAGGGTATTCCCACCAAAAAAATAAATTTGAGTGTGGTATGAAATTTTTTAACTTTATTGCCGGCTAACTGTTTTTTGGTCACTAAAAATAAGTATTTGCCGACCACATTTTTGGTCAGCAAAGATCAAAAGTAAAAAAAAAAAATTCATTAATATTTGGCAACTAAATTTTTTAGTAGTGGTATATGATGACTATTTTTTTTTTTGGTCACAGAATATAAATATATGCCAACCAAAAGTTTGATCACCAAAAATTAAGAGCAATAATTATTCTAAATATTTGGCAACTAAATTAGTTAGTAGGAAAAAATTTATAGACCACAACTAAGTATTTTTTTGTCAACGAAAATTCATATTTAGCGACCAAACTTTGGTCACCAAAGATTAATTGCAAATATTATGTTGGTTATTTGGTGATTAAATTTCTTTTGAAACTGTTTGTATTCTTGTTCTGCTTCAGACTTGGGTGCCAATCTATGTCACTAAAATTTTACTCCTTTGGCAACTAAATTCACTTTTTGTCGACACCCCATTTTTGTATTCTTGTTCTGCTTCAGCCTGTAGACACCCCATTTTTGACCGACCTTAAGACTTAGACGTCACCGATTGAGCGCTCGGTGATGTTGCATATTGTGCTCGTTCAAAAGTCAAAGTCTCGTCGAGTCGCCTTGCCTCCGGACTTAAATTCTCTTCTATGCCTTGTTTCGGTTTTGCGAAACCAGACTCGGTTTTCTCTGCTTTTCTTTCCCGGAAGGAGTGGTCTCAGAGACTATCTCCGGTGGCGTGTTACATTTCGTGGCCGCAGCCATTTTGCCCATTTCGAGTCTTGCTTTTGCGGAGCCGTCAGGCCGTGTGCCTCGGCTCGGGACCGCCCAACCATCTCCGATTTCTCCGGTTTTTGGCATGCACCTCTGTTTTATCATTCCGAGGAACACTGGGGCCTCTGATGCCCACTTCGTGGCCGTATGTCACTTTCGGTGCCTGTAGCCGGTTTTCGGGACCCCGAACTGCGTGATTTGGGCCCCGAGCATTCATTTTGCATCAGTTTTCTCTGATTTTTGGCAGGAACCTCTGTTTTGTCATTCCGAGGGACACTGGGGTCGCAGATGCCCACTTCGCTGCTGAACACCACTTCCGGCACCTGCAGCCCATTTTCGGGATCCCGAATTGCCCGGTTTTGGCTCCGAGCGTTCATTTCTCATTAGTTTTTGTTCAAATTTGGCAGGTACCTCTGTTTCAACACCAGGAAGATCACTGGGGGGTGGGAGGCCAGCAATTATCCCAGATAACCAGTTTCGCTCCTCCGGCGCCCGTTTTGCTCACTTCCGGGCCAATGTTGAACACCCTGGGCATATTTTCTTCCAACCAAAGCTACATATCTGTGATCAGGGGACATGGGAGGACCCTAAGAACTACTGGTCGGCCAGCAATTCAAAGTTTCATTTTTGAGCCTCTCCTTCAAGCTCTATGTTGTGGCTCCTGCTTCAGTGTTGCCAATTTCCGACCTTGGAACCTTGCTCCACACATCTGGGAGGACCCTAAAAGTTGGTGGTCGGCCAGCAATTGTGCATTTCAGTTTTGAGCCTCTCCTTCAAGCTCTATGTTGTGACTCCTGCTTCAGAGTTGCCAGATTCCGACCTTGGGGCCTTATTCTACACTCATGGGAGGACACCATTGCATGGTGGTCGGCCAGAATTTTTGCCTTTCATTTTTGGTCCATGGCCGACCAGGTGGGGTGGCCGGCCGGCCACCTCCCAGAAATTTACCTGGCCGGCCAGCTTTCTGCTTTCCAGCTCTTTCCAGCTGTCCGGATATTTTTCAAAATATCCCGGGCATCCGGGGGATATTTTGGGAGGGAAAGCTTGGGTGCTTTTCCCTCCCCTTTTACACTCTTTTTGGCCTATTTAAAGGGCTGCCCTCCTCCTTTGCTAGGGTTGGAACATTTTCTCTCAAGAGCCCCTCTTCCATAGCCTCCATTTCCATAGCCAAAACCTTGAAAAACCCTTCAAGCATCTAGACCAATCCTTCATCAACTCCAAGCACCACCATCAACAACTCCATTCCAGCAACAAAGAAGGCTTCTTCAGAGGCTTAGAAGCAACTTTCATCAAGGCAAGAAGAGGCAAAAGACTTGTCTTCAAGGGTAAGTTCCTAAATCCCTTTTTCTTGCATTTTCTTGAGTCATTTCTTTACCCTATTTCCCTTTTGTTTTGGGCTCCGACCCCTACTGGTTTTGGGCTTATTTTGAGCCCCTCTACAACTTTGTAGAAGGGCTCAACTTCATTTGGTGTCTCCATGATATACTTGTTTCAATATCACTCTTTATGCCATTATTTTGCATGTTTTGTTTGGCTTTTGAGTGATCTGATTTCGAGCATACCATAAACTGTTAGTAGGCCTATTTTGAGCCCCTCTTCAACATTGAAGAAGGGCTCCATCATGTTTGGTGGCTCTAGCATGCACTTCCTTTGAAATTCTTCAATTTTACCGTAAAATTGCATGAGTTAATCAGCCTATTTGTGATCTGAGTTGAAGTATGCAACCTACTGATATTGTGCTCATTTTGAGCCCCTCTTCAACATTGAAGAAGGGCTCAACCATGTTTGCCTCCTCTATCATACACTTGCTTTGAATCCATGTTTTATGCCTATCTTGCATGCTTTGTTAGACTATTTTGGCTTCTGTTTTTGGCCTTCATCAGGCCTTGAAGGAGTCTTATTTTGGTCCATACATAATTCTTTGTGAAGGGCCTTAAGCCATTTTGTAATTGGTTTTAGTACTTGCTTTGAAATTCTTCAAATTTACCGTAAAATTGCATGTTTGTTTAGGCCATTCTAGATTCTGTTTATGGCCTTCATCAGGCTTGTGAAGTGTCTTATTTTGGTCTTTTCTTAAATTTTTATTAAGGGTCTTAAGTTGTTTGGTCATTGCTTATGATACCTCTCTTTATAAACCTCTTTTGACCCTTATTTTGCATGCTATGTATTGTATATCTACACACTGAATTTGGGGATCTCATCTTCTGTAAAAATGCATATTTTTAGTCCCTCTCTAATGTTGTAGAACTGATTTTTTGGGTTTGAGCATTGTAGATATCACTTGCTTTGTAAATCCTCTCTTTTTCCGTATTTTTGCAAGCTATTGTTGTCATATCTATGCTTACAATTTGGCCATGTTTTGTACTGAAAGCATGCTATTTTTGGGGCTTACTTGCTAGTGTTTTTGCTTTCATGTGTCAATTTTGCATGTATAGCATAGCTGTAGGCCATTTCGGGGGCTAAATATCACATTTCGGGAACATTCTGGGCATCGGGTGCATTTTTATCATCATTTTGAGGCTGTTTTCACTTCATTTAGTTGCTGGAATTTAGTTTGCATGCTTGCATATCATTTCCATGCCATTTTGTGCCTTTTTGTCATTGCCTCGGTTTTGCGTGCGTGGAGCACGCACTTCGAGGCGCTCCGTTTTCATTCATCGGCATCTCATGTGAGTGCGGCTGAGGCCCTCTCATGTTGGTATAAGCCCAATTTGCATTTCGCATGTCATTCAAGATCGCCTCGGTTTGCGTGTCTGCAGCGCAAGATTTCGAGGCGCATCTTTTATCCAACGGCCTATGTGAGTGCGGTGAGGCTCTCATGTTGGCGTAAGCCCATCATTGCATTCCGTATGCTATTTCATACTTTCTCGGTTTATGCGTGTCTGCAGCGCATTTCGAGGCGCATCTTTTTTTCCGATGGCTTCCTATGTGAGTAGGCCGAGGCTCTCTCATGTTGGTATAAGTCCATCATTACATTTCTGTACCATTTTCGTTCTTGTATATCATCGCCTCGGTTTACGTGCCCGTGGGCACGCATTTCGAGGCACTTCGGTTTTATCCGATTTCTCATTTTGCATCATTGCCTCGGTTTGCGTGCCTGTGTGCACGCATTTCGAGGCACTTCGGTTTTATCCGATTTCTCATTTCGCATCATCGCCTCGATTTGCGTGCCTGTGGGCGCGCATTTCGAGGCACTTCGGTTTTATCCGATTTCTCTATCGCATCATCGCCTCGGTTTACGTGCCTGTGTGCACGCACTTCGAGGCACTTCGGTTTTATCCGATTTCTCCATCGCATCATTGCCTCGGTTTACGTGCCCGTGGGTACGCATTTCGAGGCACTTCAGTTTTATCCGATTTGCATCTCACATCATGACCTCGGTTTGCATGCCTGCGTGCACGCTTTTCGAGGTACCTCTTTTTTATCTGACGGCCTCTTACATGAGTGCGGCTGAGGCTCTCTCATGTTAGTGTAAGTCCAATTTGCATTCTCAGATGCCATTTCATGCTCAGATGTCATCGCTTCGGCTTATGCGTGCGTATGCCGATTTCGAGGTATCTGATTTTAGTCCCATTGTACATCATTTTTCATGACATTTCATGTTTTTATGCTATCACCTCGGTTTGCGTGCCCGTGGGCACGCATTTCGAGACATCTCATTTACATAGCATTGTGCATGCTAGGATATATGTTAGTTGCATTTCACGCATATCATGCATATTGCATCGTGTTCGGGATAAGAGTTAGCCCGGGCACGGGAAACGAGGCATGTTTCAGACCGAGTGACGGAACGCCTCAATTCCCAAGTCACCAACACTCCGGATTACCCATGATGGAGTTAGGTTTTATTGTAGCATTCATACACATTCATCCTATATTGAGTTGTGCAATCCGATTCCTCGGCCATCATGCATCGAGATGCGTGATTGGTGGCACGAGGATCGAGGCATGCATATATTTGTGAAATACATTGCTATGCCCTTTCCTGCTCTCTGGCAAAGAAAATGAAGAATCAACAACCTTTCGAACTCGCACGCATTTCAAGAAAAATGCAAGCAGAGGCTAATCGGGCACCGCTGTGATTTCCGCAAGAAAGGCATCCGCATGCATCATTTCATCATCCGGCAAGAGTAAGGTCCACGGCTTGCATGCCAGTGTTACTTTTTTTTGTAATTATTTTGTTATTTAATTAGAAATCTGTAATATTCTTTCATTCGGGACTGTATATTTATTCGGACCCTCTGCGCGAGGGCACAACTGTAATAAGTGTGGGTGAGTGTGATGTATGTCTTCCAACCCCCATTTCTTTCTCCCTTTTATTTATCCGCTTACAATGGTTAGATATAGGGCATATTTCAATTAGCATACAGCATGACAGCATGTTTGCATCATTCATCTGTTTTGCACGCACTGCTCGGCGATCATACAAATCGCACTCAGATTTCAATTCCAAATTGAATACGTGTTAGTTGTAGCATCATCATATGCCATCTTTAGAGTAGCCGAGCTCGCTATAGTTCGTGATCTTTGCATGTGTTGCATTAGGCATTTCAAGATATTTAGGATCATGCATGATTTCTAATCATGCTTTTGGCTTGGAGTACTCGGTGAGTTTTATGCTTTAGCATCCTTGCATGCGTGAGTGTTGCCATGATAGCATGTTTGCCATGAGGCTATGTGCTTATGTGATATAACTGCCTTGAATGCCTGTGGGTGAAGGTTGAGTTATTTGAATTGGGACAATTCATCAAATGTTTGTTTTAAGCCCACTAGATTGTGGCAAAACCATGTTTTAAGCCCACCCGAGGGTGGCAAATCCGATTTTAGCTCGTCATGCAGCACCATCACATCATTTTCAAACAAACAAACATGAAATGTTTCGCCCAATCTGACGGCCCATTTATACTTGTTTGTCATGAGCATCACATAGTAACCTAGGCCAATAATCGGAATAAGAACGCACAAAGTTTTCAAAAACATATATCATGGTTAGTAGAGGCGGTCTTGCCGATCGGGCGAAAGGGGTGCTCACGATGTGACCTTCCCCAATCGTACCCAAGTTCCCGAGCCAACTTTGGTGATGACGGACACGTGGCCTTTGGCACTGAGTTAGGGTTTCCTAAATTTCCCATTTAAAAAATATTTAGGTGGCGACTCTGTTATCTGGCAAAGCAGTCCATGTTTGGCACTTCTTTCAAAAAATCTGTTTTTCTCAAAAACGATTTGCCGAATTTGGACTATTTGGTTCAAGATTTGGAACCGCAACAAAATCGAGTCCGAACTGTAGCGAGGTCCCCCGCAGGCGTTGTTACAAAGCCTCATGTTCATTGATGTCATATTCCCTAAAGAACACACCATAAATGGAATTAACTTGTATAAATCAGCTAGTACTTTTTTAGAGTATAGCATGATGTCTATAAGTTTCTACTAGTGTGTAGCAATACCTTACCAGTGGCCTCCCATAAGCTTATATAAATATGTTGTCTACATATGACTCCGGTACAAATCTATTAAGCCAAATTGTCATGCCCCAAAATTTGAACAATTAAATATTAAATTAGGACTAAACCCCAATCAATATTTTATCATCCAAATCCTAAGGGTGAAACAAAATCTAAACGTTCACGTCTCCAAAGGGTTTAAGTAAATTTCCATCCTCAAAAGATTACAAAGGATAAAAAAAAACTAACAAAACACCAACCAAACCATCCACCATAATTTCATAACTAACAAATACCTCCAACATTAAAGTAACAATAAATAGTCAAAATAACTTAAATAATGTAAAGTTACAAACTATGCCAAATTATCAAAATACTAAGTTCATAAAAAAAAATACATAAAGTAATATCAACCCTAAGCTCAAGAAAACAAAAGAAGTCCAAATGACATGTCCAACAACTATAATTATTTCTCTTCACTACCGTAGTCCCAACTAATCCTGCAGAGGAAGCTCAGCTGATCTCAAACAGAATGCACCTGAGATGCAAAGAGACAAAACGGGTCAATAGACAAGTATATTGGTATGAGTACAAATATTTGACACTTACATATCCACCGGAAACAAATAAAAATACATTTAATTTTTATTACGAGACAAGGCAAGTAGTTTCATCTGCACCGAGACGAATAAGTAGTTTTCCAAGATTTGGTGGCATTTAGTTTCTTGCCCGTAGACAACGAAATATAAATTGAGTATAAAATAAACAAAATAAAAATAAAAATATGGTTAGATCAGCCCTACATAAAAGTTAGTAAGACCCACCATTCTGCAAAAAAATAAAGTTAGTATAATTTAATCATAAGCAACTTACTGAAGAAGTATAAAAATGCACCGTTTCATGCTTAAATAATTCAAATTGACCAAAACTCAAAGAACAAAAGTTGTATATAATCAAAATTTCCTAAAAGTAATTGTGAACGAATTTTGTAGAAACTGAACAGGTTGAGAGAAAAGCTTGATAGAACAACCTAGATGGAATTCAACCAAAAAATTTGAAGCTGAAAATGAAAAGAAACTGCCCTTTCATTTCAGAAAAGTTCAAAACACGAATGTGGACTCGCCTTTTTTCGCGCTCCTCCTCTTTGAAAGGTTTGAAATGAAGGCCTCACAGTTCGGACTCCCGCGTTTTTGAATCTAGTCTCACAAGTGCAATGTGAAACTGATAAACACCAAAGAGTCAAAATTCGGCAAATCTTTTTGGAAAATTGATTGTAAATCAAATAATGTCAAAATTGGACTATTTTTCCAGATACAGAGTCACCATTTAAATATTTTTATTTTTTTGGAGAAATTCAGAAAAACCTGACTCGTGCCGAGGGCCACGTATCCGCCATCACCAAAGTTACCTCGGCTCAGGAACTTAGGTAAGAGAGGGGAAGGTCATGAATTGAGCACCCCCGCTCGCCCGATCAAAGATCGGCCTCTATTAATCATGATATTTTCTTTTATAAACATTATGCATTCTTATCCTGATTATTAAACTAGCTTTACTACGTGATAGGTACAATCAAGTATAGACTAAAATTGCAAGAATTGGAACAATTCAACTCATGTTTGTTTGTGAAAATGGTTTGAATTTTGCCACCTCAAGTGGGCTTAAAGATTACGGATTTGTGTAGACACCCCATTTTTGATCGCCCTTAAGACTTGGGTGCTACTAATGGGTTACTTGGTGGAGAAAGATGTGCAGGGCGAAGGTTCATTTTCTTAGGCAAGGAGAGAGACAAATCTCAACTTCACACCCCATTTTGGACCAAAGCTATTTTGAATGGTTTGTTAGACTTTAAAACCCTCTCTTTCAAAACATTTTTGAAATAAAGTTTCTACAATGTTCCGAGGCTCACATTTTTGTCAAATGATACGCTTTTCGGTAAACCGAGCAAGGACAAAGTGGAAATGAATGAAAGAGAGATGAAATCTTTCAAAACACCTTACTTAGGGGTTTGAAGTTGAAGAAAAGAGGAGAAGAGGGGAGAAAATAGGTTGGAGAAGAAGTTCGGCAAGGATCGCCAAGAGAGGGACGAGCAGTCCTCGCTAAATCAAGCTTATCTGTCTATACACTTGGAGTTAAGCTATGAGGCCACCACCGTTGGAAAGAAGACTTCCAGGGCTTCATTTCTCATTCAAGAATCTCCTAGAGCCAAGTCCGGGTGGGGGAGATATGATTGGTTGAAGTTGGGTATCGTCCCGGTTGGATCGAATCTGCGCGGCTTCACCAAAAAGGGCATAACTTTTTGCACAGGAGGAATTTTAATACAAGGTTTGCGCCATTGGAAAGCTAACTTCCGGGGATTCAATTTGGACACCCAACGGCCATTTTTTTGACCTTGAAAGGGCTTATCGGCAATCTATTTGGCCGACCGGCCATTTATTTTGGCCGGCGACCTCCTTTTCTGGCCGGTTTAACCTTTTTGCACCTTCCAGGCATTGTGCATGCCAGCTGTGCCAGCTGGGATACACAGACCCGACCCCCCATATACATGTGTGGCCATTTTGAGCCTTTGCACCCCTTTTGATCCAACCTTTTGCACCCCTTTGATCAAGCTTCTTGAGGAAGCTTTGACAAAGGGTCAAGCTTCCTCAAGAGGCTTGGACCCTTTGGGATAGCTTCTCTTAGAAGTTTGGACCCCTTTGACCCTTTGTAGCTTGTCTTAGAAGCTTAGCCTTGCCTATATAAGGAGCTCTCCTCCTCCATTGTAAAAGGTTGGTTGGTGGAGCAAAAAACTAGAGATATATAGATATATATCTGATATATATACACACTCTCCTCCATATCCTCCATAGCTCCCTTCTCCAAAGCTCAAAAGTCTATTACTCTTGGCCCTTTGCACTACAACACCTAGCACCACCCCACCACCTCCATTTCTAGCAGCTTGGAGGGTCTTCTCAGAGGCTAGGAGGCACCACTTCTCAAGCCAAAAGGCAGCTAAGGGTTGGTCTACAAGGGTGAGTACCTTTTCCCTTATTTTGAGCCCATTTTTGTATCCTATCTTAGCCATTCTTTCTTGTACATTTGAGCTCCGGCCATAACTGAAAGTAGCATTTTTTTGAGCTCTATTTCATCTTTTATTAAGGGCCTCTCACTGTTTGAGGCCTCCATTTTGCACTTGCTTCATTATCCCTCTTATATGCCTATTTCTTGTGTAGCATTTTAGGCCTGTGTGTAATCTGTTTTGAAGCATGTTGTAAACTGTAAATAGGCTCATTTTGAGCCCTTCTTTAACATTTTAGAAGGGCTCATCACTGTTTGAATCCTCCATGTGCTGCCGGCTTTGATATCCATCTTTTGACCCTATTTTTGCATGATTTATTAGCCTATTGTGCTTCTATTTTTGGACTTTGTTCTGAACTGAAAATGGCCCTATTTTGACCCCATCTTCATGTTTCATTAAGGGTCTTTTGTTTTTTGGAGTATCCTTTGTATACTTTGTGTTGCAAGCTCTCTTTTTGGCCTTATCTTGCATAGCATTTTGAGCATATTTTTACACTGTTTTTGGTCTGGTTCTAAACTGCAAAAGGTCATATTTTAGGTCCCTATTCAACTTTGTTGAAGGACCTTCATCTGTTTGGCGCCGGCATGCATCAGTTGCTTCTTTGTCCCCATTTTGACCCATTTCTTGCATGAGAATTTTTCCATATTTGTGTCTGTTTTTGTGGCTTGACATAAACTATAAAGTATCATGTTTTGGGCCCCTCTTCAACATTGTAGAAGGGCCCTTCTCTCTTTAGGGTCAGCATCTGTTAGTTGCTTCATTATCTTGCTTTTGGGGCCATTTTTGTATGCTAGTTTAGCCCCATATGTACTCACTGTTTGGCCATGCTTAAAACTATAAACATGCTTTTTTTGGGTCTTCCTTGCTTCTGTCTTTACACTTCATGTTCAAATAATGCATGCATTGCATAGCTATAGGTCATTCCATATGCCAAATTTCATGTTTCGGGACTCGTTCCATGCATCGGGTTTCATTTTATCATGTTTCGGGGCTGTTTTGCATCTCATCTCGCTACTGAAATTTGCGTGATAGTATGTCATATTCCATGTTTTGCCATGTCTTGTTAGAGTGGCATTCCGTACCGTAGGTTCGGTCCTTGGTTTGCGTGCACGCGTGTACGCATCTCGAGTTGTCACTTTTTTTTTTTTTTTTTTAATCTTATGGCCTCCTATGTGAGTGTGGCTGAGGTCAACTTGTATTGGTGTAAGCCCATCTTGCATTGTGTATGCCATGTTACAATGCGTTGTGCATGTTATGTTGTTGCATTGCGTCATGCCTTGCATGCTTGTTCGCATACTCATATTGCATATTTAGCTCGCATGCTTAGGTTGTTGCATTTGGCATGCATCCCTTGCCTCTTGATCAAGCATGATAGAGGTTAGGGCCTCTGATGTGTTTTGTGCTTGCATTTCATTTGATATCAAAGTTGCTAACTTGGCTTTTGGGCCATCATGCGTTGAAATGCGTGATTGATGGCCCGAGGGTCGAGGGCCATACTCCTTGAGTCCATTGCATGATAGGGAGTGTGTATGTGCATACATTTGTCTGAAAATTCTATGCCATACATTGCTTGCCCTCTGCTGCTGTCAATTACAGGTTCTGTAGGAAGTTTTGGTCGGTCGGCTAAGTATAGTGCCGACCGGCAAAACATTTGTGGCCGATATCTCCAAAGATGGCCGGTGATCATCCCATTCGGCCGGTGGTGTTTTTACTTGGCCGGTGATGTTTCCCAGTGTCAAAAGAAGCAATCCTGAGACTTTGGCAATTTTCAGAGGAGTAGAGCAGTGTAAACAGAGGCAACAGTGCTATGGCAGCGAGTTTTCCGGGTGAAGCCAATCCGAGCATGTGTGCATCCCTCTTCCTGAGGCCTTTTACTGCTTTCAGTAGTTTAATTAATTTGTTAATTAATGAGGTGGTCTGTAACATTTAATTAGCTTGTAGGTTAATTAAATTTGTATATTCTTTTTGTCCCTCCGAGTGAGGGTGTATTTGTAATAAGTGTGCGTGAGTGTGTGTATGTCTTCCAACCTCACGTCTTTCTTCCCTTTTATTTACCTGCTTATGATGGTAGACTAGGGCATATTTAAATTAGCATAACAGCATGACAGCATGTTTGCATCCATACAGTTGTTTACATGCACTGGGTTCGGTACATCACGCTAACTGCATTGTACTTTAATTTCCAAATTGAATACGTGTTATTTGTAGCATTTCACATGCCATGTTTAGGATAGCCGAGCCTGTCTAGATTACATTTTGCATGTGTTGCATTAGCCATCTTAACATGAACTAGGATCATGCATATGATTACTAACTAGTTTCTGTTTTGGCTTGGAGTACTCGGTGAGTTTTATGCTTTAGCATCCTTGCATGCATGTGAGTGTTGCCATGAATAGCATACTTACCATGAGGCTAATTGCTTATGTGATATAACTGCCTGAATGCCTGTGGGTGAAGGTTGGGTTACTTGGAGTGGAACAAATCATTGAATGTTTGTTTTAAGCCCACTAGATAGTGGCAAAATCATGTTTTCTAAGCCCACCCGAGGGTGGCAAATCCACGTCTTAGCCTACCTGCGGGTAGCACCATCAAACCATTTTCAAACAAACAAACATGAAATGTTTTTGTTCCAATTCAGGCGACCCGGTCTATACTTGTATGCTATGCGCATCACATAGTAACCTAGGCTAATAACCAGAATAAGAACACACAATGTTTTCAAAAATAGATATCATGATTAGTAGAGGCCGGTCTTTGATCGGGCGAGCGGGGGTGCTCACGAAGTGACCTTCCCCAATCGTACCCAAGTTCCCGAGCCGAGGCAACTTTGGTGATGACGGACACGTGGCCTGTGGTCCCGAGTCAGGGTTTCCTAAATTTCCCAAAAATAAAATATTTAGGTGGTGACTCTGTATCTGGCAAAACAGTCCATGTTTGGCACTTCTTTCAAAAAAATCTGTTTTCTCAAAACGATTTGCCGGATTTGAACTCTTTGGTTCAAGATTAAGAACCGTGACATCGAGTCCTTGAACTGTAGTAGACCCGCAAAACAAACGAAACGGGAGTCATCCTCCCGGGGCGTTCGGGGACGTCTACAATTTGCCACCAAACATAGTAGGCGTAAAACATGATTTGCCACTCAACAAAGTGGGCTTAAAATGCGCATTTGTTGAATTGTTCTAATTCAAACAACAAGCCTTCATCCACAGGCATTCATACAGTTTAACATTTAAGCATATAGCCTCATGGCAAGCATGCTAAATATGGCAGCATTCACACTTATGTAAGCATGCTAAAGCGTAAAAACTTATATAGTACTCCAAGCCAAAACAGAAACTAGTTAGAAAGATGCATGATCCTAACTATGTTAAGTGTCTAATACAACACATGCGAAGAATGCAATTAATAGGCTCGGCTACTAATATGGCATATGGATCGATTTGAACAACATGCGATAAAACACGTATTCAAAGAATTATTGAAAGTGCAATACAGTTTGAATGATGTGCCGAGCTTCAGTGCATGCAAGACAAATGAATGGATACAAGCATGCGATATGCTAATTGAAACATGTCCCTAATCTAACCATCAAAAGCGATTAAATAAAAGGGAGAAAGACGTCAGGTTGGAAGACATACACAAACGTACGCACACTTATTACAACATTATGCCCTCGCAAAGGAGGGTCAGAATGAATAAGTCAAGCTAATCTAATTAAACTAATTAGACTAATTATTACAAATCAATCGAATAACTAGTAAACCAATTACTAATTATTATAATACTTTAATTAACTAGTAAACTAATTAATTAAGACACATGCACACTAACTAATCATGCAAGGCACTAAACTATGTTGCCACTGCTCCACCTCAGGAAGTAGAAGATGCATCGTTTTGCTCTCGAAAGCCTCTGTTTGCAGGGTTGAGCATACTTCAAAACCTTTCTGCTCCACCTTACCAAATCTTTGCTGAAGGTTACACTAGTGGCCTGCCGGCCATGGATGGCTGCTACCGGCCATTTGCCGGCCAGAGTGGTACACTGCCGGCCAAAAATGAAGCCTTGCCGGCCATTGATGAGGCACTACCAACCACTGATGCTCTGAATAATCATACTGCCACAGAGCAAAAGGAAGATTTTTCCAAGGGTTTGTTTGTACTGTACCCCTCCTTATCATCTCAAAACCTCAAAGGAGTGAAACAACAACAATATTGTAAAAAACGCAATTATCTGTTATTTTGTGTGGGAATGTCGCACGAAATCGATTGTAAGCGCGCATTTGAATTGTAGATTGAAATATTGTTACTAGTAAAATAATTTCTTATTAGCACAATTATTGGTTACAAATTATTTTACAATTGTCTCCGTTGTACATTTCCTTTCTGGGCTGATGTGGATCCTTCCAGTGCAGCTTTTACAGCTTCTCCTATTAATTTAGCCGCGTCGTCTGTAGTGAGTCTTGATGATTCTGAGTTATTGGATCCGGCCTCGCTTACTGATGGGCCTATGTCAACTGGGCCGCTAGGCTGATTATTTGGCCCAGTGTTGATTATTGATGGGCCGTGGGTCGGCAAAATTATGTCATGCCGATTGAATGGTCCAGGCCCATCCCGAATTGAACTTGCTGACATTCGTGCCGCCATTATTCTTTGGGCCGATGAACCATATTGGCCCATTGGTGCTGACAATGTTCTTGTGGACTGAAAATGTGATTCGGAATTGGAGCGTGTTAGTCTTGCCTTCTCCACTTTCCGGTCCACGTGCCAAATATCCACGTGGCTGTTGTTGAATACCTTGGACAAAACAGTTATTAATGGCGGCCGATAAGTAATTTCATCTGGGAACGATGATGTTTGGAAAGCCAGTGTGGCGTTCATTTTGTAATATTTCACATCATCGTTAATGTTTGTTTGTAGCAATCTGTACGACGTTGTCCATGGGCATCCTTTCTTATCTGCGGCAGCATATGCGTTTCCAAAGTATGTGATGTCTACTGGGCATGTAACTGGAAACGTAAAGCGGGCCTGTAATTGATCATCGGCTCGTAACCGTGTGTCTCGTATTTCCACTTCGACGCGACCACTAGAATTAAATGGACACTGTGGCCTGTAGCTTAGCTTGCATTTGTCAATTATCATAGACTTGAACGTCAGTTTTTGCCACACCGTATCGCCTATCTTTGGATTTGTTATTGGTATATTGGATACTGGTAAGTTTGATGTCGCATCTATGATTTGGGTTTCCAAATCTCCCTCTTCATTTACGTGGAGGTCATCTATAAGATCAACTTGCTGTATTTCTTCAGACATTATGATAGCGCAGCGGTCTGCTAGAATTGTCAGATACACAATTCTGGTATGGGGCATCAATGGCTAATATGATCTTAGATATTCCATTTTATAGAGTTGGGAGAATAATTAATTTAAAACGACGTCTCTAAAACGACATCGCATTGATGCCATAACTCACTCTCTATGACGTCACTACCTCTCTCGGATGACGCAAATCACTCTCCCAAAAACTATACTGGTGGAAGAGAGTTAGGGAGTAAGTTATATAGGTGCCCAGGAGCATCCCACTAATATTACCTGGGACGCTCCCCCCCCCCCCACGCTACCTGTCGTCCCTCGATTGGTGCTCCCTTCCGCATTTTGAGGCGTGTTGTCTGCTAGTGTCTCTGCTCCGCGCCCAGATCTGCGGCCAGGATTAAAAGTTGAAAAAGGCAAGCGCAAGTGGGAAATTTAAATTTAAAGGGAAACGCATGCGGAAAGGTGGAGCAGTTAACATACATATGGCCCACGATTTGGTGTAATGCCCCCGTTTGTGATCTGTTATTATTCTTGGCCAATGTTCCAAACCTAAAGAGAGATTATTAGAGAAAATTAGGGAGTTGTTCACAGCCAGGCCACCAAATTATGTGAGGGTTGCACATGAATTACATGAGGACGGGCAACCACATCTCCATGCTCTTGTCCAATTTCCATACCGTTTTCAGACGCAGAATGAGCGGTTCTTCGACGTGACTCACGATCGAACTAATCGCCATTTCCATCCCAATGTTCAAGGGGCTTTCAACCATCAGAATGTGCTGGAATATATCTCCAAACACGGAGACTACACGGAATGGGGCGAATTCCGTGAGGGGGGCCGCTGCGCTAACCAGAATAACAAAGAAAATATATATCGCGATGCACTTGCTGCCACCACCAAGGATGAAGCACTGGCACTGGTAAGAAATGGCGATCCCAAATGTTTCTGGCTCAATTATGACAAGTTGTCATCCAATTATGATCGGATTTCATTTAATCCGCCATTGTCGTATGTTCATCCATTTACAGACACAGTATGGGCCATCCCAGCAGATATACAGCAATGGGTTGTTGACAACATAAAGGACGAGGCATTACATTAATTTAAATTTGCAATGGAACCGTCTGATCCGGACAGATGTATCGAACCACATCCAATGCGGCTGTTCGTTATTCCATACGAACAGATGTATCGAACCACATCCACTGGAGAGAGAGGATGTAGTCAGGGGTATTCTACGACACTTTGACCAATCCGATGTGGTTCAGAGCCGTAGACATGTTCAGGCCGGGGAATCAGGGGGTATACAAGATAGAATGCCTGTTCAACTACAACCTCCGGAAAGTACTGCAAATCCGGATGTTCACTGCAACAATGTATACATGGCTGACATACAATGGTCTCAAAAGCCTATCGGAGAATGTATTTTCCCAGCTTATTGCATGCAGGATGACGAAGACATTATCCAGCTTTGGGATTATTAGCCTTGTAAATTATTGTCTCGCACTGACTATTGTACTCGACGAGCTTTCGTATTATGTAAAAGATTGGCGATGGAAAAATATTTATGTACATTTTAATGATTAAATAATAAATATTTTGAAGATATATTTAATCAATGTGATTATTGTTTGGATCATCAACAATAATATAATGGGCCCAATTACAATAACCCAAATGAAAAATCATTCACAGGCCCAAATGAAAGAGGCCCTTATAACATGAATAGGCTCAAAGAACTACAATGATTTTTCATAGGCCCATTAAATTGCTCTATGAAAGAAGTGGACACTAAAATGGGCCTCCAAGTATTACAGTATAATATAAATGGGCCGAAGCCGTAGACAAATTTGAATAAATTATTTATTAAGGAATAGTAACAATTATACAATTATGATAATTAGGAAATTGTGTCACTATTCCTAAGTCCACAGCCGGATTTTGACACGTCTTTCATATCTGCGGCAGGATGTGAATCTGCACTATGATCCATAGTCTGCATGGATGGAGCCATCGCCTGGGTTTCTAGTTCGGAAACCGCTTTCAGACCGATGAATAGAGCATCTTCTTGCCGCTGTAAGGTGTTGATGAGCTGGATTAAATTTTCGGCGTTGTTTTCGCCGACGACCAACAAGGACCATTGCAGCAGTAAAAGATCCGGCTCGTATTTTAAAATCAATCGCCTAAATTGACCTAGATCAGACGGCTCCATTGCAAAATAATTAAAAACCCCCAATTATTTTGGCTTCTATAAAGGACAAGGCATTACATTTACAGACACAATATGGGCCATCCCAGCAGATATACAGCAATGGGTTGATGACAACATAAAGGACGAGGCATTTAAATTTCCCGCTCGCGCTTGCCACTATTTAATTTAAATTTCCCGCTTGCGCTTGCCTTTTTAGATTTTTAATCCTAGCCGCAGATCTGGGCACAAAGCAAAGACACTAGCCGACAACACGCCACAAAATGCGGAAGGGAGCACCAATCGGGGGACGACACGTGGCGCGGGGGGAGCGTCCCAGGTAATATTAGTGGGACGCTCCTGGGCACCTATATAACTCACTCCCTAACTCTCTTCCACCAGTATAGTTTTTGGGAGAGTGACTTGCGTCATCCGAGAGAGTTAGTGACGTCATCGAGAGTGAGTTATGGCATCAGTACGACGCCGTTTTAGAGTCCAAAATAAGAACATTTTCCTCACATATGCCCAATGTTCCATACCTAAAGAGAGATTATTAGAGAAAATTAGGGAGTTGTTCACAGCCAGGCCACCAAATTATGTGAGGGTTGCACATGAATTACATGAGGACGGGTAACCACATCTCCATGCTCTTGTCCAATTTCCACACCGTTTTCAGACGCAAAATGAACGGTTCTTCGACGTGACTCGCGATCGAACTAATCGTCATTTCCATTCCAATGTTCAAGGGGCTTTCAACCATCAGAATGTGCTGGAATATATCTCCAAACACAAAGACTACACGAAATGGGGCGAATTCCGTGAGGGGGGCCGCTGCGCTAACTAGAATAACAAAGAAAATATATATCGCGACGCACTTGCTGCCACCACCAAGGACGAAGCACTAGCACTGGTAAGAAATGGCGATCCTAAATGTTTCTAGCTCAATTATGACAAGTTGTCTTCCAATTATGATCGGATTTCATTTAATCTGCCATTGCCGTATGTTCATCCATTTACAGACACAGTATGGGCCATCCCGCAGATATACAGCAATGGGTTGATGACAACATAAAGGACGAGGCCCAAAGACCACATAGGCCTAAGAGCATTATAATTGAAGGCCCATCTAGAATTGGGAAAACATGTTAGGCCCGGTCTTTGGGGCCCCATAATTATTATTCTGGCCACATCGATCTGAGAGACCACAAGGATGACGCTTTCTACAACATAATCGATGATGTGGCCCCACAATTTTTGAAACATTGGCAGGAGTTTATTGGCGCCCAACGGGAATTTTTTTCAAATTGTAAATATGCCCGCCCAAAGAAAATAAAGGGCGGGATTCCAAGTATTATATTATGCAATCCTGGGAAGGGTTCTAGTTACAGAGAGTTTTTGGAAAAACATGAACACGCCGAGCTCAAAGCGTGGACGATCAGAAACGCAGAATTCTATACTGACGCGAGCCCTGCTCGCCGTAACCAATCAAGAAGAGGCATCGTAATGCCAAGACGAAGGCCCAACGCAGGAAGATATTCCACTTCCAATACGGCTGTTCGTTATTCCATACGAACGAATGTATCGAACCACATCCACTGGAGAGAGAGGATGCAGTCAGGGGTATTCTACGACACTTTGACCAATCCGATGTGGTTCAGAGCCGTAGACATGTCCAGGCCGGGGAATCAGGGGGTATACAAGATAGAATGCCTGTTCAACTACAACCTCCAGAAAGTACTGCAAATCTGGACGTTCACTGCGACAATGTATACATGGCTGACATACAGTGGTCTCAAAAGCCTATCGGAGAATGTATTTTCCCGGTTTATTGCACGCAGGATGACAAAGACATTATCCAGCTTTGGGATTAGTAGCCCTATAAATTATTGTCTCGCACTGACTATTGTACTCGACGAGCTTTTGTATTATGTAAAAGATTGGCGATGGGAAAATATTTATGTACATTTTAATGATTAAATAATAAATTTAAAGGCATTACACTGTTGGTAATGAACCCCCTAAAGGATTAAACCATTAGGTGTAACACCTTAATTTCATACTTTGCCAAACAAATAGCTTGAAAAAGGCAAGTATTACAGTATAATATAAATGGGCCGAAGCCGTAGACAAATTTGAATAAATTATTTATTAAGGAATAGTAACAATTACACAATTATGATAATTAGGAAATTGTGTCACTATTCCTAAGTCCACAGCCGGATTTTGACACGTCTTTCATATCTACGGCAGGATGTAAATCTGCATTATGATCCATAGTCTGCATGGATGGAGCCGTCGCCTGGGTTTCTAGTTCGGAAACCGCTTTCAGACCGGCGAATAGAGCATCTTCTTGCCGCTGTAAGGCGTTGATGAGCCGGATTAAATTTTCGGCGTTGTTTTCGCCGACGACCAACAAGGACCATTGCAGCAGTAAAAGATCCGGCTCGTATTTTAAAATCAATCACCTAAATTGACCTAGATCAGACGGCTCCATTGCAAAATAATTAAAAACCCCCAATTGTTTTGGCTTATATAATTTCCCGCTCGCGCTTGCCACTATTTAATTTAAATTTCCCGCTTGCGCTTGCCTTTTTAGATTTTTAATCCTGGGCGCAGATCTGGGCGCGGAGCGGAGACACTAGCCGACAACACGCCACAAAATGAGGAAGGGAGCACCAATCAGGGGACGACACGTGGCGCGGGGGTGTAAACAAGCCCGCAAGGGACCTCGCTACAGTTCGGACTCCCTTTTTTGTGTTGCGGTTCTAAATCTGAACCAAAGAGTCCAACTCTGGCAAATTGTTTTGAAGAAAAACAGATTTTGAAAAGAAGTGCCAAACATGGACTGCTTTGCCAGATTACAGAGTCGCCACCTAAATATTTTAAAATGGGAAATTTAGGAAACCCTCACTCGGTGCCGAAGGCCACGTGTCCGTCATCACCAAAGTGGTCTTGGCTCGGGAGCTTGGGTACGATTGGGGAAGGTCAGCTATGAGCACCCCCTTTCGCCTGGTCCGAAGACCGGCCTCTACTAACCGTGATATCAGTTTTTGAAAACATTACATGCTCTTATTCCAATTATTAGCCTAGAATTACTATGTTATGCGCACAGAAAACAAGTATAGACTAGATTGCTTAATTTGGAAACAAACATTGCATATCCATTCGTTTTGAAAATGTTTTGGAATTTGCTACTCGCAAGTAGGCTAAAACACGGATTTCAATGAGTTTTTCCAACTCAAGCAATCCCACCTCCACCCACAGGCATTCAAACAGTTTATCTCATATAAGCACTTAGCCGCATGGTAAGCATACTGTCATGGCAACATTCACACACATGTGGATGCTAAAGCATAAATACTTACATCGTACTCCGTGCCAAAACAAGAAACTAGTTAGCAGACATGCATGACCTAGTTCATGTTAAGTGGCTAATGCAACACAGGCAAGGATGCAATTTAGAGTAGGCTCGGCTAACCCTAAAGATGGCATGTGAAATGCACTTTATTTGATGCACGTATTCAATTTGGAATTGAAAATACAATGCAGTTTGTATGATGTACCAAGCCCGGTGCATGTCAACAAATGCATGGATGCACGCATGCATAGCATAAGGTATGCTAATTTTAAATATGCCCTAATCTACCATCAAAAGCAGGTAAATAAAAGGGAAGAAAGAAGTGGGGGTTAGAAGACATGCACACCACTCACCCACACTTATTACAGATTTGCCCTCGCTCAGAGGGACCAAAAGAATAATACAAATTAATTAACTACGCAAGCTAATTAAATATTACAAATTTCTTAATTAGTTGACAAACTAATTAAAATAGGAAAACAGTAAGTCGGGACTTGCTCAGAATCGCATTGCCATGCCTAGCTTGCTTCTGTTTTCCCTGCTTTGCATCTCAGAAGACTGTTACAGCCCTAGGAATACTTCCTTAGGTACTGGAGATCACTACCGGCTGCTCAAAACTTCCACCGGCAGTGAATTGAGATCATCGGCACTGAATTGATCCATCGGCTGCAAATTGACTGCCGGTCGGCACTAAACACTGCCGGCCGGCACTGAATGCCTGCAGAACCTGCAACTCACAGCAGCAGAGGGCAAATACTGGCATGGCAATGCAATTCAAAGCATATATGCACTAAACACACTCCTTATCATACTAATGGCTCAAAGGAGCATGTGCCTCGATTCTCGGACCACCAATCACGCATTTCCATGCATGATGGCCCAAAGAACCAAGTGTGCAACTTTAATTTCAAATGCATGCAAACCAATCAAACAAAATGAGGCCCAATTCTCATCACCAAGTCAAGGAACAAGGCATGCATGTCTATGTGTGCAATCCTAAGCATGTCAACTAGGGATGCAACATGAGCATATAGACAAACAATGCGAGCATACAAGCAAACATGAGGTAGCATACAAGCAAGTGAATAATGGTCTTACCCATGACCTAGGCAACTCCAAGTAGGCCTAAAATCAGTAGCCATATGCTAAGACATGAGGGCCAAACACGTATACACACATGCACATGTTAAAGCACCAACACTTAAGCATAATAAAGCAACTCTTAAACACATTTAAGAGGCACAAATATGGACCATAGCATGCAATTTAGGCTCTGAAATCATGCTATAAAATGATGCCAAATCATGTTTAAACAAGACAAGCAAAACATGCGCACATAGGTTCAACACTTCAAAGCAAGCTAATAAGGCTTTGAACTACACTTATGCAAAACAAATATGGCATGCGTTGAACAACCCAAAACAGATTTTTAGCATGTAAAACTAAGCCCAAAGGACCACTTAGATGGCATCTAAATAGCTCAACTAGGAAGGCATGCACAAATGCTAAGACATGAGGCATAAAGCACAAGCTTCCAAAGCATCAAAGAGGCATGCAAGGCAATTGAACAAGCATGCTAAATGGACTGAAATGACATGCCAAATGGTTCCAAACCATTGAAAATAAAGCAAGCAAGGCATGCTACATACTTGTATCCTTAAGGCCAACAAGCCAAACATAAAGAGGACCCAAGATACAAGCCATGGTCGACCAAAATAAGTATGGACAGACCTAAAGCATGGCAAAATAAGCATACAAGCTTCATGGATCTAAGCCTAAAGCATGCTCAAACTAGGGCTAACAACCTAGAGCAAGTTAAGGCAATACAAGGCATTACAAAGCATCTATGCAAAACATGCAAGGAGTACTAAAACCAACACTTATCAATGTCATATTAGGGCATAATAAACATAAAATGCAGCCAAGACATGCTCTTCAAACATTCAAAACTATGCTCCCTTAAGAGACCAAAACTTGCCCTTTTCAAGGACATCAAGGAGAGGGGGTGGCCCTCTCCTTCTTAGGACTTTAAGGCATCATCTACACCACTGAAATCCCTCAAGATTTCAGTGGTGAAGAGACCCAAACACCAAAATCCCGGAGCTCAACAAAATAGCACAAAAATGAGGCCTTTCAAGGCCTAAGAGGGGCCAAACTTCCCCAAAGCACAAAGTACCCTTAATAAACTATCAAGAGGACTAAAAAATAGAACTTTTATGTGTTGATCACCAAGCACAAAAACAGTCCTAAACTAGGTAAAAACAAGGTGCAAGAAAGGGGTAAAAATGACTAGTTTCTTACCCTTGGAGGTTTTCATCAAAAATGGTGACCTTGATGTCTCCTTAAGCCTCAAACCAGTCAAGAACACCAAGAATAGGCTCTTAGAACTTCAGCTCCAAGAGGAAGGTGAAACACTAGGTGCTTGTGTGCAATAGTATGAACTAAAGCACCTAGTGTACAAAATGAGCAAGGAAAAGAGAGATAGGATAGATATAGGATTTCTAACCTAAAACCAGAGCTTCTTCTCTGTATTTTCTTTCTAACCCTCCAATTTTTTCTAACCCTTGAGCCAAGAGAAGAGAGCCTTCTCTTATAGGAATGAAAACTTACAAGCTAAGCAAACCAAAGGCTCATCCCTCCATACACGTGTATGGAGGGGAAACAAGTGCTACAAAGGCATGCGAAAATATCTCCAAAAACAGCTGTAAAGTGATCGGCAGGGCAAAATGGTCATTTTGCCAAAAAGAGTGCCGACCGGCACAATATAGTGCCGATGGCAACACCAGCCAGCCGGTGGCCTCTAGCTAGTGCCGGTGGTGTGTAGGGATGCCTCAAAAGGCATTCCCTGCCCCTCCAAGGCAAAGCACAAGTGTTTGGTGCAAAACCAAACACAAAACAGTCGAATTCGGAGATCCTGAGGCAGGGCGCGTAGCCGAGAACTCCGGGAACTCCAAACGAACACGATCATGGATAATCACCGAGTGTTCAAGCGGTGACGTCCAAGTCTTGAGGACGGTCAAAAATGGGGTGTCTCTGGTTGCCCTCTCTTGACGAACTTCGAAAGTCATAACAATGACGGGAGTGAATGTCAAAGCCCAGAGACGACCCATTTTTGACAAGGCCGAAGACTTGGACAATCATGCAAGACAAAACAAGGTATGCGCCCGAAGGCAGGGGCAAAATGCAAGACAATGCAAGAAGCCGAGCATAACTTATGATCACGCAAAGAAAGCTGTAATGAAGCACACATGCAACAGTTATAAGCTAGCATACGCCAATCTACACTACAATGCAGAAAGGATGTAAGAGAATTATGCAATTCTCAAAACATCTCACGCGGAGGATACAATACCTGTGCGGCTCGTCCGATTGCGCCGGCCTCAAATGAGCCGTACATAGAATATCGTGCCTGCAAAGAAAGCAAACTTAACAGGTACAATATTGTTAGCCACATGCATGACAATGCGAAATGAATGTAAAATGATATGCACTATATACTAAACTGCGTATAAACAATGCAAATGATATGCAATGCAGTTGAAACAATGCAAACTACGCGAGCAATTGAATCATGATTCAATCAGAGCGGTTGAAACCACACAAATGTCAAGTAGATTGATGGAAATAACGAGTCCGTCTACCATAGAACGATGTCCGAACTATGAGTGATGTAAGCGGACACACAAGAACAAGTATTGGGTGGATTGACATAAATGGGGTGACGACCCGCTGAGGAAAGAACAATGATCCTAATGCCGGATGCAATAATTACACTACAATGTAATATCTACAAGGGATATAGCGTGTAGCCAAACCGTATCTCGCTTAGGAAACGCATATACACATACAAGCCATGTCTAACACAGAAAAGGTGCCGCAACCTCAAACCAGGTTCATCAAGGAGTAGGCGTGATACACATGCAGAACTGTGCTTCAACGTGAAAAGTAAGGGCACATACCAGACCAAGCTCAACAAGGAAAGGCGCAAGCCATAGATGGAAGATGATGCAGTGGAAGCATGCAAGCTACAATGCAATGGGATGGATATTTATAGAAAATGCATGACATATGCTCTA
The DNA here is from genome assembly GCA_025200525.1 of Camellia lanceoleosa. Lineage (NCBI taxonomy): Eukaryota > Viridiplantae > Streptophyta > Magnoliopsida > Ericales > Theaceae > Camellia > Camellia lanceoleosa. Next base: position 59,810,431 of record CM045759.1, read on the forward strand.
TATTACAATGAAATGCATGACAAATGCATGTTTTTTGTTTGATTTTTTGAAATGCATGACATAACAATGATGCATGACAATGCAATATGCAATGGCTATGATTGCAGCTTTCCCTATCTTACCAACAGGGCGATATACTAGGTTGGTTCAGTATCCAGCATTGAGGCGTAAACACGCCGCCTCAACCTATGGGGCTTCCATATAGATTTCAAGTCGAGGGTACACCCCCTGGGTATTTAAACCAGACTTTAGTCTCGGAAATTCCGAACCTTTGTGTTCTAGGCATAAGCCGTTCGAACTCTAGTTTTTACCGTCCCAGTTGGTCTTCTAGGAACTCACCGCAAACACAGACAGGTGGCTTTACTAGACCACCAAAAGTCCTTCGGGCACGACAAACACCGAAGGAATTGCACCTTCAGAGGATTTAAGGTCTCCTAGACCGGAATGCAATGCATGACAAATGCATGTTATTCTTTTGTTTTCGGTTTTGAAACGCACATGATGCATGATGTTTGAAATGCGCGCCAACGCGCGACTTTTGAATGCATGACAATGCATGAATTGGAAATGCGCGGCAACGCGCGGCTTTACGAATGCATGGCGATGCATGAATTTGAAATGCGCGGCAACGCGCGGCTTTTCGAATGCATGACAATGCATGAATTGAGATGCGGTGCACAAGACAGTACGATGTGCGGGATTGCGTGATAGAATGCATGCCAAATGCAATGAGATGCGCAAAATAGCGCGATGCGTTAGACAACGCGAGTGCACAAGACAGTGCGATACGATGCATGCCAAATGCGATGAGGTACACACCTTAACGCACCGAAGGTCTTGCACCTCCCGAGGATTTAAGGTCTCCTAGACCGTGCACATATGGTGAAGGTTTCGCACCCCCCAAGGATTTAAGGTCTCCTAGACCGTGCATGTTTAAGGTCTCGCCAGACCATAGTGGGGCAACAATTACACAACACTTTAAGTGAATGTGATGCAGATGAGTAAACTCGAACCAAACTGCAGCTCATGCAGCAGGGATTTAAGCGAGTTATGCAATTCTCACGGCGCCTACACGGAGAAGGCTAGAAGCGACTACCGAGAACACTCGGAGTCTCAAACACAACGTCTCTCTGCGTATTGCACGCAGGGAAGGAAAAAACAAGGCAAAAAAGAAACCTCTCAACGTAGTACACGCGAGAGGGAAAAGACAAAAAAGACCTCTCAGCGTAGTACACGCGAGAGAGGGAAAACAAAAAGGCCTCTCAGCGTAGTACACGCGAGAGAGGAAAAACAAAAGCCTCTCGACGTAGTACACGCGAGAGAGGGAAAACAAAAGCCTCTCAGCGTAGTACACGCGAGAGAGGGAAAACAAAAGCAAAAAGAAGCCTCTTAGCATAGTACACGCGAGAGAGAGGGAAAAAGGCAACGCACATGGGACACGCATGCCAATGCAAATGAGACACGCATGCGGATGCAAATGGGAAAAATGAGACGTGCGTGTCTCAAAAGATGGAAAATGGAGTGCAATGAGGTACGCGTGCCTCAAAGGAGATGCAGAACAATGCAAGTGTGACACGCATGCTACACGAAAATGCAAAGCGGTGCAAGTCGCAAGGGACGCGCAATACGGCACGACGCGACGTACTAGACAAAGTAATGGATGCGTGCAACGCACACGGGACAACTTTTGAATCTTGTAAAAGACAAAAGGATACAAAAGGATACAATCTTTGCTTGAATTTGAGTGCCACGAACAGAAGACACGGTCCGAGGTCAAAACGGAGGCTGGTTGAGCGTCGGAAATACACTTTCTTGCACTTTCTTGAGCTATGAAGACCCAAAACTGCTCACATGGCCTAAACAAGGCTGTGGGAACATCACCGGCTGGACTAGGTGGCCACCGGCTGCAGAAAAGTTCCACCGGCACAATATTGTGCCGACTGGCACAAAATAGTGCCGACCGGCCAAAAATTGCTGAATCGGGGCAGTTTTGACATTTCACCTCGGATCTTTTAAAATAGGGTTTTAAACCCTATTTCCTCACTCCTCCACCGCCGAAAAACTTCTCCCTCTCTCTCTAGAGTCTCTTTTCCTCCTCACTCGCTCATTTCTTTGCGTTTTCGCGACATTTTCGCCGTTCGATTCGCGAAGTTCATCGCGTTTCGGACATTTTCGACCGATCGAAATTTCGTTTCGGCACTCCCTTTGCTATTTCCACTTTTTCGGGACTTGTTCCCCTCGATTTTCTCTTCATTTCCGTACCTTTGCATCTTCTGGCCTTCCCGGTCATTTTCGGCCCGCTCGGGGTTGACTTTTTCGGTTGACTTTTCACATTCCATCTTTTCCGGCCATTTCCTCACCACCATCCCCATGGCTGACGATGTTCCACACGTCGGAACTCCCCCGGATCACGAGATGGATCCCGGGGTCGAGCTCCTCCCATTGAGCGAGCGCCCCTTCGATCCGACGACCTACCGCCCAGCGATCCACGTTTTACCTCCGGATGGTCTTCGCCATTTCCACGGCTTTGACCGAGCGCTGGACCCGGAGCTTCTCCTGCGCGAGCCGATCTCTCACCTTTCCTTCGGCGCTTCTGAGGTAACACTCTTCTCTGTTTTACTTTCTGCAATGTAGAACTATTAACTGTCAAAGCTGAATCTGTTCTTTAATTGCTTAGCTCTGATATGCCGTAGACTGTAGTTGATCACAATCATGTTTACAACTGATATCTGTTTAAGACGGACACATGCACACACACTGCACTAGTCTCAATCACCCAAACACACGGCGCACACCGTACTCCACTGCAAACTTACCGACACCCGGCACTTATTTGAATCTGAAAACATATTGTATGCTGTATTTAAACTGAACCACACAAAACACGCTGACGCATCATACGTTGTAGTTCACCCACTGGCACACTGTAACCCGATATCTGCTTGAATGAACGTGTACACATGCACCATATCAGTATGCTGACCCTCACAAGCACACTGACACATCACAGGCCGTAGTCCACCGTAGTACACTGAAACCTGATATCTGCTTGGATCTGAAGAATGTGCACACGTGCACCATGTTTATATTGCACTTACTCAAAACACGCTGACGCATCAAACACTGTAGTCCACCGTAGGCGCACCGACACCCGGTATCTGTCGAATCTGAAAAACTTGCACGCATGCTAGATTTGTATTGACTTTAACATGTTTCCTCGGAACTGTACATCTCATATTGCTTTGCAACTATTTGTTTGAAAACAGGGAGATTCCCATACCATCCGCGGGTATGGGAATGTCGCGGCTCGAGATTGGTACTTGGAGCTTCCCGAGGCGGTTCGACGCATCGTGGACGATGCGGGCTTCGGTTCCTTTTGCAGGGGTCTGACCCGGCTTACTACCTGCAGGCCTCTTCTAGCTGCCCTGGCAAAGAGGTAGTGGGACACCATCGACTCGTTCCACCTATCTGCAGCGGGAGACATGACGATGACTCCCTACGACTTCTCGGTGCTTACCAGCATCGGAGTATGGGGTGATCCGATCCCCTTCGACACCGACATGGACGAGTGGACCACCGCTCAGATCTATTTGCTTGGCGAGGCGCCACCTCTTGCTCGTCCAGGCTTTGTCCGCTACTCCTGGTTCGAGGTGCAGTTCAGAGTGCAGCCTGCGTTGGTGGCGGCGGCTCCGATGACCGAGGCGGCCGTAGAGCAGTACGCACGCGGCTTTTTGATGTTTTTGCTAGGGACGACCCTCTTCGCCGACCGGGCGAACACCGTGCCTCTTTGCCTACTCAGCGCACTGGTGGACGTCCGAGATATCTTGCGTTTTGATTGGGGTGGCGCGGCTCTGGCCACTCTTTACGGGTACATGAGCTCGGTCTCCCGTGGTAGCGGGCAGTTGCTCGGAGGCTACTGGCGAGCTTGGGAGGTACGCCTTCTCCTCTGCTTTACATTTCTGTTCTGTACTTTCTGTAGTCTGCACACTGCACACACTGTAGTCTGCTTTACACTTGTTGTATATCGTACACACGGCACACATATACTCTGCTCTACACTGCCTGTACACTCTGCTCAATACACTGCACAACACATGGCTCTGTTATTTCATGTTTTATTCTGTATTTTGCTTTATCTAATAAACATTCTGGCATTGACCTTGCAGTTGTGGGTTTATGCCTACTTCCCTAGGCTCGCTCATGTACCTGATGCGGAGACCCCTCTGGTCATCCCGTTCTCACGCCGCTTCGACGGGAGTTGCACCCGGAGGCTGCGGGAGACATTCAGCTTCTTCCGCTGTTACTTCGACACCATCACCCCTGCCGAGGTATGTTTTATTTGCAGTTCGTTTAAGCTTCACTTTTCCACTGTATATTTGCAATACCAGTAGGTAACAAACTGTATTTCAATTTCAGATCACCTGGCAGCCGTGGGCTCCTCTGCCAGCGATGGTGCGGGATCGGTTTGCCGGCGCCGTTGAGACCTCGCGTTACCGGATTTTGCTGGAGGGCCCGGTCTGTCGGGCTTGGTACCTGGGCGAGCGCTTCTTGCGTCAGACCTTAGGGTTACCTGAGCAGATAGTCCCGGTGCATCCCCCTGAGCATATGAGGGACACCGAGCGTTTCACCGCTGAGCAGATGGCGGACTACACCATCGGCTGGGAGGCGGACGGCTTCAGAGGCGAGGGCGATTACTCAGAGTACGTCCGGACCTTCATCATGCGGCCGCTGAGTGGTGGTCGCCGAGTTGAGAGAGAGAGACCTGCGGCGCCGGCGGCCGGAGCAGGAGTAGGAGGAGGAGCGCCGAGGAGGGCTCGAGTCCGCGGCAGGGGCGGAGTCCAGAGGGGACGGGAGGCTAGTTGGCCCGCTCTACCCGCTTCACTGTCTTTCCGGGGGTCGGATGGGGCGACCTATCAGATTCCCTTCGCCCCTCCGCCGGCTGATCACGAGTTTGTCGGTATCCCCGACTTACCTCCGGTATGTGTTACTGCATTTCTATACAGTCATTTCATTTCAGTTTATTTGATATGCCACAGAATATTGATGCATATGATATTTTTGCAGGCGTCTTCTGAGCACACCCGGCGATCATTGGAGATGAATGCCTCCATGGCGGGGATACTGCAGCGGACCTTCGACTTCCTAGCCTTTTACGGCCTTCCGGTATGTTCTCTCTGTCATAGCTTCAAATTATACACAAATCGCCGCATAACTGATGCACGATACAACATCGATACCCAAATTTCACGACTTGATACATTGTATTCATACATTCTGTCTTGATAATCGATCGCCACGACATTCATAAACCGCTACTCATACATCATTTCATTCGCCTGCTTCCGCATTACGCTATTTGAACTGCTCACGGCATTCGTAAACTGTACTTTCTTCATTGATAAACTGCTTCATGTATACTGATGCATTTGCCTTTTGTACTTTTCAGCCTCCCTTCCCACTTCCTCCGGCAGGTGGCGTCGCTTCATCCAGACCTCCCATGTCTACCCGGGATGGCAGGATATTCCCCCGCACTAGAGGAGGGCGCACTTACGCTGGGAGCAACTCGCGGGCTCCGATTCCAGACGACGAGTCTGAGGAGGAGGCGGAGGCATCCGAGGAGGAGGCCGGGGGCAGCTCGGGCTCGGGCTCAGACAATGACACTTCCAGTGATGCTCCTGGACTTCTGCCTAGGAAGAGAGCGAGGACAAATCCCCTGGCGCGAGGCCATTGATGATGCTGATGACCCAGACTTTTGCTGTTTTTCTTATTTCTTTTCTTGTACTTTTCTCTTTTGTTGGTAGATAGAGTACTTTGTACTGCCGCTGGCAGGTTTTTGTTTTCCTCAAGATTTGTACTTGAAAAAGATTATATGAAACAAACTTTTTGTCTAAAAAGAGTGTTATATCTGTACATATCTGCTTCTTGCACTGCATTGCATCATATTACACCTCAAATGTAAATGATATTGATCTGTTGTTTGAAAATTGAGCACTCGCACTGTACTAATCAGATAACCAACCAACTAAACAACAAACCACTCAGACAAATCACTGCTCAATCTGGATATACAGCCCATACTCTACTGGGGATTGACCTGCATATAGCCCATAACACAGCATTCGGTTCATTCTGCACATAGCAAACCCCGAACAAATAGCCCCAATCTGACAAGACGGATCACAAAGTTAACACGGTTGTAGTTGAAACACACTCGAATGTCCCAAATTTTCCCTTTCCTTCTCTTGCTTTGCACAGATGTAGAGAATGGCACAACATTCTAAGCACAAGCGATTAGTTTTTGGAAGAGGATGGGTTTTCAACCGGGGTATCGAGCCTACCATAGAATACGACAAGACAGACTCAAACACAGAAATAAAAGGCACACAACGTAACCTAATGAGACATGCTCGGAAAAGACTTAAAGCCAAAACCGAGATCGACAAATCAAAAGACACGACACACAGACATGTTTACAAAAAGACCTCAGATCTCGAGAAGCCAGTTCCTCCGGGTATTATTTCCCACCCTTTCTGATTTGTGATTCTCACATCACTCGGCCCTCAGGCTCGGTTTTTCTCTCAAAAACCCTTTCCTCACTTTTCTCTCGACTTACACCTCTCTATTCTTTATTCTCTCATTTTTTATCCCTCCCCGGGCAATTGACAGATGAATAGGAAGTTGCGGGTTCACGCCCAATACAGCTAGCTCACGGCTATTTCTTCCGGTAGATAGGGTGCCTTTCTGGCAAGTGCGTCGATAACAAAGGGGGAGGCGGAGCACCCGACTCAACTGTGCCCCTAGTTCGTCATTTTGACCATTTTTTGTTTTCTAAGACAGTTTTGATCAAAAATGAGAGTTGGATTAACACACTTATTCGATTTTTGATTTGAAAATTATGCAAGTCAAGCTGTGAGCACTGAAAATTCTCCTTTTGGGGTCCAAACATGGTCCAATTTTGAAAATGAATCAGTTTTCGAGAAAATAAGTCAACCTCAGTGAAAATTTTCAAAAACTATTTTTTTGCAAACAATCAATGCTCAAACGAGCGTAGAACTTACCCTCGAGGTGCGCAACCTCGGATCGGAGGCAATGGAAAATTGCCCCTGGCTTAAAGGGGGATAAGGCAATGGAAAGTTGCCCCTAGTTTGGACGGTAACTCAGGGCAACTTGTGGCAATGTATGGCAACAGAAAGTTGCCCCTTGTTTGGATGATGCCTCGGCATATTGTAAGCCAAATCCTTGTTGATGACAATCGGACCCTCGGATGTGGAGGAGGCGAAGACGGTTTGAATCAATATATGGACACAGTCACCTGGAAGGTGTTGGTGGTTTGGACTTCAAGAGGAAGTTAATCACGGAGTTCCGGGTTGCTGCAATCGAGACATTGGATTCGGAGGAAGCACAAGTGATGATCAAAATCATGACATAGACTGAGACGCTATGGAAGCGTTGGGGGCTGGACTTCAAGATGAAGTTGCCTATGTATCCCAAACATGGGAATCAAGCCTTACGTAGTTCCGGTTAAGGTACACTCGGGTATTTTAACCTTCACTGTTTAGGCTCTAACTTTTGCCAAGGCGCCTGTTGCAGGTTTTCGACCTTGCGAGCTATGTTTTTCTTCTCCTTTCTTTCTTTTTCTTTTCTTTTGCATTTTCATTTTCTTTATTTCTTTTGCTATACATTTTTCTTTTCTCTTTTTCTTTTTTCTTTTTTTTCTTTTTTTTTCTTTTTTTTTTCTTTGCTCTAACTTTTGCCTGAGCCGCCCTTCCGGATTTTCGGCCCAGCGAGCCTCTCAAAGGGTAAAAGTGTAGCTGTGTCCATGCCAAATGGTTTTGAGATTGAAGCCCTCTGTATCTAGGAGAATGGCTATTGTATCGATTTGCAGGAAAAGTCCATCACGGTTGCTTCTCGAGCTTTGCTTGGTGAGATCCGATCTCCTTGATCTAACTTTGACGCCTCCTGCTCGAGGGCTGCCTCGAAATGGGCCCCACAGGCGTTTCACGGCACTGAACGTTTTGATTGGATCCCAGGTTTGAAACAGATGAATTGAAACTTGAGACCGATGAGACCGAGAGCGATCCTAGGCTGCACAATCTCAAGAGCGGTTCCACACCGGTCTTCGCAAGACTGCGCAAGACATGTTGTTTTTGAAAGTTTTTAAGAAAGCGACAAATCATTCGCGTTGAAGATAGTGTGGAACCAGTCTGGATTGGACCAGGGTCCTTCTCAGTACTCATGCCGACAAGCATGATTTTGTTCATTAACAGTTTAGCATGCCTCTCTTTCTCTAAAAACGATCAAAATTTTACAAAACCCGAGGAATTACTTCCTCTTTGTTTTCATCACCACGGTGTTCAAAAAAGGGGTTTTATGAAAAGCTTAGGTCATTACGACGATGTTTAAGGCACAAGAGAGCAGGCGGTACGCACTGTCGTTCCATTCACGTTCTCCGGCACGGCTGACTCAAATAGCAACAAGTACGGAACGTGATAGCCACAACTGTTTCATTCAGATTTGTTGGCACAACTGGCTCCTTGGCAGAAACAGACTCAAAAAGCGAAAGCAACTAATTACAAGACAAAACGGTGTTTGAGGCAACAACCCCGAAATCACCTGGTATACTATACAAAAGGGACTGACTCGTTACAACAAGACAGACTCTGTAAGCAAAAAGACTGACTCAATACAGAGAGACAGACTCAAAACAAAACAAAAGACTGACTCGACACCCAAGTCAGGATTTACAAAACTAGCGTTGGCAGGTGCTCAAAAATGCGTGCCAAACGCCACATCCAAAATGTACCAGACACTGCCCGCGGGCGGTTCACCTTCTGATTACATACTTGCAGTATCTGTATCCTCAAAATCCAACAACTGAGTGGTGACGGACTTTGCTGAGGTAGGCGGGAGGATAACCTCGTTGTCGATCAAATCTTGCACCTCATGACGGAGGTGGAAGTAGTTATCAGTGGCATGGCCAGTCTGCTGATAGTACGCACAGTACTGAGTAGAGTCATGAGTATCGGGGAGATTCTTCAGGAGAGGCCGAGGCTCCAGGGGTTTAAGGTGTCCTCTCTCAGCAAGGATTTGGAGTGCCTTGGACAATGGCATGTAGAGAGCATGGAAGACCCTGCGCCCTCGGGGCAGGTACTTTGGTGCCTAAACACTCTTGCTAGATGCACTAGTGAACGGATCGGCGGGTGCGGCCTTGGGTTTCTGATCCTTTCCGGATGCAAGGCTGGGAGGGGAAAGAACTGTCTTGGCATGACGGGGCCTATCCCGATTCTCTGATTGACTGGAATTGCCCTCGGGCGGAGTCGGGAAAGCATCCTCCACAGCTTTTGACATAACTGCGGATATCTGTTGCTTGTTCATTCCCCCGGCTTTCAAAGCCTCTACTGCCCATAGCAGTTTTTCGGTAGGGTCGGCATCTGCCTTCATCTTGCCTTTATCTCTGGCCTCAGCCTAATCTAGAGTTTGGTTTGCTGCATCGTTACCATAGCTGGAGGCCATCTCCGGTTGGTTGAGTTCAATTACAATTCGTCCCAGTAGCAGGGGCTCCTGGGGTATGAAGCCTCCGGCATATGGTGCGGTTGGTGGCGAAACAGACATTCCATAGGCAAGATCCGCCACGGATCTTTGAAGATCACCTACCATTCCCATAAATTCAAATGTGGTGGGCTCGCGAGCCTGATATAGTTGAGGGGTCCAAATTGGATGTGCGGCAGGCAACCTGGGTGGATATGGCATGCCAACAGTAGTCTCATTCTGTGGGGTGGTTTCTTGACTCAACGCGGCCGTCATGACCACGATCTCTTCTAAATTTCGATCATGTTCACCCGCCAAAGAAGGAGAAGACACTAGCTGTTCTAGATCAACTCTCTGCATCTCTGAACTGAAACGGAAAACAAGCAAGATTTTTCAAAAGCAGATCAAACCCGTGTAGTCGAACAATCAGATTACTCTACTATCAACACTGCTCGAATCACTATTCAAAATCGAATCGATACTCGCAGATACAACCGATTCTCAACAATATCGACATCGGTGCCCTCGCAGGATACCCAAACTTGCAAACTGATGTACGCATTCCCTGTAGAGATACACTCTAAAAGCACATAGCAAGTAAATGAGAGCCAATACACCCCTATGTTGGGGTAGGGTTTTCCTGTTCTATTTTGTCAGGAGCTAGGGTTTCATTATGCACGTAGCGGTTTCAAACAACCTAATATCGGGTAAGCAACCTGTCCTAGTTTGGAATGGTCACTACGGATCCGAATATGCACTAGGTCGAATGGTCAAAAAGGGTGCCCCGGTAAAACCGGGGTTTGTTAGAGAATGGCCCATACTGTGTCTGTAAATGGATGAACATACGGCAATGGCGGATTAAATGAAATCCGATCATAATTGGATGACAACTTGTCATAATTGAGCTAGAAACATTTGGGATCGCCATTTCTTACCAGTGCCAGTGCTTCGTCCTTGGTGGTGGCAGCAAGTGCGTCGCGATATATATTTTCTTTGTTATTCTGGTTACCGCAGCGGCCCCCCTCACAGAATTCGCCCCATTCCGTGTAGTCTACGTGTTTGGAGATATATTCCAGCACATTCTGGTGGTTGAAAGCCCCTTGAACATTGGGATGGAAATGGCGATTAGTTCGATCGTGAGTCACGTCGAAGAACCGTTCATTCTGCATCTGAAAACAGTATGGAAATTGGACAAGAGCATGGAGATGTGGTTGCCCGTCCTCATGTAATTCATGTGCAACCCTCACATAATTTGGTGGCCTAGCTATGAACAACTCCCTAATTTTCTCTAATAATCTCTCTTTAGGTATGGAACATTGGCCAAGAATAATAACAGATCACAAACGGGGGCATTACACCAAATCGTGGGCCATACGTATGTTAACTGTTCCACCTTTCCGCATGCGCTTCCCTTTAAATTTAAATTTCCCGCTTGCTCTTGCCTTTTTCAACTTTTAATCCTGGCCACTATTTAAATTAAAGACGTGTCAAAAGAGGCATTACACTGTTGGTAATGAACCCCCTAAAGGATTAAACCATTAGGTGTAACACCTTAATTTCACACTTTGCCAAACAAATAGCTTGAAACCACTTTCAAAACAAAATCAAAAAGTGAAGAAATGAGGGAGATTGCAAAGATTTAGGTGCTCAAATTAAGTGATAAAAGCACTAAAAAACATGCAACCAACTCACACCAATGAGAGTTAAAGCCTTAAAACACAACATTAGTGAATGAATTAACACTACAACTATGCCATGAAAGGCTCCAATGAAACAAACAACTAAAAACAGAGGCAAAACAACTCTAAACATGGTCTAAAACATGCTGGACTTAAGACACAAAAAGCCAAAACATTAAGCTAATGCATGGGGTTGCACTACAACTATGCAAAACAAGACTCAAACTAACCAACTAGCCCAAAACAGAGTTGTGGGAGCCCAATTTAATTGGATCAATAGGGGCGAATGACGAGTCCAGTCCGGGACATAATCTTTATTCGGCACTGATCCTAGTCAATTAAAGAGCCGAATAAAATAATCGACTTTCTAATCAATAGAACGAAGGCCGAGTAGAAGTACATGTAAAGGATTAAGGATGGGCTTGGCCCTAGGGCCCAAAGAGAATAATATAAATACAGGATCATCAATCAGAGAAAGGTATGTGAGAACTAGTGTGCTTAACGTAAGACATAAGCAACCAAGAGAGTATACACTGACTTATCCGTCAAAGTGCTAATTCTGGCACCCCCGACCGGAGTGTTCATTTCTTTTCAGGTGACTAGCTGAGAATCACGAGCGTCCCGCAGGATCAGAAGAGTATTTCCAAACCACTTTCCCACAATTGGCGCCATTTGTGGGAATACTCAAGTACATCTATGGCAGGCGTAACGGAAGACCCTCCAATAGTCATTGATGAGACCACATAGAGAGACGACCTCACTCCAACGAACATGCTTGGACCGGAGACTATCACCGCAAGACGCGCCTTGAACTTCGGCTCACCCTTGGCGTCAATGCATGAGACAATGGAAACGATCATGGAACAAGCAAAGCAAAACGGACAGAGGTTAGAGAACATGATCGTTGAGAACGAACGTCTCCGTCAGGATTTGGCCTTAGAAGTGGCGAAGTCCAAACAAGCTGTACTCCAAGATCCGGAACGACCATTGAGGGTAAGTGGTCGACGACCTTGGGCCCGACAACAAGACACTGATAGCGACTCCGACTCATTATCCCCGAAGCCCAAGAAGAAGGGGTGACCCAAAACTACCAGTTCCTTTGAAGAAAGTCCATATATAAGGCATAAGCAAAGAAGAAGCAGTTCAGACGAAGAAGACCAGCACGATCCCTTTATACGACGGATTGCAAGGGCAATGCTACCCAAGAAATTCAAAGCACCATCATTCACCTTGTACGACGGTAAATTAGACCCCACCGATCACATCTGCCATTACAAGCAAGCCATGACGCTGCATGCAGATGACGAGGCTCTCATGTGCAGAATATTTCCGTGTAGTCTGGGACCACTGGTTATCAGGTGGTATTATAAACTGGAGCCAGCTTCGATCAAGAGCTTCCACCAACTCCAAAAATCCTTCAGGGCAAGGTTTATCACTAATGAGGTCTAGCCAAAGTAAGCCGATTCCCTTTGGGCAATGCAGATTCAACCGGGGAAAATCCTTCGTGCGTATTCAGTGCGGTATTGGGAGTGCTTTCATCTAGTAGATGATGCTTGCAATGACTCCATGGCCATTACCGCCTTCAAGATGGGGCTGCATCCCGATAGTGCCCTCCGCAACTCTTTGACCAGACAACCCTCCAAAACAGTCTGGTCGTTGATGAAGAAAGTTGAGGAATACTGTAAAGTGGAAGATGACGCCTTGCGGGTTAAAACCGGAAATGTGACCAACAAGATGGCTCCTTCTGAAATTACTCAGCTATTAAATTATGTACCACCTCAGAGCCCTGAACCACGGAATCGGACTAAACGAGACAAGAGACGGGATTCTTGCTGATCAAACGACCAATGCTCCCACCGAGCAAATGAACAACTGCAAGTCGATAGCAAGCGCACAAAGCGCACTAACAAGAAATATACGGAGTTGTCAGAGCCGATCAATGCGATTATGTCCAAAATCCAACACCTTCCATTCTTCAAATGGCCGTCGAAAATGGTGGGACCTCTCGACACGCGAAGATGTGATAGGAGGTGTGAGTATCACAAGGATCATAACCATGATACTGAGAGTTGTAATGCATTGAAGGATCACCTAGAGGAATTGATACAAGATGGTCGGCTACAACAGTACGTCCGAAAAGGCAACCCAACCAAAGCAATAGACTTAAGACAAGATTCACCTCTGCTCAGCGTGATCTACATGATATACAGCCTGCCAATATCATCCACGGTGCATACGATTCAGTTGAATCCCGACCCTCAAAATCAACTCACTCCGGCCAAACGGCCTATGAAGCTGTGAGCATTGCTTTTGATGATTCAGATTTGGTCAGAGTGACACTTCCCCACATTGATCCCTCGGTAGTTGAGTTACGTGTAAACCGATTCACCATTGAGCGCGTACTCATTGACCCAGGGAGCACATCGGAAGTTATGTATTACAAGACATTCACCAAACTCGGCTTCTCCAAATCGGATCTTTCTTCGGTTCCTTATCCACTATTCGGCTTCAACGCCAATCCAGAATACCCGTTGGGAAAAATCACACTACCCGTTCGAGCGGGCTCCCGAATAGTGGATATGGAGTTCTTGGTTGTCAAGCTGCCATCGCCGTATAATCTCATCATGAGGCGATCTTGGTTGCATACTATACAGGCCGTGTCAAGCACCTATCATCAGCTGCTACGCTTCTCGACAGAACACGGCATTGAGCAAATACGTGGTTCCCAGAAATTGGCACAAGCATGTTATCTCCTTGTTGAAAAGACGCCAAAGGAGTTGCAAGTAAACTTTATTGAGGTGACGGATCGAGAGAGCCTCGACGATGTTGGGCGGTCCCTCAATGAAAAGGCCACGGAAGCCCTTGATCGAGTTGAAATCAACGGAAACCCAGATAGGTTCTTCATGGTCGGCGCCTCCCTCAATCAAGCCGACAGACAACAGCTAATTTCCTTCCTACTCGGCAACCTTGATGTATTTGCGTGGACTCCCTATGAGATACCGGGTGTAGATCCATCTATTTCGCAGCACCATTTAAATGTTGACCCTAAATGCAAGCCAATCATTCAGAAAAGCCAACAATTAGCCACAGAGCACACTGCCGCCGGTTGCTTGACGCCGGGGCAATTAGGGAAGTGACCTACCCTACATGGTTCTCTAACACTGTGCTTGTGAAGAAAAAAAAAAATGGGACTTGGCGAGTCTACGTTGATTTTACGGACCTAAATGAAGTCAGTCCCAAAGATTGTTTTTCTCTCCCCAGGATAGACCAACTTGTAGATGCTACAGCACGTCATCAGCGTATGAGCTTCCTCGATGCCTACAGAGGCTACCATCAAATTGCCATGCATCCGAAGGACCAAGACAAAACTGCATTCCTTACCCCAAGAGGAACCTATTGCTATAAGGTTATGCCTTTTGGGCTGAAGAATGCAGGGACAACTTACCAGAGACTGGTCACCACCATGTTCAAGGAGCAACTCGGCCACACTATGGAAGTGTACATTGATGATATGGTGGTCAAGTCCAAGGAAGAGCAGAATCATATAGCTGATCTGGAAGAGACATTCGGCATTCTACGCAAATATGGAATGAAGCTAAACGTTTCCAAATGTGCGTTTGGGATCGGCTCTAGCAACCACCGAGGAATCGAAGCCAACCCAAGGCAAATTACAGCAATCCTGGAACTCAGCTCCCATTGATCGGTCAAGGAGGTTTAGAAATTAATGGGGATGGCCGCTGCACTCAACAGGTTCATCAGTCGTTCCACGGACCGCCGCCGATAATTCTTTCATACACTACGGCAGGGCAAGGCTTTTGAATGGTCCGCCGAGTGTGAAGCCACTTTCAACGGCCTCAAGGCCTACCTCCGATCAGTTCCACTCTTAACAACGCCTTCAGCAGGTGACCTGCTCATTTTGTACCTGGCAGTTTCCGACCGCGCCGTGAGCGTCGTACTGATAAAGGAAGAGCTAGGAGAGCAGTTGCCAGTGTATTATGTGAGCAAGGCAATGGTTGACGTCGAAACATGCTACCTTCTATTCGAAAAACTCATTCTGGCCCTCGTTATGGCAGCGAGAAAGCTAATGCATTACTTTTAGGGCATATCATCAGGGTGCTAACGAACCACCCCCTCCGGTCAGTACTCCGTAGTGTAGAAGCATCAGGGCGCGTTTCAAAATGGGCTCTTGAACTCAACCAGTACGATATTCAGTTTCTGCCCAGAACCTCCATCAAGGGACAGGTGCTTGCCGACTTGGTAGCCGAATTCACCGGGGGTCTTGCCGACTTCACGTTTGATGAAATTCGACCGAAGTCGAATGGGAGAATTTATGTTGGGGACATTTGGTAGTTGTACTATGATGGATCATCCAATCAACGGGGCAGCGGAGCCGGAGTAGTAATCATGGCTCCCGACGGCACAATAATTGAGCAAGCCGTCAAACTCGGCTTCGAAGCATCAAATAACGAGGCCGAATACGAAGCCCTTCTGGTCGGTTTGTGGAATGCACATCTTCTGGGTGCTCGGCGTTTGCTTGTATTTTGCGATTCAAAACTGGTGATCAATCAGCTAAAGGGGGGGTACGCAGCCAAAAATGACCGTATGGTGGCTTACATGAAATCGGCTAGCGCCTTGCTGGCAAAATTTGACCATTGTGAATTGAATCAGATAACACGTGATCAGAACACACATACAGACACCTTGGCTTGCCTAGCCTCTGCCATTAACTTAGAGATTAAACGGACCATCGAAGTAGGTTTCATCTCGGAACCGAGCATTGGCCCTTCGGAGGAAGTCCAGGTTAATATCATAAAGTTAGGACCGAGTTGGATGAACCCTATTGCTGCATTCCTGTCTTCCGAGCAGCTCCCAGGGAATAAGAAAGAAGCGCACAGGCTGCGAAACAAAGCCCTGCGATACTACTTGGATCTGCAAGGAAAGCTTTATAAGAAATCCCTTTCTGGCCCATACCTGGAATGCGTGCATCCGGACAAAGTCGAAGAGCTTCTGACTGAAATACATGAAGGCAGTTGTGGCGCACATTCTGGCGGGCGCTCCTTGGCTCATCAAGCTGTAACACAGGGGTATTATTGGCCGACAATGAGAGCAGATGCCGAATGTTATGTAAGAAAATGTGAACAATGCCAGAAGTTCTCCCCCTTAATCCATTTGCCTGCTGAAGAGTTAAGCTCTATCACCAGTCCCTGGCCGTTCGCCCAGTGGGGACTTGATATCGTCGAACCATTGCTGAGGGCCCTAAGGAACAAGCGGTACTTTCTTGTCGCGACTAATTACTTCACAAAATGGGTCGAAGCGGAGGCATTAGCTTACATTTGAGATGTTGATGTTAAGCGCTTCATATGGAGAAATATCATAACACGATTCGGCATTCCAAGATCTCAGACAATGGCACCAATTTGATTGTGGCGTGTACCGAGGGTTGTGCAGCAAGTATGGCATCCGTCCTTACTTTTCTATGCCGGCTTACCCACAAAGCAATGGTCAAGCTAAAGCCTCTAACAAATCCATCTTGGACGGCATCAAAAAGAGGCTAGAGAAAGCTAAAGACAAATGGGTCGAAGAATTGCCGAGTGTGTTGTGGGCTCATAGAACTACGCCGAGGCGATCCACTAGGGAAACGCCGTTTGCTTTATGCTTTGTAACCCAGGCAATCATACCCCTGGAGATCGGCCTCCCGACCTTGAAATCGAAAGTTTTTGATATGGGCCAAAACGACATGATGCTAGCCTTAGATTTGGTCCTGATTGAAGAACGAAGAGACCGTGCCCTTGCATCCATGGCACGGTATCAGCAACAGCTTGCTAAGTCGTATAATCAACGTGTTCAGCTGCGCCGCTACACACCAGGAGAGTTGGTCCTAAAGAAAGTACTCCCAGCTGCCAGGAAACCGGCTGATGAAAAATTGGGTCCTAACTAGGACGGTCCCTATCAGGTCGATTCGATCGCAATAGTAGAGGCATATCGGCTCAAAGACATGTCTGGAAGGAGCTTGCCACAACCTTGGTACTCAACACACTTGCGTAAATTCTATCATTAAACCTGACCTGTGGGAAATGATACTAGTTTTGAATGGTTCACCATGTACACATTTCACTTTTGCAATGCAAAGATTGCGATTTCCTCTTCACAAAATTCAGTTCAAAAGTCTCCAGATTGGGCCGACTGAGTCTCCAGATTCGGAGCCCCATTGGTGCATGACATCTTTGGGCTGATTAAGCCTCCGGATTCAGAGCGCCCTTCGTGAATATCACGATTGGTCAAACTAAGTCTCCGGATTGGGAGCCCCATTGGTGCATGACATCTTTGGGCCGATTAAGTCTCCGGATTCGGAGCCTCATTGGTACATGACATCTTTGGGCCGATTAAGCCTCCGGATTCGGAGCGCCCTTTGTGGATATCACGATTGGTCAAACTAAGTCTCCCAATTTGGAGCCCCATTGCTGCATGACGTCTTTGGGCTGATTAAGCCTCCGAATTCGGAGCGCCCTTCGTGGATATCACGACTGGCCAAACTAAGCCTCCGGATTCGGAGCCCCATTGGTGCATGACATCTTTGGGCCGATTAAGCCTCCGGATTCAGAGCGCCCTCCGTGAATATCGCTGTTGGCCAAACTAATCTCCGGATTCGAAGCCCCATTGGTGCATGACATCTTTGGGCCGATTAAGCCTCCGAATTCGGAGCCCCATTGGTGCATGGCATCTTTGGGCCGATTAAGCTTCCGGATTCGGAGCGTCCTTCGTGGATATCACGATTGGCAAAACTAAGTCTCCAGATCCGGAGCCCCATTGGTGCATGACATCTTTGGACCGATTAAGTCTCCGGATTCGGAGCGCCCTTCGTGGATATCACGATTGGCCAAACTAAGTCTCCAGATTCGGAGCCCCATTGGTGTATGACATCTTTGGGCCGATTAAGCCTCCGGGTTCAAAGCGCCTTTCGTTGATATCACAATTGGCCAAACTAAGTCTCCGGATTCGGAGCCCCAATGGTGCATGACATCTTTGGGCCGATTAAGCCTCTGGATTCGGAGCGCCCTTCATGGATATCACGATTGGCCAAACTAAGTCTCCGGATTTGGAGCCCTTTTGGTGTATGACACCTTTGGGCCGATCAAGTTTCCGGATTCGGAGCCCCATTAGTGCATGACACCTTTTAGCCGATTAATCCTCCATATTCGAAGTGCCCTTCGTGGATATCACGATTGGCCAAGTCTCCAGATTCGGATCCCTATTAGTGCATGATTGGCATTCAAAATGAAATGGGCCATGCCGTATAATTGAAGGCTAAAACATGTAGGCATTCAAAATGAAATGGGGCAAGCCGTATAATCGAAGGCTAAAACATGTAAACATTCAAAAAGAAATGGGGCAAGCCGTATAAACGCATGGTGAAATATGCCGTATAAACGTAGGCTGAAACATGCGAGCATTCAAAGTAAAATGCAGTGTACTAATATAATTAGAAAGTACACTAACACTTGAAGTAAAAAATGTACTATTATTCAATTAGCCAATAATTACATAATTTTGCATTGCAAGGTCTACAATGTCTACTTTAAGCATTACGATGTCTACTTTTATCTGGCGTCTCCCTCATCGTCACTCTTCTCGACTTCGAAGGTGGAAAAGAGGAAGTGATCACGTTGGTACAGCGGTAACGCCGAATCAACGCCCGCTGCTCGGAGAGCCTCCGCGGCTTGAAGTGCTTTGATCCAACCGTGCTTAAATCCACAATTTTCACATCGGCAAACTTCCTTGGCGAGCTTTTCCCTAGTCTTCTCTATCCCTACTTTCCGGCCTTCATGGAAGCCTTTTTCATAAGCCCTCCCCTTCGCGGACTCTATGGCAAACATGCTCGCCGTATCACAATCGGCAATTGCATTACTGATAAGGCGTTGGGTCACCCTTTCTTCCACAACTGGGTTAGCTTGTCCAGCTGGTTGTGTCTGACCGGCCTTGACCTTCCTTAGCTCGCGTTCAGCCGCTTCCGCGCGAGCTTTCAAATTTCGAATGGGTTCATCCTTTTTCTCTATTTTTCGTCTTGCAGCACGAAGGCGCATGCTGATTTCATAGGTGGTGTACAACCCTTTCACTGCCCCATGAACACCCTCTCGAAACACCTCGAAGTCAGGTCGACCAACCATCAACTGCTGAACTTCTGGCGGGAAAATCTGTCGCGCAAATTCGACCACCACGTTCGGGTTACAGATGATGGAATCTGCCTCTGTCATCGGTTTGTTCCCAACGAAAATAGAAAAGCTCAAGGGGCGTGGTGGTCCATTGGCCTCACTTCGCAAACGAGGGGAGCTCCCCCTGCTGGCGCTTCTCCTTCTTTGGTGACCTGCTTCGTCGACGCGGTAAGTGGCACCTCTCGTGCTCTGCAGATGCCCTACCTCCCATATGGGGAGGCTCGCCACCTCGATTCATTGATGAGTCCAGCTTCGCCAAAGTTCTACCCTCTCCCTTACTATTAAAGAAAAGTCTGGTTGACATTCACACTTTTTCGGCCGCGAAGGACGAGCAGAATCGATTCGCTTTATGAAACTTAAATGGAATCTCTCAAATGGAAACCCCCTTTTTAATCACTCAGGAGTGCACGCCACTCCCGAGGTGACCTCATCAATGCGCACACTCCTGCAACCACCGATACTCGGCATTAATTGATTCATCCCGATATTCGGCATTGTTAATTCATCCAAATATTCGTCATTGTCAATACATTCTGATCTAGAAGATGTATTCGGCTTTTAGAGCTTATACAATGGCTGGGGCAAGGGCAGATTTATTAATCTGATCGACCAAATACCTAAGCCCGATGGCGATCGATTTGTGCCGTAGCCACTCCATGAACTAAGGATATTCGACTTTCGGAGCTCATACAATGGCTGGGGCAAGAGCAGATTTATTAATCTGATCGGCCAAATACCTAAGCCTGATGCTGATCGATTTATGCCGCAGCCACTCCATGACCTAATGATATTCGGCTTTCGGAGCTCATACATTGGCTGGGGCAAGGGCAGATTTATTAATCTAATCGGCCAAATACCTAAGCCCGATGCCGATCAATTTGTGCTGCAGCCACTCCATGAACTAATAATATTCGGCAAGATCACATTTATTAGTCTGATCACATTTATTAACCCTTAGTTATCTAATCGGCAAGTGTACACGAACGTTTAGCTACCGCGCAACAGACAGCAATAATTTTACCCAAAATAGCAAAAACAAAACAATAATCTTCATTGATAACAACAATTAAATACAGGAAATAATGCAAGGTAAGGGAAATATTCATTCATAAATTGAATATAGCATAGACATCATTTTATACATGAAGATTACCCTAAGCAAATAGATGTCTACTAAGAAAGCAAAACATGTTTACAAGAACATACATTCAAAATCCCTAACAAAACTAGAATGTCTCCCAAATCAATCCTCGGGATCAGACTCAAGCGGCTCAACATCCACTTGCTCATATGGAATTGGCATGGCCAATGTCACTCCAGCGGCAGCAAGAGCTTTGAGCCAACCGTGTTTGAATCCCCGATTCTTGAATTTGGGGACTTCTTCTACATAGTTTTCAAGGGCGGCGCTCTTCCCAGCCTCGAACGCCGTGGAAGCCTCGGAGTCGGCTTTTTCCTTAGCCTTCTTTGAATCTTCGAATTCGGCCTCCAGCTTGGCAAGCGCCTCATTGGCTAACTTGAGCGATTCCTCGCAAACGTTTGCTCTCTCCTCGGCGTCGGATCTGAGCTGGTCAGCAGTCCGCGCCTTCTTCTTAGCTTCAGCTCGTGCACTTTCCATTGTGGCTCTCGCCGCCTCAAACTCGGCCCTGCTCCTCTCACCCTCGACTTCCGCCTTCAAACGGTTAATTCTTTCAATGGCATCATGCTGGCGGCGACCAATTTTGGCTGTCCTTTCAACCGTCTACAAAACAAGTTGGGATCGTCACATACCAAGAAATACCGTCTGCAAACTAAACCAAAACAAAGAGTTAGGATCAAGTCACATACCAGAAGGGCTGACTGGACAGCTAATGCTATTGCTACCAAATCCGGCTCTACAAGAAAGGTTGCCTTGTCAGCCGGCAATAAGACCGAGGCAGCCAAGCTCAACGCCACAGCTGGATCTTTCAAGGCCGACGCTTCGGAGATCGGCATGTTTTTTATTTTTGGTTCAACAACAAAAGGAGCAACCATACCCGACTCCTCTTAGCTTGGTCGTTTATCAACGGGGTTCTCCTTAGAGCCGGCCTCGCTCTCGGTGGTACGTTTTTCTCTCCGATCTTCTGGAATCAGCCGTTCTTCTGGAATCAGCCGTTCGGCATCCTTCTCCGTCTCGGCCACATGAACTTGAGCCGTTTCTTCTACAATAATAGGTTCGAAAGATTCAGTCAGGGCAGGTCCAAAACAAATGGTCTCGGCTTTCCGTCAGACGGCCATTGCGTTCAGCGTTTCTCTTTCGCGCCAACTGCGTGAGACTCCCCAGCCATACCTTCAGAATAATCGCCGGGAAGGTCTCCCAAATTTGTAAAAATATCTTCGAAGGAGGCATCCCCTTGGCCTGATGTGGACGGAGGGTCGGACAAGTTGAGTCCGGCTTCCTCAAAGGCCGAGTTAAGAGCTTCGTCAACCTCCGCTGCCAACTGGTCCGGGTCCTCGACGATTGGCTCGACTGCTTGTTCTTCTACGTGTTCCGAATCGGATGTTTCTAAACCAATCTGCCTTAAGTTCTTGAAGCTAGGGAAGTTAAGGGCTATAAGATGGTTGTCCCCTCGTGGGATTGGAATGTTGTCTGTTGCCGAATATATCGTGTAAGTTGGCTTGTACCATAGGAGAATGTGGGCCGTCCTCTCTTATTTTTGAAGGTTTGGACGGCCGACGAACTGTAGCGCGATTTTAATTTCTGCAAGCACAGCATCGTCATCCGACACCAATACTCTCTTCAAGTCACTGCCTGCATAAACAAGGCAATTAGATGTGTATAGTGTTGAATACAATTATTGTAATAACAAAAACAAAAGTGATCTAATCGGCTACCTAGTTCGCCTTTTCGTCTTGGCACGGGGTCTAGGTGATCTTCACCCTCGCCGAATTCCCAATTACCACGAACAACAACCATCACGTCATCGACACGCTTGCCAGAGCTAGCAAGCATAGTCACTAAGTGATGATCAGTATCCTTGGCTCTGATAAAGTAGTGTCCTAGCCAGCCAGTAGATTTGGCTAGGACATAACAATGCCGAACAGCGGGTATACCTAAATTAATCCTAAGACACCAGTTTAGCTCTACAATCCCTATTATGATGCAGAAAAAATTCACGTTGGGCTAGGAAGGGATTATACCCCAATATCGAAGAACAGCCTTCAAAAACGGGTGAAGGGGATAGCGGACTCTGCCCTCAGCAATTGACAGGAGAGGAAAGACGATTGTGCTCTCATCATCCCTCTCCATATCAGTGGTGCTATCTGCTAAAAGTGACAGATGGACGTCATCGGAGATGGAAAAATGGCGTTGAAAGTCGGAGATTCGATCCGCTGAAAGGAGCTCCTTCAGATGTTTTGCCATCCCGGACAGCCCAAGGATTATGGGAAACTAAAAGCAAACAAGGAAGTGGGATCGGAATTGAAGGAGAAGAAAACTTACAGGAGATGAAGGGGAAAACGAGAAACAAGGAGTTGCAGAAGCCACGAAGTGAGGGAGTTGCACTAGAAGGCGAACCAGATATTTTTGAGTATTCAAAACATACATTCGAAGAGACAATTTGAAATCACATTAAATGGAGGCAGTGTACGAAGGGGCGGGAAATCGTTATAATGACCAAAAAGCGTGTACACGTTTTGACACGCATTGGGAGGAGGATTAACCGCCGAATTTTTGACTTTCCAGGCTCGAAGCCAAACACGCCAACTAACTGATGCTAGTGGGGTGTTTGGGGGGCAATTATGGGAGCCGAATTTAATTGGATCAATAGGGACGAATGGACGAGCCCAGTCCGGGACATAATCTTTATTCGGCACTAATCCTAGTCAATTGAAGAGTCGAATAAAATAATCAGCTTTCCAATCAGTAGAACAAAGGTCGAATAGAAGTACATGTAAAGGATTGAGGATGGGCCTGGCCCTAGGGCCCAAAGAGAATAATATAAATACAGGATCATCAGTCAGAGAAAGGTTTGTGAGAACTAGTGTGCTTAACTTAAGACATAAGCAACCAAGAGAGTATACACTGACTTATCTATCGGAGTGCTAATTCCGACACCCCTGACCGGAGTGTTCATTTCTTTTCAGGTGACTAGCTGAGGATCACGAGCGTCCCCCAGGATTAGAAGAGTATTTCCAAACCACTTCCCCATAATAGCTAAAACAGATTATTTCGAGGCTAAGACATGCTGGACTTGAGCTAAAACAAGCTAGATTAATAGGTTAAAACATAAAGCTATCTAGGCATGCAAACAAGACACAAGGAGGAAAGGCTAACCCCTCCAATTTTGGACTTCGAAATAAGTTCTTTACCACTGAAAAACCTCTAAAATTCAGTGGTTAAAAGGCCCAAAAAGGTTTGTTTTAAAATGATGAATAAAGGCACAAAAGCTTAGCAAAGTAACTAGCAAGAAGGATGAACCACCCCTTAACAAAAAAAGCTTCAAACCACCATTTTTAGGTCATAAAAACAGAGGGTTTTTTTAGTTCAAAACCAACCTCAAAACAATTTTAAAATGTGAGAAAACAAGCATGCTAAACAAGTTAACAAAGTGAGCAAACTACCTCTTGAAGCAAAGAGCAATTCTAATCACAAATCCAAGCTAAAGCCACTTGCTAGAGCTCAAATCAAGTCTCAAGGAACCTCAGCTCAAAGAGAAGTAACTTCTATCAAGGTAGTGTATGTAAAAGTGTAGAGAAAACAAGCTTCAAGGCACAAAATTGTAAGAGAGAGAGAGAGAGAAATCTAGAGCGAGAGATTTTTGGTCTTCAAATTTTTCTAACCCCTCCACATGCAAGAGAGGTGTCCTATATATAGAAAATAAAAAATCCCCTCACAAACATCCAGCCATACACGTGTTGGAAGATGCATGAATCTGTGCAAACAGTTGGCACAAAATATTACAAAATATCTGCAGGAAACACTGATGGCCGGCAAGGCACATCAATGGCCGGTAGGCCAAATGCTACGGCCGACAGCCTTCAAGGATGGCCGGCAGGCCATCAACAACTTCATTCTAAAAAGACCTAAGCATGGTCCAAAGATGAGACAAAATGGATGCAGGGTTTGAAAAACTCAAACATGTGGCATTTTGCTGTGAACTTCGAGTGTTCGGTGAGCAATCAGACTTGCCATCGGATGTACCTACAAGAACATCCAAGTCTTAAAGGGCCGTAAAAAATGGGGTGTCTACAGTTGTCTCTCTTTGACAGAACTTGGAGTCATGAAATGACGTAAATGAATGCTAAAGCCCAGAGACGACCCATTTTGACAAGGCCGTAACACTTGGACAGACAATCGAGACAACAATAAATAGTTGAGCCTGTAGGCTGCCTACGTATCCCTTTGCAAGGAATCAAACTAGCGTAGTTCTGGGGCAAAATGCAAATAATATGCATGATGTAGGAACATAACTTATTATCATGCAATGAGGCTGTAACAAAATATTTGAATGCAAACGCAATGTAAGCAAGCTGAAACAAGATACAACAATCTCCAACATGCAAATAAGTAAGTAAACATGCCACGCGTGAAAAACACAAACCAACTACATTTCATGTAGAAAGGATGTAAGAAAATTATGCAAAGCTTAACTACACAATGTGCAGGAAAGACAGAGCGTAACCAAAATCATCGGGTGCACCTGAGATGCCAAACAAGATCCTAATGCATCGCACGCGGAAGAAAACGAAGATGATGTGAACACCGGGGCACACCCGAATGCTTGTAACTAAAACAAACAATCCCAATGTGTTTTACACGTGAGGGGAAAAGGTGGTGTAAACGCCAGGACGCACCCAAATGCTTTTAACCAACAGAAGTGGTGTAAACACCGGGACACACCCGAATACATTTAACCAACAGGAGTGGTGTAAACACCGGGACACACCCGAATGCATTTAACCAAAATGAGTGGTGTAAACATCGGGACACACCCGAATGCTTTTAACTAACAAGAGTGGTGTAAACACCGAGACACACCCGAATGCATTTAACCAAAAGGAGTGGTGTAAACACCGAGACACACCCGAATGCATTTAACCAAAAGAGGTAGTGATCCCAACGCGTCTAAATGTGAGAGGGGAAAGTGAAAAGATGCGCAGGGCATGAACAATTAAGTGTGATAGATGCACAAAGTGAACAAGTGCGATAGATGCACAAAGTTAGGGAAAACATTCTCTTACCGAAACATGAATGATCTTATACGGAACTTCTCTGAATGAACTGTACATACAATATTGTCTATCTGTGTTGGCTCCACCAAATGAACCGTACATACAATATCATACCTACATAAGAAAGAAACTCAACAAGTACAACACATTAAGGGTGCATGTTCTATGCACGATTACAATAAGGCATGTTCTATGCAAATGTAAGAAGCACATATTCTATGCAAGTATGAGACGCGTATATTCTATGCATGATTGGAAAATGCATATTCTATGCATGATAACAATTAGGATATAATGGAATGTTTTACGCAAACCAAACAATCTGAGGGCATATTCTATGTATAGTACAAGAGCGAAGGTAGTAAGCATGTTCTATACATAATGCGATAGCGGAAGCACATTCTATAAACACACTCTATGCAGCTAGAGTAAGAGCATGTTCTATGCAACGGTATAAATGGAATGCACATTCCATGCAACAACAAAGAAACACATATTCTATGCAATAACAAAAGCATATTCGTTAAGATCAATTCAAGAACAACTCCCGATTTACCTCTTGGAAGAGTTGTAATATGTTAAAAGGATACACCTTGCTTATGTCGATGAGCGACGAACATCATACCCTAGAAACGCGATTCTGAGCCTCCGCAGAGACATTCTGAACCAAACATTGAACATTCCCTTCACTTCTTGAAATCCAAGAACACAGAACAGAACCAGGAACACAAAGGAGACTCTTGGACACCTGCCGGCCACAAAAGGAAGCCGCTGGCCACCTGCCAGCCACTGGTGTGCCTTGTCGGCCATCGATGGAAAGTCGAGGGCAAAAAGGGTTTTTTTGGCTTGGGTCTTTAAATACAAGGCTTGGGGCTTCATTTCCACACACCAAGACATCCAAAAATGCTCTCTCTCCTTCCCTAGGTGCTTTTCCCCTCTAGATCTGAGCCTTTTACGCGTTTTTCAACACCCTACACAAACTTTATTCGCTAAATCCTCCTAGTTCTCTTCACTTTAAACTAATTGGAATTTGATTTCGACATTTCTTTCCTCATTTCCACCATTCTAGGTTCATTCCCCTCGAGTTTCTCTCGAATTCTGTGCATTTTTCCCGACTTTGACTTTTTTTGCCATTTTCTCTCTCCTAGGGTTGACTTTTCTCACTTTTCTTATTTTTTTTCCACCTTCTTTCCTCACTTTCTTCGCTTTTCACCTATCTCGCACCTTTTTAGATGGTAGATGATCTTCCTCATAATGGGGTTCCTTCTGAGTTTCATCCAGTAAACTTCGAGGCAGAACCAGAGACCGAGCCAGAGCCATTACCGTTGAGTATATGGCCTTTTGATCTAGCGAGGTTCCATCCTCAGACACACAAATTGCCCACTATAGGAGGCAACAGATCTTTTACTGACTTCGCTAAGGACGCACCAGAGGACCTCTTGTTGAGGGAGCCAGCGTCTCATTTATCGGCCATTGCCGTTGAGGTACGAAAACTATTTTTATGCATTACTGCCCTTAACTTTCTTTATTTCTTACACTGCCTTCATCTTACTGTATCTCATACACTGTCTTGATCTGATTGCATTTCATGCATTGCCTTGGTTCGACTGCATTTCATGCATTGCCACAGGGCAAGTCTTGCGCCTTTAGGGGCTATGGTACGACAACTGCTTGAGATTAGTATGGCGAGCTCCTAGTTAGAGTTCATGACATTGTTGATGAGACAGACTTTGGCCTCTTCCGCTCCAGCTTGACTCGGGATATAGCGAGCCGTCCTCTCTTAGGAGCACTGGTGGAGAGGTGATGGGACATCACCAACTCCTTCCACTTTTTCACCATAAGGGAGATGACGATGACTCCTTACGACTTTGCCATGATCACCGACTTAGGCGTAGGGGGTGATCTAATCCCTTTTGATCCTAATATGGGGGAGTGGGAGGCAGTATGGCTCGAGCTGGTCGGGGAACATCCACCGATATACTGGGCGAGCATGGTGCGATATAGCTGGTTTGAGGAGCTGTTCAGGGGGACTGAGCTTGAGACGATTGAGAAGATAGAGCAATATGTTAGAGGCTTGCTCATGTTCATTTTCGGTACCACCTTGTTTTCAAACAGGTGGAATACCGTGGGCCTGTATCTGCTGAGTGCCTTGGTGGTCCTCCCTTGAGTTCAGTTTTATGATTGGGGCGGAGACGGCCTCACTACATTGTATGGATATATGAGCTCTTCCTCCCATCTACGAGGGAATTTGGTTGGAGGCTACTGGCGAGCTCGGGAGGTTTATTTCTCAATTCCCTCTTTATATTTTACATTTTCTGCTCAGCATTTCTTGTTTTACATATTTTCCATACATGTGCTTTTTGCTTTGCACTTTCTACAACTGTTCATACTGTATTGATTATATACCTCCGCATTCTTCCTGCAGTTATGGGTATACGCATCCTTCCCGGCTCTTGTCCCAGAGCCTGTAGATAAGGTTCCATTGACAGTCCATTTTTCTCGGGTATATGACGGCCAGCTCCGCCGTAGGACTCATGAATCCTTTATGTTTTTCCGCCAATATTTTGACATGGTAGTGGCACACGAGCAAACCCGAAACAAAGTCACTTTTTTCTTTACAATTGTTTTGACCTACACAATAACAACTGATAGTGACTAATAACCTGTTCACTTTCTATTTCGGGTCACATGGCAGCCCTGGGCCATGATACAGACAGAGCTTCAAGCTTGGTACACTGCAGCTTGGGGCATTTCCTGCCATCACATTCTTCTTGAGGGCCCGATTTGTGGAGCCTAGTTCTTGGGCGAGCGTTTCGTACGTCAGACCTTGGGCTTGCCTGCTTCGTTTATACCAATGACGCCATCAGCGTCCATGAGAGCAACACACAGCCTGTCTACCGACAAGGTGATCTAGTTCATGGTAGGCCTGGAGGCAGAGTACTTCCGTGTAGAGGGCATCTATGCGGCCTTTATCCAGACACACTTGATTCTGCTTATAGACACCCCATTTTTGATCGCCCGCAAGACTTAGACACTTGATTCAATGCACTCAATGATAAAAGTTGAATTATGAATTTGCAGCGATTCGGAATTAATCAGGCTCCCGAAATAACCTCAAATCTTCAACATTTACCTTGTTGGAACCTGTGAGCTTTATTTTTGGACCGTTTCCCTTCATGAGCTGAGTTTGAACCAAAAAATAGGGGAGGCCATCAAGGCCCGGCCGTGCATCAATGATGGCCTATCCTGGTTATTAATAGTCGGTCGGCCTTCGATGGTATTAAACACTGTTCTAGGCAGAAGGCCGCCAGCTGTCCATTTTTGAAGATATTTACCACCTCCTGAGCTCGAATTCTATAAAAGAGGAGCTCTGAGATTGTTTTGAGGGTTAAACAAAAAAATCTAGAAGAGATATATACATCTAGAGATCCTTTTCTCCTCCTACTTCCATTGCAAACAAGCTTTGAGCTAACCTAGCTTGTTTATTTCCACCATATACAACCTGGCCTTACCATCCTAAAGCCTTGGTTGAGTCTTGAACACCATAATTCATGCTTGAGAGTGTGTAGAGATCAAGTTCGAATATCACCAAAAGCTTTCCCCATTTTTGAGAGGTATAAGCTTGCAATTCTTACCCTTACTCTTATTTACTTCATTTATCTTTATTTCTTATACTCTTGGACTGTTTTGTGCCTATCACAAGTGTTGGATCTTGGTTTTGTATAAGCCAACAAAGGTAATGGGGTTTAATACCCTCACTTGTATCAATTCTTGTAGCTCAAAACCTTGTGTTTTTACACCTTACTTCTTTGTTTTCAAACTTATTTTCAGAATTAAAACAAGGCCAAAAATCATGTTTTGAAGCTTCAAAAATGGGGTGGGGTGGGGGAGGGGGGTTAGCCACCCCTCCTTGTTCGTCTTTATTAGCTTTGTTTTTCCTTTTTATTGTTTAGCTTTTCAAGCTCTTTTCATGTATGTTCTACCTCTATTTTTCATGTATTAAGGGTTGTTTTGAGGTTGTCTAACCCTTTTCAATTGGTTTAGGCCTTGTTTAGTACATTTGTGATCTCATAAGTTGGCATATGTGTTGCTTGTTATGCTCTCTTTATTTATTTCCATATCTAAGAGTCAAATTTTAAGCAATCAATCAACCATCTATCACTTGTATTTAAGAATGATTTCAACCGATTGAGGTTGCTCAAAACATGTAAGAATGGCCTACACTTAATGGTTTAATCTCTTAGGAGATTCATTGTCAACGGGGTAGCCTTTCTTTCATGTTTTAGGGAGACCTCTTGTTTGACATTATTTCTTGATTAGAGGACTTAATATCACATTTGGACAAATGGATTAATGAATGGCAATGATTAAACCAATTGGTTTAAAACTTGGATCAACACACTTAATGAAAATAACTTGAATAGCTTGAACTTGGCCGGACGTTATGCCAAGCTTCTTGTGTCAAGTGCCATCACGCATCAATCTATGGTGTTTTGATGTCCTTTAAGCGTCTCAACTTCCCTTCTTTAAGTTCATTTCATGACAAAAAAGGAAGGGTGGTCCATTTGCATTACATTTATTGATTTTGTCCAAAATCATGTCCTAAAGCATCAAGCAATCAATTGCTCATTGATGTCTTTAGAAATGATTCCATTCTTCTCTTTAGGCCTTCCTATAATAGAGAATGGAAGAAGGGCAAACAGAGCTTGAAAATGCTTTATCTGCCCTATTTCACCCCAGAGCACAGAATAGAACTGTACACAAAATCAATGCACGGCCAGCCCTCTGTAGGCCTGGCTGGGCTTCAGTGATGCACGGCCGACCCTTGGTGTTTGGTCAGCAATGCAATTTTTCAAAAACAGAAGCAATGACTGAAGGTGGAATAGAGGCAGTTTGAGGCAGACAGAGCAGCTTTTAGGCGATACGCATGCACTCTCCATCCCTCTTCCTTGAAGTTCATATTAAATGCGTTGTTATTTAATTGTTTCATTAGCATAATGAATTGTGTTGTTGTATTTTAATTAGTCTAATTAGTTGTAGCTAATTATTTGGGGTTGTAATATTTAATTAGCTTAGGTAGCTAGTTAATTAAAGTGTTGTAATAATTAATTGATTAATTTAGCTAGTTATTCATTTAATTTGTAATAATTAGTCTAATTAGCTTAGTTAGATTAGCTTAAGTAACGTAGCTTACCTAGTTTCATTCGGACCCTCCTTCGCGAGGGCGTAATATTGTAATAAGTGTGCGTGCGTGTGTGTATGTCTTCTAACCCCACGTCTTTCTCCATTTTATTTAATCGCTTTTGATGGTTAGATTAGCGACATTTTCAATTAGCATACCTTATGCTTGCATGTTTGCATCCATTCATTTGTCTTGCATACACTGAGGCTCAACGCATCATTCAAACTGCATTGTCAATACCTTATTTGAATACGTGTTTAAACTGCATGTTATCAAATTGCTTCATATGTCATATTAGTAGCCAAGCCTATTAATTGCATTATCGCATGTGTTGCATTAGGCATCTTGTATAGTTAGGATCATGTATCTTTCTAACTAGTTTTTTTTTTTGGCTTGGAGTACTAAGTAAGTTTTTACGCTTTAGCATGCTTGCATAAGTGTGTATGCTGCCATATTTAGCATGCATGCCATGAGGCTATGCACTTAAATGCTTAATTGCATGAATACCTATGGATGAAGGCTTGTTGTTTGAACTGGAATAATTCAACGCATGTATGTTTTAAGCCCACTTTGTTGAGTGGCAAATCATGTTTTAAGCCCACCATGTTTGGTGGCAAATCCGCATCTTTAAGCCCACTTGAGGTGGCAAATTTAAACCATTTTCACAAATAAACATGAGTTAAATTGTTCCAAATTGAGCAAACTAGTCTATACTTGCTTGTGCACATCACGTAGTAATGCTAGTTTAATAACCGGAATAAGAACACATAATGTTTATAAAAACGCATATCATGATTAGTAGAAGCCGATCTTTGATCGGGCGAGCAGGGGTGCTTATTTTATGACCTTCCCCCCTCGTACCCAAGTTCCTGAGCTGATTCAACTTTGGTGATGACGGACACCTGGCCTTCGGCACGAGTCAGTGTTTCCTAAATTTTCTCAAAAAATAAAATATTTAGGTGGCGACTCTATATCTGGCAAAACAGTCCAATTTTGGCATTATTTGATTTAAAATTGATTTTTCAAAAAGATTTGTCGAATTTGGACTCTTGGATGTTTATCAGTTTCGCATTGCACTTATGAGACTAGATTCAGAACCGCGGGAGTCCGAACTGTTAGGCCTTTCTTTCAAACCTTTTCAAAAGGGGGGGCAAGAAAAAGGCGAGTCCACAGTTTCTGGCGAATCCCTTGGGGATTTAGAGAACTTGACTCGAACTTATGATATGTTATTTTATTTACACTGATGTGTTTCTTTGCATTGCATTTGCATCGGTGCGCCTAAGTCACAATGTTTTCCATTGGCTATTGCTGAGTGGTTTGCCGGAGGCTTGCTTGGAAAAGCTTGCCAAAAGGCTGATCGGTTGCGGGTTCTACCACAATGGGAACACAACCCTTAGATCTGGGCTATCGCTATACTGTTTGATCCTCCTTTCACTTCTCGATGTTAGGTGTGAGAGGTATATTAGGTAGTCTTGTTGAGGTACCCTTTTTGACCAATCGACATAGTTGCACATCGGAAACCATTGAGACCATTCCAAACTAGGACAGGTTGCTTACTTGAATGCAGGAATTGTATGAATCCGCTTGTTTGCATTGTGAACCCCTAGCTCCTGATGAAATTAGGACAGGGTAACCCTATCCCATCATAGTGGTGTTTTGGCTCACTTGCTTGATACGTGCTTTTAGAGTGAAACTTTGCAGGAATGTATGTATCAGTTTGAGAGTATAAATTTTTGGGAGGTAGAAATTTAGTGTTGAGTACAGTTCTCCAGCTTATGATTACAACTGCGTGTTGTTTGAGTCTGAGCCGAGGTGTTATGCGGTTTTTGATTTTTGTTTCTTTTTACTTTATTTCTTTTTGCAAGGTAGTTTACACCATTGCTTCAGACGAGTCTATAACCCCCCAAGCACTCTGGACCCGAGTTTGAAGGATTTGCAGACCTGGGGATCTAGTCTGGGGATAGCCAGTGTTTGTTTCACTTCCGCCGGTTACTAGACGGAAGAGGATTCGGCAGAATTCGCCAATTCAGCAGTCACCTTTTACCTCGCATGTGCCCAATCAAGCCCAATCATTTATTTCTACTCCAGACAGAGAGTATTCGCTGATTCCGGTAAAACAAAGTCCTCCGTTCAACATGGAAGATATGATTCGCCAACCCCAGCAGACTATTGAGAACATGCAGTTAGATGCTGCCCGACAAGCTGAAACCACAGCTCGCCAAGCCGAGGTTGTAGCTCGCCAAGCAGAGGTAATAGAAAGGCTTCAACAACAGCAGCCACAACCTGCAGTAGCCTTAGCATCCCATACACCCCTAGCGGGGAATTCCAGCACTCAGGGTCACAATTAATGTCCAGGAAAATGAGAGCATTTAGGCGGATCCTATACTCCCTCAGACCTCCAAGGCACTAGCTTACCCGATAGAGGCACTGTTTGAATTCAAGGTCGACCCTACTGCACCGAAAGTGAGCAAGCTGGAAAAGCTCTTTAAACGGGCACAGGGCATCAATTCAATCCCTAATATTGAGGATGGCTATACTAATTCGGCAGTGATCTTGCCAGATAAATTCAAGATGCAGCATACAGGCCGATTTGACGGTTCCGAGGATCCTATGGTCCATCTACGGTTATTCTGTGACATCCTGCGACCCATGGGTCTCACCAGACTACAAAAGCTGTCGTTCTTTGGCCAGACCCTGTCGGGTATAGCGGCCATCTGGTATGCCAAGCTTGAAGACTCTGTGAAGAGAAATTGGGAGGAAATGGCTGAGGCCTTCATAGCGTAGTACTCCTACAACACTCAGATTAGGGTCACTACTCATGATCTCAAAGCAACTCGCCAGGAGCCGAATGAGGGTTTCTAGGATTTCGTGACCCCATAAAGGGCCAAGGCCTCTATGATGACTGTTCGGCCATCTGAAAAGGACCAAATCAGAATGGTGGTCCATTACTTACAAGGAAGATTATTGCAAAAAATGATAGCCTTGCCTTTGTCTACTTTTACTAACTTCTACGAAATAGGGGTGCAAATAGAGGATGCAATAAAGCAAGGTCTAATAGACCATGAGAAGGAGCAGCCCAAGAGGGCTTTCACACATAGTTCCAATGCGACTACTAGCGGTAGTGCAACTGCAAGGCCTTCAGATGTGAGCATGGTCATCACCGCACCCAAGATTGCCAACCCCTTTGTCGGCACGTCCAATACAACCTCGCAAACCTGCAGTCATCAGGCCCGAGGCCAAAGGGTCTTCACATCGCTCTATATGTCCTTATCTGTAGCCCTGAGGGTCTTGATTAGAAAAGGGCATCTGAAGCCGTTAGAACAACGCCCATTGCCCGATTCTCTCCCTCTCTCTCCCTCCTAAACATAACCCGGCCAAATATTATGCTTTCCACCAACAGCATGGTCATGATACTGATCAATGCTTTAGACTACGTCGTGATATTCAACATCTCATTGATAATAAAGTGATAGCACCTCCTGAAAAACCCAATGTCACTACAAATCCTCTCCCATCACATAAGCAAGCCCCTCTACCCCGACAAATAAACCTCATCCATACACTGGTTATCCCTTATGACCCCAGTATGTATATCCTCCCTGTCCACCTACCTAAGCCGATGCTGTTCATCCCGGAAAACACAGATTTGTGCATAATGAACGCGTCCACATCCCAATCTGAACCCGTAGTGGTGACAAGAAAAGATGGAGAGAGATCAACTTTGGTAGAGAAAACCAGTTCGTTGCCTGAGGGCTTTGAGGATTTATCTGGAGAGGAATACAACCCATGCCATTATATTGTGTCGACCAATCGGGCCAAACCAGAGCTAGAGTTGCCTATCAGGATGGAGGTTAGTGTGGTCCGAGAGGATGGCCCAAGCCAGGGATTAGATGACTGAGCTGACTTGGAGGAAGACATCAACAATCTGTAGTTCTTCGATGTGCAAGATTCGGGAGATGTGCACATTAACTGGTTCGATCTGAACGGGTCGGCAAACAACTCTAGGTGGCTCAGTGATGAACCTGACGTAGATGAGGGATTTCAACCAAAGCTGGAAGAGCCAGAAGCAGGAACTACGACGAAGGTCGGAAAGGCCGAAGAGAAGGGAAAATTGTCGGAGAGCACCGATATTTAGAATTTAGCTCAAGAATCGGGCATTATTAGTACTACTGATACAGAACAAGAAGCCGCATTGAAGCGGTTTGAACACGAAAGGGATAAGAATAGTGAAAAAGCTGGAAAAGCCAAACACCCTGTGGGGGATGACTGTGGCATAAGAATAATCACAACAGAACTGGACAATTGTCTGTCAGTTGCCGGAGGAGTATGGTGGGAGGATGATGATCTACATCTTCCCCACACTGATGAGGATTGGGGTCAAGACTTGCCAGACGACACTTGGTATTCTGAGGAGATGGATCATATGACTAAAGGAGGGCGGTACTTCAAGCCCCCACATTTAGACCAACCTGAAACATCCGGAAAGGACAAGGAGGCTGAAAAACAGAAGGGAAAACTGTTAGAGGAAGAGGCCGTGCTGAAACAGTTAAAGAAGATCCAAGCAGTCATATCTATCTGGGGGTTTCTTATGGCTTCACGCGTGCACCGACAAGCTATATTGTCGGCAATGGATAAGGCCAAATTGTCTATTGACACAACTCCAGAGCAATTAGTGGGACTTGTCTTCCCGGGAGGTACTTCGCCTACTTTGACCTTCTCAGATAAGGAATTGCCACCTGAAGGCTCTGTACATAACAAACCATTGTACATCTCAGTTGAGTGTAGAGAAAAATGGGTGCCAGTTGTATTAGTTGACACTGGGTCTGCAATTAACATTTGTCCGTCTCGCACAGCCTATGCTATTAGCTTAAAGCCAGCGGATTTTGTACTTATGGCCCAGGTGATTCAGCTTATGACAATACAAGCAGAGAAGTGATGGGAACAGTATAAGTCAAAGTGCAAGTTGGCCCGGCTTAACAAGATATTGAGTTTCACATCCGGCTACTTTCAATTTATTACTGGCGACCCTAGCTGCACCAAGCAAAAACCGTTTCTTCCACCTTGCATCAAATGCTAAAGCACCCCTTAGAAAAGGGGTAACCACTGTTTTTGGGAATTCATCTATACATCCTCTAACAGAGGTTACTACACCTGTATTGGAGATTGTACATGGCGACGAGGATATTTTCTTGTCTGGTTTTACCTTGGCTAAGCCCAGGTGGTGCAAAATATCTTAGCTGTTAATGAGGGCTTGTACATCACTGCATAATCTGTATACTTCATGAACAAGCTACAGCATATATCCGGGATGGGATTAGGAAAGAGTGGCCGGAAGGGCGTTGCTACACTGGCTGAAATGACACATAACCCTCATGCCTTTGGCTTGGGCTATACGCCCACCAAAGAGGACTGGGTGAGGAAAGGGGAAAAAAATGGTAGAAAGAGCCAAAGCTAAGCAAACTGGAAAGCACTATGAGCTGAAACATAGGCCAATTTAGGGAACTCTGAACGGCCATTTTTTCCAGGAGGGAGAAGACTTCCCATTTTGCAACTTTCCTGAGCCATGGATAAACTCCGAGAAGTGGCGTCTTCCCGGCTTCGAGATTTTCTTCGATTTATGGCTGCAAGAGGGTGAAGCCATGAGGAACAGATTGAGTTCACTGCTGAGGTTGAACAGAGCACAGAAAGTGAGTCCAATAGCAATGAACTTGAGGTAGGAGCAGCACTAGCATGTCTCCTTTAGGATCCTCAGATCAATCCGGAGAGCTTAGGGGATAACCTAGCCATTTCTATGATCGGGGACCAATCGGGTTTGAACCCTTCTAGCGGTATCTTGGATGCATCTGATGCACCATCCCTCGTCTGGCAGTTCGAGGAAGACTTCCTATCCAGTAGCTCTGTGTCATGTAGTGAACCAGAATCTGATTCCACAAAGTCTATGGAGTCGGAATCAGATTCTAGTTCCTCTGAGTCGAAGTTTGGTATTCCTAGGGTTGATAACCCGGATGTCGAAGTTTTGTCCAGGTCGTCTTTTTCCTTTTCTTTTGAGTCGGTTGTAACTGAAGAATTGGATGAGCTGGATCTTTTGAATGAGAATGTTGCGGCAGATTCTAAGTACTTTTCCATGCCTCTTGTTTATTGCATTGATTAGGATTTTTAAAATTTTGATGAAAACAACGAGGAAGGAATTCCTCTGGTTTTGAAATATTTGATTGATCGAGATGATGAGAGGTTTGTAAAACCCCTTGTTAATGAAATCATTCCAATTAAGGTGGGTATTAAGAAGGATCCGCGTTTGGTCTAGATCGGGTCCACGTTGTCATTAGAGGAGCGCGAGCGCTTAGTCGCTTTATTAAAAGATTTCAAAGATGTTTTCGTGTGGTCCTAAGAAGACATGCCTGGAATCGATCCTGAGATTGTATAGCATCGGATCCCTCTTGACCCCGAGAGCCGACCCACCAAGTAGAAGCTCTGCACAATACGCCCGACTAGGGCTTTGAAGATTAAGGAGGAGGTCACCAAGCAGATAGACGTAGGGTTTTTGCTAGTATGTAAGTACCCGACTTGGGTGGCCAACATTATTCCAGTGCCGAAGAAAGATGGTAGAATTCAGGCGTATGGACATCAGAGATTTGAACAGAGCCAGTCCGAAGAATGATTTTCCTCTATCTTACATCGATGAATTGGTGGACTTCACCGCAAGCCATGCACTACTCTCCTTCATGGATAGATTTTCCGGGTATAACCAGATCTTGATGGCACTTGAGGACAAAGAGAAGACTGCCTTTACCACATCGTGGGGAACCTACTGCTACAAGGTGATGCCATTTAGGCTGAAGAATGCTGGGGCTACCTATCAATGGGTCGTAACCACAATTCTACATGATATGATCCACAAAGAGGTCGAGGTGTACGTGGACAATATGATTGTTAAGTCCAGAGAAAAAAATGGCCACTATACTGCCTTAAAGAAATTCTTCTAACGGATTAGAGAATATCGATTGAGGCTAAATCCACAGAAGTGCACTTTTGACGTAATAGTAGGGAAAATGTTGTGTTTCTTGATCACACAGAGGGGCATCGAGGTTGATCCTGCCAAAATCAAGGCCATCCTAGAAATGTCACCACCAAGGACTGAAAAGGAGGTGCGAGACTTTCTGTATAAAGTGTAATTCATAAGACAGTTTATTACAAAATTAACCTTGACTTGTGAACCACTATTTGGTCTCCTGAAGAAGGGAAAGAAATTCTGATGGGATGATCGATGTTAATTTGCTTTTAAGCAGATCAAGCAGTATCTTCAGAACCCGCTAGTGTTGTCGCCACCAGAGCCAGGGAAACTGTTGATTCTATATCTGTCAGTAACGGACACAACGATGTGATACATGCTTGCGCAGGAATCTGAGGATAGAGTGGAGAAAGCCATCTATTACCTGAGCAAGAAGATCCTGGACTATGAGACCCATTACACCCTTTTGGAAAAGGCTTGCTTGGCCTTGGTATGGGCTACCAGGAAGTTGAGGCACTACCTGTTAGCTCACTCTGTAATTCTGGTTTCGAGATTAGATCCAATTAAATATCCCTTTGAGAAACCAGCACTTACGGGTAGGCTAGCCCATTGGTTGCTTCTACTCTCTGAATTTGATTTGAAGTATGTGATTCGCAAGTTTGTCAAGGGGAGAGTAGTAGCAGAGTTTCTAGCAGATCACCCAGTGGGAGGGGATGAAGTAGTAGAATACTTATTTCCAGATGAAGCTATTTTGTAGGTTGAAGAAGAGATTTGGACAATGTACTTCAACGGAACATCTAATAAGTACGGTTATGGGATAGGGGCATTGCCGATAGCACCCGATAATTCCCATATACCTTTAGCCTTCAAGCTCCGATTCAAAGTATCCAATAACGAAGCAGAATACGAGGCGTGTATCACTGGATTGGAAGCCGCCCTAGAACTAGGGGTAAAAAAGTTGGACGTCATCGGGGACTCAAACCTGGTTGTATCTCAAGCAAAAGAAGACTGGAAGGTCAAAGAAGAAATTATGAAAATCTATCACCAAACCCTGGATGTTCTGATTCCTAAGTTTGAGAAGCTAACCTTCACGCATCTATTAAGAGAAAACAACAGGTTCGCTGACGCCTTATCAACTCTATCTTCTATGATAGGCATCCCTTTTGGAGTCTGGATGCGTCCGATCATTATCGAGTAGAGATATGCACCGACCTATGAGTTTATCTCCGCAATAGATGAAGTACAAGATCAAAACCCCTACTATTATGATATTTGGAACTTCTTGAAAAAGGAAGCTTATCCACCAGGGGCAAAAGCCAAAGATAAGAGGGCAATACAGTGGATGGTAGCTCAGTTTATCATTTGTGGAAGTAAACTGTGTAAGAGGGGTCATCTGGGAATGCACAAGTTATGCATCGACGCAGAAGAGTCAAAGCACCTAATGGAGGCCATCCATGGGGGAGAATGTGGAACACACATGAGCGGAGTAATGCTAGCTCGGAAGATTCTCAAGCAGGGCTATTACTGGTCAACTATGGAGGAGGATTGTATCAGTTTTATTCAGCGATGCCACAAATGCCAAATTTATGCAAATCCCACGAATATCACGCCGTCGAAGATGTACAACATGACTTCACCATGGACTTTTTTAGTCTAGGGAGTTGATGTTATTGGGGCAGTTACGCCGCAAGGCTCGAATGGGCATGAGTATATCTTGGGGGCAATAGACTATTTTACAAAGTGGGTCAAAGCCCAATCCTATGCAGTGTTGAAAGTGTCGCATGTAGCCAAGTTCATCAAGAATAACATCATTTGTCGTTATGGGGTCCCGAATGAGATCATTTCAGACAATGGCTCCCATTTCAAAAGAGAAGTGATCGACTTGTTGGAGAAATACAACATGGTTTTTCATAAGTCATCTACATACCGGCCACAAACCAACGGAGCTGTTGAGGCCGCCAACAAGAACATCAAGCACATTTTGCAGAAAATGGTTGAGACTTACAGGGACTGGCTAGACAAATTGCCATTTGCTCTTTGGGGCTATAGGACTTCAATTCGGACATCTACTGGGGCAACTCTGTATTCTTTGGTTTATGGGATAGAAGTTGTTCTGCCGATTGAAATAGAGGTTCCGTCGCTACGGGATATGACTGAGTGCCAAATAGCATAAGCGGATTGACAGCAGAGCAGGTTTGAAGAACTGATGCTATTCGATGAAAGAAGGCTGAAAGCACTGTACTATGTTCAAGGATATCAATGTAGGATTGCCAGGGCTTTTAACAAGAAAGTTAAGTCTCGGAATCTTAAGGAAGGGGATTTGGTGCTGAAAGACAACCGATGTCATGATCCAAACCCGCTCCTATAGATTAAGGTCATAACCAGCCAGTAATCAAGAGATTACCTACGGCCTCAAACCAAAACAAACATATAGCAACAGAGTGAAGGGGGCCAAAATGGAAGCAAACTTAAAAATTTTGTCCAATGAACTATGCTTACATGGCATGTCAAAACATTTCACATATATTTAATAATAACTCACACCACATATCAGTAGTTAACATCTTGTATACCTAAGATCATTCAAACACATAGTTAACCATGCCAAAAGCTTATACACATAAATGGTCTATCATGACCAATAGAAGTAGCAAAAGAAATACAAAAGATCATAAACAAAGCCTCTTGCGTGAGGCACCTGGGCTGACTTCACAAAACTCGGGTTCCTTTCTTAAATTCCACTAAGGCTGGGGTTGAATGTCCCTTTGCTCACCTACATACTTATAAATAAGAGTGAGCTAACGCCTAGTGAATAATATCAAAATAAAGAGGTCAATGAATGAGGTTCGTTCATAAATGAATCATACTTATAATGTACACCTTTGAACCACTGTTCTTATTCACACCAGATTTACAAATCTCAACAATGCAAAATGACCTTGGGTCCAACACATC
The DNA here is from genome assembly GCA_025200525.1 of Camellia lanceoleosa. Taxonomy (NCBI): domain Eukaryota; kingdom Viridiplantae; phylum Streptophyta; class Magnoliopsida; order Ericales; family Theaceae; genus Camellia; species Camellia lanceoleosa. The sequence goes on from CM045759.1 coordinate 59,851,183, forward strand.
ATATCCACATGCAAAACGACCTCAGGTCCAATTCTTATATAAAACAATACGACCTCGGGTCTATCTATACGAAACAACCTTTGGTCCAGCCAACTCTTTATTCAAAACGACCTTTGGTCCAATTCAAACATATCAAATGGCGTCGGGCCCAATTCGAATATATCAGGCGTATCAAACGGTCTCGGGCCCATTCTCTTTATATTCATATCCATGCGTATTTCATATTCATGATCATGATCCCTTTCATTCAAACGGCCCTTGGTCCATCTTTGCATTCATGTCTAACGGCCTTTGACCCAATCATCCATGTCCAACGGCCTTTAGCCCAATCGTTCATGTCAAACGGCCTTAGGCCCAATTCAGATATATCAAACATATCAACAGCAAACGGCAAACGGCCTTAGGCCCAATTTAGATATATCAAACGTATCAAACGGCCTTATACAAAATTAGGCATATAGAATACTCATTCATATTTCAAATCAACAAATCCATGAAGCTTATATAGAAGTAGCATTCGGAAAGTAACATACTTGAAAATATCTTTACTAAGATATTACTCACAGTGTTCTGCCGGTGGATTTGCCCTTGAGCTCAACCCTACACATTACATAACACATATGGGTCACAAACGATTCAATCCGTTCTTAATTTATACATTCCTCTTAGGCTTCTTTCTTATCATTTTAACTCATTCACAATGCTCAATGCATGCCTAAAAGTGCTTAGAAATGAAAGAGAACGGATAACAAATCATAAAACCACTTTTCAAAATATCTGAAACAAGGATCCCCGCTTGAGTGCAGCTTTCGCCGCTCGAGCGAACCCCTTTGGTCTGCAAAAGTACTGTTTACTTCATTTTCACGCTTGAGCGTGACTTCGGACGCTCGAGCTGAGAGTCAAACTACATAGCTCCTCGCTTGAGCATGAATCTCCTCGCTCGAGCGAACGTCCATGTTTGCAAAAGTTCTGGGAACCAACATTCCACGCTCGAGCGGCCCTTTCCCCGCTCGAGCGAACATGCCAAATTCTGGAATTTCCAGAACTGGTTTGAAGTTCAAATTCGACATTCAAAGGCCCAAAACTCATGTTCTTGATTCAAAAATGTGGAAACACATTATATATCATAAGGATGTAAGCAATATGAGGCCAATTATTCAAAATCATGATTTAATTCTCAAATCTTTTAACATTCTTCTTGACATGGTCAAGACTCATGAACCTTAACTTCATACAAACTCCATATCTCTATGGATCATTCATGCATGTGCAATATAGACCCCAATACCATTTCAAATGACACAAGTGATGCTTATTCTAATGAAACTCAACAAAACCATGCTTGCATGTATGATTTAACATTCATTTTCCCATATTCAACTTGTTACATGTTTGATTATGCAAAATCATGGTAATTCTATACATGCATGTACATATAGGCTCCCAATTCATCATAATCAACACAACTCATGCACTTGATTGCCATCTAACTTTGAATTCACAAAATTACAAACTCAAACTTATGAATTTATGCTCAATTACTCACCTATGAGCTCCAATCTTCCAAATTCTAGTTAATCCTTGAGTTAAACTCCAAGATCTTCAAGCTTCTTGAGCAATTCTCTAACTTGAGTTCCCTCTCTCTCTCTCTCTGTAACTGGCACTCTCTCTCTCTCTCTTTAGAGTGTATTCTCAGCAAAAATGAGCTCAAAACCATGATATAAAGCTATATAGGCCCTTATATAGGATGGCCTAATCAAATTTTGATTAAGGCTAATCAATAGTGCTTAATTAAATCAGTTTACTTGAATTATTTTGATTCGAATCAATTTACAATTACATTTCACCATAGGCTCTAAAAATTACGCCAATCACAATGGCGTAGTCAATTTTGTTTTCTATAGCCGAGAAGGCCTTTAATTTTCAGTTCAAAGCACAGATTCTAACAGATTTTCCTACGGTGAACAGATACAAAGCCAAAATCACATATAATCATGCAATTAACACCCAAATTCAAATTAAGCACATAATTACAAACATAATCATGATTAATGAACATAGTACAGGACACGGTTATTACAACCGAGCTCCCATCCATGACCCTAGGGGCAAGTTCAGACCTAATTGGACTGGTCCTTATATTATCAAAACCATCTGGTCGGGTGGAGCTGTTATTCTTGTGGATCTGGATGGCCTAGAATTCTCCCAACCAATCAACATGGACAAGTTAAAGAAACACTATCCTTGAGAGGCTCGCTAGGCTGAAAACCCGAAAGGGCGACCTAGGCAAAAGTTAGAGCACAAAAAATTTGAAATAAGAAAAACTGAGCTCGCAAGGTTAAAAACCCTAAAGGGTGGCCTCGGCAAAAGTTAGAGCGTAAAAGGAGAGTGTTAATACTCGAGTGAACCTGAATCGAACTACATAAGGCCTGATTTCCATCTTCGAGATACATAGGTAATTTCATCTCAAAATTTGGCCGTAAAATACCTCCAAATCAACTGTGTCCATGTGTTTGATCACGGCATCTTTGTCTGCTCATTATCTGAAAGTTCGATTGTGGTCCTTACTCCAAGAGAAGAGCTGTCTACAGTGCTGAGCAGTGTTATCCAGTCAAGGGGCAATTTTTCATTTTTGGATTTGGGGTTGTATATCTCAAGGATAGATCCCGTGTGTGTCAAGTTGTGATCCTTTTCGAAAATGGTTTTGGAAAGTTTTGATAAAAGTTGACTTTGTTCAAATTAATCTTTTTACAACTAAGACCATTTTTGGACCAAAAAGAAAATTTTCAGTGCCCACAACTTCAATTTCATTGATTTCAATACAAAGTTCTCCAACTCTCGATACAAATCAAAGTTGTTTTTTATTATATTCAAAAGGAAAACTTGAAAAGTAAAGATCAAAGCAATAAACTTGGGGTATAGATGAGTCAGGTGTTCCTACATCCCCTACCTATGCTTGTGGAAGCTTCAGATGTTAAAGTAGGCCTGATTTATGTCTCATCTTCAAGCCAAGTTAAGCACTCGCCAGAAAGTGCGCAGCTAAAACTACGGGCAGGAACCAAAAGTTCTCTTGTCCTCCAAGAAGTGGGTTATCTAGCCAATTGTGAACCGCGGATGAAGAACGAAGTCGGGTACTCTATCCCTTCTTCTGGGAAAATTTGGTCGTGTCCAAATTGACGCCTAAACCTGAACGGCAAGTAGAAGACACAATGTGTCAAGCCAATCAGCTGAATGCCAAGTTGCCGAGTCATGCTGTAGCTCATCTCGGGTAGATCAAACTAGGAGCAACGCTAAGCAATGTCAACAGCAGATCGGTTACACATCCAATGGCACCAACATCCCTCATTTGGGAAATCCACTAGCCGTTGGAGGAAGAAGTAGCCCCATGCTGAGTATTCAGGGCAAGCATCCACTACCTTCAACCTGTCTATGAGCTGTGTCTGGGGAGGGATGAAAAATAAGAGAGATTAAAGAATAGAGAGGTGTATGTGGAGATAAAAAGCGAGAAAAGGGCTTTAAGAGAAAAAAAAAAGTAGTGCTTGATGCCGATTGATGTGAGAAACACATATGAGATAGGGTAGGAAACATTACCTGTAAAAGTAGAGGACTTCCTGCGAATTTGGTCGTCTCTGTCCGATGAAAGGCGTCTAAGCCCATCAAAGTCTCGGCTAGCACTAAGCCAATGCAGTTTTTGCCCTCTTTTAAACCTTGGGCTACTTAATTAGGCAAATTATGGACCCTCTGAAACCCGGGGCAAGAAGAAAATGAGCCAACATACACAAGCAAAGTGCATGCTGCCGAAAACTCTACCAAAAGCGGTTGCTGCGGTTACCAGTGTTGGAAAATTGATAAATTAGGCTAGGAATGTCTAACTCTCCATTGTGAACCAAGGATCGAGCCTCATGCAAAGTAAGCCCACATATCTGTCCCAAAGCTTAGACGTGACCAAAACAGGGCTGAGGCAAGATTTCCTCATCGCGTCAGGACTCCATTATCACTTGGAATTCTTTAATTGCCAGGCATAGCTCTTGTCCCCAAAGCTAAAAACATGTGTAATCGAGTTCCAACACCTAGCCGCGGTGTAAAGGAACGGAAAACAAAGAGAAGTTCGACTCAGCGAGAATAGTACGTTTATGCCAAAGCTACGAAAATTTATCTTTTCCGAGCCATCCAATGCGGCGACCCAGTCCCGAAGACTGTCAACAAATAACATCTCCATTTTGAGAGCAAAAGATCAAGGATTTGTGAGTTTGCCAGAAAGGCAGCATTTGAGAGGTATTTATAGAGTCTGAGAGGAAGTTGGGCATGACACCTGGACAGCACTGACCGACATCACACTGATGGCCAGTCGTGCATCAGTAATAGCCCAGCCGGGTCTTGATGATAACTCAGAACCAAGCAGTTGCAGCTAAGGCCAACCTTTGTTTGAATGGTCTTCAATTGTACTTTTCAGTTTTGTTTTCTTTGTACCAAGTGTTTGTTAGTCATTTTGAGTTACTTTTGTTTCTTTTTTCCATTATTGAGTTGTACTCTATGTTTTGGCTGTTTATAAGTCATTATCCAATTCGCAAATCAATTCAAAGTGCGACGCATTCACAGTTCTGAAGGTTACAAAAGCAAAGGTAATGCAGCTTATCATTCAACATAGGAGATCATTCAACAAACTTGTCTTTTATAACTGGCGGGCCCAACCCCGATCATTGTTTTTCACAACCAAAATAAAAGTAGTTTTCAAAACATGTCTGAAGCTAGTTTCATAACTATATAGCAAAACAAAAGCAAAATGAAAGTAAAGTCATCGTCGTCATTAGTCGCTTGTCCTCGCTCTCTTCCTCCTCGGCTATGGAGGAGGTGCATCACTACCATCACTAGGGTCGCTCGACTATAGGTCAACCTCTTTACCATCCTCGGGGGTCGTGGACCCGTCAAAAGATTCCTCGGAAGGCGGGCGCTGCCTCACTCGGCCTCTCCTCTTATCAATATCTCCTTAGCCTCTCACTGAGCCTTGTCTCTGTCTACTGGCAGTAGAAGGTCCTACAGGCACTACTAGTGCCGGCTCAAGCTAAAATGGAACAAATATCAGATAGAGTGATTAGAAGTGCACAGTATGGCAATGACAATAGGCTATACGTAAAATATAACTCAATTTTGTGGCTGACCAAGGCAGTCTGCCTCCTCTGAACTATAATAAGTAATTGGTCGATCATCTGAAGAAACTCATCACCATATGCCCAGGGAATCTGCAAAAAGAACAGAAACTGAGAAAAGCATATAGAAGTAATGGAACAGTGAACAGTAATGGCTGGGAGTAAACTAGAGTGCAGTATAGATTAGCCTAAAAGGAAGTCATACCTGCTCAATACCAGGGGCAAAAATAAGTCTGCAGTCCCTCTCCTCAATAGGCTGAAGTGGGATCTGCTCATCCACTCCATCTGGACGCATGTATATGATCTTAGTGGGAAGCATATACAAGCCAGGAATGGGAGCAACGGCAGAGGCACCTCCAGCAAGGATAGTACCAGCCACAGCCGCAACACCAGCAACCTCTGAAACAACTCGAGATACTCTTGGGGTAAGTGGCGTCATGACCCAGGTCTATAAGAAGTTGGTGAAGTCACCGGGCATATAATATAGGTCACCATCCTCTCCCAACATCAAGAGGTCGATCTGAGGACCATCTTGGATCTCATTGACTACCCTCACAATCAGTGGAGGAGGAAATGAAACATTGGGGCCGGCCTGGCCTCTGGTTTGTCGAATGAACCACTCCCCCAACTAGTATGCTCTGCCAAAAGGGCCCTAAAACAAAATTCGCATAGTAAAGGCATGCCATGCAGCTGTACAAGTCACCCTCGATGCTGGAGAAATACCCACCCACGGGTACCAGTCAACCTGTGAACAAGATGAGCAAAGTAACAGAAGTCAACATGAAAGCTCAAACGGTGTGATAACGGTTGTGCAAGTGTGAGAATGGTAGTGGAAGAAGAGCAATACAATATGGGAACAGAAACGTCAAATACAAAGACTAGTGTTGAGTTTACCAAGTCTGTAGTAGCGATGTCAAAAAATAATAGAAGTATGTGAAGGTGTGATCTACGAGATGACGTCGCTCGAATCGTGAGTTATAGTATCGAGAGCGGGCTACAGACAACTCGATCGGCCTCATTGGAGTCGAGGCCAATGAGATGAAATATGTGTAGACCCAAAGCTGCAAATTAAAGGCAGGCAGATGATATGAGAAGATAAATCAGATGAGCAAGAAATGCAACAATGAATAAAGTGTAAAACATGTCAGAACAGTGAGTGTGCATTGTGTACCTCCCAAACTCGCTAGTATCCGCCAAGTGAGTCCGCCTTGCGGCGGGAAATGGAGCTCATGTAACAATATATGGTGGCCAGACTTGCACCACCCCAGTCGTAGTTTGTCACCTGAAAAAGATCTACCAATGCTCCTAGAATGTATAACCCCATGGTATTCTCCCTGTTTGCAAATAGAGTCGTACCAAGAAGATATATGAGGAAGCCACGGGTGTATTGAGTAACCTCATCTGCAGTGGCTGGCTGCGTGCCAAAGAAATGCTCCAAGAACCAACTGTAGCATACCATTCCTTGGCTGGTAGTGTCGAGAATCACTCCAAGAAGCTGGAGCTGTGCATCTCTCCACTGAGTCATATCTGGATTAAAGGGAACTGGCCCGCCAACCTCTACCCGTAAACCGGTCAACATCGAGAAATCATATGGGGTCAGTGTCATCTCCCAATCAAAGAAAAGTGAAATGAATCAGTGGTGTCCCACTATCTCTCGACCAAAGCCCCATATAGTACCAACTCGGCTCTCGTTTGGACAAGCCCGGAGCAAAAGGGCCCAAAGCCGGCAGTATCTACCAAAGTGCGGACCTCTGCGAGAAGCTACTCATACCAACGTCGAGGGCCAAAAATAGAGCCGTAGCCGCCTATCTTCCTGGCCACCACCTGTCAATTGGAAGTTTTTATTAGTATACATGCAGTAAGGATAAGAGATTTGTTCATGGAATTCAACATGTCAATATATGTATAGAGTAAAATGCAAAGTACAATGGGAAGAGTTATGTACCGTGGAAGCGTCGGCAGAGATATACTTCATGGGCTCTCGTAGTAGAGTCTTCTTATCTGACCCTGGAATGAATCTCTCGAATCTCAAAATGCCGCCAGGAGGTGGCACGTGTATGCGGCCTATATGTGGTCGCATCAAAAGGCCTCTCAGCAAGAGGAAGTAATGCAGCAGCTTCCTCTGCCTCCATGTCTGCACTGAGGGTAGCACCAACATCTATGGCAGGCTTAGAAACGGGGACCTCGTCGCTAGCCATAGAAAATTGAAGAAAAATGAAAGAGGAAAAATGGAAGAGAAAGAAAAAGAAATAAAATTGCAAAAGAAAAGAAGGAAAATTTGGAGCATTTTAATGTGTTTCAAATTTAACAAATGTCGAGCCTGCATTCCAGGTGTACCTTCCCGAACCTCACCATTTCTCTGAAGTGTGAGTGCATCTCAACCCCAAGATTGTCAGAATGGCAATTAAAATAGCATGCAGGTTTTACCCATTTGCCGGTATGAACAAGATGTATACTTTTGAGTTAAACATGTTGCAAAGTCTTCTGAGAGGTAAGTCAGAGGCACCAAAGTATATATTTGATTCCCTTCCATTCCATAGAAAGGCTCTTGTTCATAGAGTATGCTTTCAATCTTGCATAAAATATGAATGTGGTATTTAGCATAGAACATGCATTTTGTCTTGCCATAGAATATGTACATCTCTATTATAGCACGGAATGTGCACTTCTCCTTTGTTGCATAGAATATGCTCCTACATTCAATTTTGCATAGAAGATGGTCATGTCTCACGCATAGAACATGCTTTTCGATTTTGCATCGAATATACCATTGCCATTGTATCTCGGTTGTTTATCCAGCATAGAACATCCGTTCTTACTGTATCACACTTGTTAAGTTTCTTTCTTTACAGGCACGATATTGTATGTATGGTTCATTTAGAGGAATTCTAGATGAACTCACCATTCCTTCTCCTCTCGCGTGCGAAGCACTAGGACGCTTCGATAAGAGACATTTGGGTGCGTCTCGGTGTTCTCACTTTTTCTCCTCTTGCGTGCAACGCATTAGGACGTCTTTGGTTTAAGAGACATTTGGGTGCGTCCCGATGTTCTCACTCTTTCTCCTCTCACGTGCGACGCATTAGGACGTCTTTAGTTTAAGAGACATTTGGGTGCGTCCTGGTGTTCTCACTCTTTCTCCTCTCGCGTGTGACACGTTAGGACGTCTTTGGTTTAAGAGACATTTGGGTGCGTCCCGGTGTTCTCACTCTTTCTCCTCTCACGTGCGACACATTAGGACGTCTTTAGTTTAAGAGACATTTAGGTGTGTCCCGGTGTTCTCACTCTTTCTCCTCTTGCGTGCGACACGTTAGGACGTCTTTGGTTTAAGAGACATTTGGGTGCGTCCCGATGTTCTCACTCTTTCTCCTCTCGCATGCGACACGTTAAAACGTCTTTGGTTTAAAAGACATTTGGGTGCGTCCCAGTGTTCTCACTCTTTCTCCTCTCGCATGCAACGCGTTAGGATGTCTTTGGTTTAAGAGACATTTGGGTGCGTCCCGGTGTTCTCACTCTTTCTCCTCTCGTATGCGACGCGTTAGGACGTCTTTGGTTTAAGAGACATTTGGGTGCGTCCCAGTGTTCTCATTACCTCTTCTCCTCTCGCGTGTGACACGTTAGGACGCTTTCGGCTAGAGACATTCAGGTGCGTCCCAGTGTTCTCACTATCCCTTTTTCCTCTCGCGTGCGGCACATTAGGACGCTTCAGTTAAAAACATTTAGGTGCATCCCAGTGTTCACACCTTCCTCTTCTCCTCTCACATGCGACACGTTAGGATCTTGTTTGACGCCTTGGGTGTGGCCGATGGTTGTGTTGCTTCTCGCCTTTCCTGCGTATCGCGTAGTTAAGCTTGCAAATTTTCTTGCATCCTTTCTGCATGAAATGTGGTTTGGCTTATTATTCCCACGCGTGGCGTATTTATTTACTTACTTCTTTTGTGTATAAGATTGTTGTGCCTTAGTTCTGTTTGTTTGAATGTGGCATTTCTTTGCATAGCATTTGCATTTAAATGTTTCATTACAGCCTCATTGCATGATCATAAGTTATGTTCCTGCATCATGCATACCATTTGTATCTTGCCCCAGAACTACGTAGGTTTGATTCCTTGCAAAGGGATACGTAGGTAGCTTGCAGGCACAACCATTTTAATTTATGTCTTGCTTTCTTGTCCAAGTGACCTTGTCAAAATGGGTCGTCTTTGGGCTTTGACATTCACTCACATCATTTTATGACTTCGAGCTCTGTCAAAGAGGGGCAATTGTAGCCACCCCATTTTTGATCGCCCGCAAGACTTAGACACTTGATTCAATGCACTCAATGATGAAAGTTGAATTATGAATTCGCAGCAATTCGAAATCAATCAGGCTCTCGAAATAACCTCAAATCTTCAACATTTACCTTGTTGGAACCTGTGAGCTTTATTTTTGGACCTTTTCCCTTCTTGAGCTGAGCTTGAACCAAAAAACAGGGAGGCCATCAAGGCCCGGCCATGCATCAGTGATGGCCGGCCGTGGTTATTGATGGCCGACCGGCCTTCGATGGTATTAAACACTGTTTTAGGCAGGAGGCCGCCAACTATCCATTTTTTAAGATATTTACCACCTCCTGAGCTCGATTTCTATAAAAGAGGAGCTCTGGGATTGTTTTGAGGGTTGAACAAAAAAATCTAGAAGAGATATATACATCTAGAGATCTTTTTCTCCTCCTACTTCCATTGCAAGCAAGCTTTGAGCTAACCTAGCTTGTTTATTTCCACCATACACACCATATACAGCCTGGTCTTACCATCCTAGAGCCTTGGTTGAGTCTTGAATACCATAATTCAAGCTTGAGAGTGTGTAGAGATCAAGTTTGAATATCACCAAAAGCTTCCTCCATTTTTGAGAGGTATAAGCTTGCAATTCTTACCCTTGCTCTTATTTACTTCATTTATCTTTATTTCTTATACTCTTGGACTGTTTTGTGCCTATCACAAGTATTGGATCTTGGTTTTGTATAAGCCAACAAGGGTAGTGGGGTTTAATACCCTCACTTGTTTCTATTCTTGTAGCTCAAAACCTTATGTTTTTACACTTTTCTTCTTTGTTTTCAAACTTATTTTCAGAGTTAAAACAAGGCCAAAAATCATGTTTTGAAGCTTCAAAAATGGGTGGGGGGGGTTAGCCACCCCTCCTTGTTCGTCTTTATTAGCTTTGTTTTTCCTCTTTATTGTTTAGCTTTTCAAGCTCTTTTCATGTATGTTCTACCTTTGTTTTTCATGTATTAAGGGTTGTTTGAGGTTGTCTAACCCTTTTCAATTGGTTTATGCCTTGTTTAGTACATTTGTGATCTTATAAGTTGGCATATGTGTTGCTTGTTATGCTCTCTTTATTTATTTCCATGTCTAAGAGTCAAATTTTAAGCAATCAATCAACCATCTATCACTTGTATTTGAGAATGATTTTAACCGATTGAGGTTGCTCAAAACATGTAAGAATGGCCTACACTTAATGGCTTAATCTCTTAGGAGATTCATTGTCAACGGGGTAGCCTTTCTCTCATGATTCAGGGAGACATCTTGTTTGACATTATTTCTTGATTAGAGGACTTAATATCACATTTGGACAAATGGATTAATGAATGGAAATGACTAAATCAATTAGTTTAAAACTTGGATCAACACACTTAAAGAAAATGACTTAAATAGCTTGAACTTGGCTAGATGTTATGCCAAGCTTCTTGTGTCAAGTGCCATCACACATCAATCTATGGTTGTTTTAATGTCCGTGAAGCATCTCAACTTCCCTTCTTTAAGTTCATTTCATGACAAAAAGAGAGGGGTGGTCCATTTGCATTACATTTATTGATTTTGTCCAAAATCATGTCCTAAAGCATCAAGCAATCAATTGTTCATTGATGTCTTTAGAAATGATTCCATTCTTCTCTCAAGGCCTTCCTATGACAAAGAAAGGAGGTAGGGCAAACAGAGCTTGAAAATGTTCTATCTACCCTGTTTCACCTCAGAGCACAAAACAGAACTATACATAAAATCAATGCACGGCCGCCATTTTGTAGGCTCGATCGGGCTTCAGTGATTGTAACAACCCCGACCCATGATTAGCACTGAATCATGTTTATGTATGCCTAATAAGTAATTAAGAAGAAATCCTGAGTTAATTACCTGTGCATTGCATCATTTTGTGGTTATATCTGTTTAACATAGAAAGATCTGTTCATGTTTTAGTTTTGGTCTGCGAATTGAAGGCCTTATCGGCATCTGATTCTGAAATTGATTTGATTTATGTATTATTTGGAATTTTGAGAATTTTCTAGTAAGGTCAATTGAAATTCGATTTGGAAAAATTAAAGTAGATTAATTAATACTCATTAATTTAGATTAAGCCAAAACAAATTAAATCAATTCCATAAAGCCTATTTAAGGCCCACTTGACTTCACTAGTCCATTTTGCTCACTCATTACCTCAAATTGATGCTCTAAACGTGAGAGAGAGAAAGAGTAGGAAGATTTGGTCCTAGGCTTGGGAATTGAACTCAACTAGACGATTTGCTAGGAATTATTGTTATTGGAAGAGGATTGGAGATTTTAACTTCAGCACTTGTGAATTCAAGTCTCTAGGTAAGGGACCAAATTCTTAGTTGTGTAATTGAGTTAGATTTTTCAAGACCTCAAGTAAATTAGATGAATTCATGTGGGAATTGAGTTAAAGTTGAAGAGAATTGAGCCATACCATGCATGTATGTCCATTTCTTCACAAATTAAGCCTGATTTCCAAGAATTCACTCATGCATGTCTTGAATTCAGCTTGATTTTGGGAAATTATCAAGTTTTATGTTGTTTTATGGCATTTGATCATGTTTTGAGAAGCTCAAGATCAAGAAAATTCATGCATGTTATGTTCATGAAACATTCATAAAGTTTGAGTTAAATTTTTGAACCATTGGAATGATTTTGGGCCTTGATTTCATGAAAGGATCTTTAAATCATGATGTTTTGTGAATATCTAAATGTTTTTCAGAATTTTGGCTCAACAGGATGAGTTTTGAAGTGTTTAGTTTGAGTTTGAAGCTGGGAGATCAAATCTAGAAATTCCAAAATTTGAATCTACGCTCGAGCATGGGAGTTCACGCTTGAGTGAAGCACTCTGAATGTGTGCCCTTCTGCTCGAGCGACATGATACCCGCTCGAGCGTGAAATGCATGTATCCAAAAGTTCATATGTTTTACAGCACGCTCGAGTGATAGAAGTCACGCTCGAGCGAGGGCCTGAGTCTCACACTTGAGCGGAGATCGAGCATCCATCGAGCGTCAAAAATAAGCAACTAGTACTTTTTCAGAGTTTACAGTCTGCTCGAGCTAAGGAAATCACGCTTGAGCGAACCCTCACTTTTGCATGTCCGCTCGAACGAGGAAAGCAACGCTAGTGTGGACCCTATTTTCAGCAAGTTTTGGAAAAAGTGTTTCAAATATATTTTTGCATCCTCATTCCACCCTAGGCATTCCTAGGCCAAGATTAAGGCATAATAAGGAGGATCAATGAAGAGACACACTAAGAACAAGAACATAATGGGTTAAATGCATTCCAACGTGTGTTTCAGATGTGTATTTGTTATGTGTTAATGTAGGTCACGTGTCGTAGACCGTTTGATTAGCCTTTTCTGTCTGTCTGCACCCGAAGCCAACTATGAGTAATAACTTAGTAAAGCTATATTCAACTTTATTTATTTTCTGTATGATGAATTAAGATCTGTTTTCTGAAATGATATGTTATGTACAATGAATGATTGTCCAATTTTTGACAATGTATTTGTGGTATCCTTTGCATCATGTGACATCTGTTAGTTATTACCTGGTATCAGAGGTTCCATTATGGAACTTAATATGTCTGCACTCTGTTACCCGTACCGGAGGCTCCATCATGGGGCTCAGCATATCTATTCTCTGTTACTCGAATTCGGAGGTTCCTTTATGGAACTGGTTATTCATAACCACCATATGTTCTGCATCTATTCTGTATCTGTTCTGTTAGTGCTAATGGATGTACCACGTATAAGTAAGCATGAACTCTGATTTCTATATATGAACGTGTTATGAATCTGAATTATGATTTATGAATCTGTATGGATATCATTCATTAAAATCCTTTCCTCTGTTATTATTCATTGGGCTCCAGCTCACTATTTATATTATGTATGTAGGTGAGCAGGCACGTGACCAGGCCTAAAGTTGACGGCCTATGTTTCAATTTTTGTCAGCCAACCTTTGTGCCTCCCTAGGAGATTTCGGATGGAAACAAGTTTAGTGGTTGTTTTTGTGATGTACTAGACATCGCTCCTTTTAAGTGCGAGCAAGATTTCTGTTTATATGTTCATGGAGATGTGTAAATACTATATCTTTTGACTTCGCTAGCAAGTTTTTAAAAGTTTTAAGTTATTTGTCTATCTGTCCCATATATGTCATCACAGCTCATTGGACCAAGTATATTTTGTATATTTGCTTTCGTAGCCCCTAACTATATGATATTATGTTAAAAGGCCTTTGGTAATCCAAGGATTACTGATCGGTTACGATGCTAAACCCATAGGGGCGGGTTTGGGTCGTGACAGTGATGCACGATCGACCCTTGGTGTTTGATCAGCAATGCAATTTTGCAAAATATAGAGGGAATGACTGAAGGTAGAACAAAGGCAGTTTAGGGTAGACAAAGCAACTTTCAGGCAATACGCATGTACTCTCCATCCATCTTCCTTGAAGTTCATATTAAATGCGTTGCTATTTAATTGTTTCATTAGCATAATGAATTGTGTTGTTGTATTTTAATTAATCTAATTAGTTGTAGCTAATTATTTGGGGTTGTAATATTTAATTAGCTTAGGTAGCTAGTTAATTAAAGTGTTGTAATAATTAATTGATTAGTTTCGCTAGTTATTCATTTAATTTGTAATAATTAGTCTAATTAACTTAGTTAGATTAGCTTAAGTAGCGTAACTTAGCTAGTTTCATTCGGACCCTCCTTCGCGAGGGCATAATGTTGTAATAAGTGTGCATGCGTGTGTGTATGTCTTCCAACCCCACGTCTTTCTCCCTTTTATTTAATCATTTTTTATGGTTAGATTAGAAACATTTCCAATTAGCATACCTTATACTTACATGTTTGCATCCATTTATTTGTCTTACATACACCGAGGCTCGGCGCATCATTCAAACTGCATTATCATTTCAATACCTTATTTGAATACGTGTTTAAACCGCATGTTATCAAATTGCTTCATATGTCATATTAGTAGCCGAGTCTATTAATTGCATTATTACATGTGTTGCATTAGACATCTTGTATAGTTAGGTTCTTGCATCTTTCCAATTAGTTTTTGTTTTGGCTTAGAATACTAGGTAAGTTTTTACGCTTTAGCATGCTTGCATAAGTGTGAATGCTGCCATATTTAGCATGCTTGCCATGAGGCTATGTGCTTAAATGCTTAATTGCATGAATGCCTGTGGATGAAGGCTTGTTGTTTGAATTGGAACAATTCAATGCATGAATGTTTTAAGCCCAATTTGTTGAGTGGCAAATCACATTTAAGCCCACTATGTTTGGTGGCAAATCCACATCTTTAAGTCCACTTGAGGTGGAAAATTCAAACCGTTTTCACAAACAAACATGAGTTGAATTGTTCCAAATTGAGCAAACTAGTCTATACTTGGTTGTGTGCATCACATAGTAATGCTAGTTTAATAACCAGAATAAGAACACATAATGTTTATAAAAATGCATATCATGATTAGTAGAGGCCAATCTTTGATCAGGCGAGTGGGGGTGCTGATTTCATGACCTTCCCCCCACGGACCCAAGTTCCCGAGCTGAGGCAACTTTGGCGATGACAGACACGTGGCCTTTAGCACGAGTCAGGGTTTCCTAAATTTCCTCAAAAAATAAAATATTTAGGTGGCGACTCTATATTTGGCAAAGTAGTCCAATTTTGGCATTATTTGATTTAAAATCGATTTTCCAAAAAGATTTGTCAGATTTGGACTCTTTGGTGTTTATCAGTTTCACATTGCACTTGTGAGACTAGATTCAGAACCGTGGGAGTTCGAACTATGAAACCTTTCTTTCAAACCTTTTCAAAAGAAGGGCGAGAAAAATGCAACTCCACACCTCTGACCGGCATTCGTGAAGGTGAGGGAGTGAGAGCTCCTGCCATGAG
The DNA here is from genome assembly GCA_025200525.1 of Camellia lanceoleosa. NCBI lineage: Eukaryota > Viridiplantae > Streptophyta > Magnoliopsida > Ericales > Theaceae > Camellia > Camellia lanceoleosa. Next base: position 59,866,530 of record CM045759.1, read on the forward strand.
GGTGAGACGCACAACAACTAGGGTGAACAGAGCTCGTAGCAGAGAGGCTTCCCAGGTGAGGCAAGGGACCGGGTGGCCAGAGCTGCCTACTACACTTACCTGCTAGCAGTATACTGGGGAAGCATATCAAATCCCGATTGAGCCAGCAGCATCTGGGCATAGATACACCAGAGCCCAGGACGCACCTCCAGTATGTACCACACTTTTAGTTTTTTCATTTCTTTATGATATTTGTTGGTTTTGGACATTAATTATTCCTAATGCATTTGCAGGCACCCCCAAGATACACCGAGGATTTACTGGAGCTATTAGCCTCATTCGAGGGCATGATACTAAGGAGGGAGGCACTACTCGGCTTCCATGGTATTCAGGTAATTTCTTCAATTTTCTTACATTCCAGTCATCAAATTTCCACTAACACACTGAGACTAACATGAGAACTTCCCCACACTGTAGCTGACTTCCACATATACTCATTCTGCACACCACATTTGCATCTCTGATACACATACTGTGGCTGGCACATAGCAACTATCTTTTCGTGTTCGTCCTTCTACAAGACCTTGGCAAGAGTGGCCAGACCATCAAGTACTTTCGATAGCAGGGAGAGAGAGGCGGGCTCTAGCACGCAACTGAGGTCGAGCTAGGAGCACCAGAGTTGAGAGTGGCCCTTCAGAGCCTATTCTGAGTGAGGATGATACTGAGACCAGCGAGGCTGAGGAGGCAGCGAGTCAGCATGTTGAGTCATCAGAGAGTGGAGATGATGACGCTGGCTTAGATTCTAAGAGTGGGAATGTTGATGCCGAGGAGGGCTCCAAGACAGGAAATGGAGACAGCTCCGGGTCAGACTCTAATCCAGATTCAGACAATGGCGCCGATGGAGACAGTGTTGCAGAGTCCGCTCCGCCGAGGAAGAGGACGAAGAAGGCCTCTAGATCCTGAGATGGATAGTGCTGATTTTTGTATTTTTGCTTAGTTTCTTTTGGTTTATAGTGTTAGCACATTGTACAACCTCAGACGAGTTTTATTTCTTTAAAACTTGTACTATACTTTTGTAAAAACTACCATGATCGGAATGAAAACCAGCTTTTATTTAAGAAAGTGTTGTACTTTGCATTCTGAGCACCACATCACATGAAAATGAGATTGATTTCAACATTGAATATCAAAATTTTGTATTGTCACAACAGTCTGAATCAGGTAACGAACCGATCAACAACTAAAATAATCAAAGTAATACAACTCGATACTCATTTCAGCTGTTGTTTTTGCCACAAATGGAGCCATTTTTCACTGAAAAACTCTCCGATTGGATTGCAACTTTAGATGGCTCGAAAAAGCTGAATTTTTGGGGTTTCGACATAAATGCACTATTCTCGCTGAGTTGTTCTCGACTTTGTTTTCCGATCCTTCATGTCGCAACTAGATGTTGGAACCCAGTTACTCACATTTTTAGCTTCAAGGGACAAGAGCTATGCCCAACAATCAAAGAATTTCAAGTGCTAATGGAGTCCTGGAGGGATGAGGAAATCTTGCCCCAGCCCCGTTTTGGTCACATCCAAGCTTTGGGAAGGATGTATGGGCTCACTCCACACAATGCCCGATCCTTGGTTCATAATAGAGAGCTAGACATCTCCAATTTGATTCATCGATTTTCGAATGTCGGTGACTGAAGCGATCTTCTTTGGCGGGGTTTTCGGCAACACGCCCTTTGTTTGTGCATGCTAGCACACTTCCTTCTTGCCCCTAATTTCGGAGGGTCTAGCATTTGGCTAGTTGAAGTGGCCCAAGGTTTGAAAGAGGACATAAGTTGCATTGGCTTAGTGCTGGCCGAGACCATGATGGGTTTGGACGCCTTCCATTGACGAGAGACAAACAAATTTGCGGGAAGTCCACTACTCCTTTAGGTAATGTTTTCCACCCTTTTCATATGTATTTCTTACATCTCTCGGCACTCATGCTCTATTTTTCTTTCAAAGCCCTTTCTCATTTTTCTCTCAGCGCACATCTCTCTATTCTTTAATCTCTCTTTTCTTTCATCCCTCCCCAGATATGGCTCACGGATAGGTTGAAAGTAGTGGATTCTTGTTCTGCATATTTAGCACAAGGCTATTTCTTTCGACAACAGCTTGTGGATTTCCCGAACGAGGGATGGTGGTGCCATTAGATGTGCAACAGGTCTGCTGTTGACATTGCTTGGTGCTGCCCTTGGTTTGATCTGCCTGAGATGAGCTACAACATGGCTCGGCAACCCAACATTCAATTGATTGGCTTGACACACTGCGTATTCTACTTTCCATTCTAGTTCAGGCGTCAGTTCGGACATAACCAGACTTGCCCAGAAGATGGGGTAAAGTACCCGGCTTCATTCCCAATTCGAGGTTCACAATTGGCTCGATACCCCAATGCTTTGAGGACAAGAGAACTTCTGGCTCCCGCTTCCAATTTCAATTGCCCTTTCTGGCGAATGTCTAGCTTGGCTTGAAGAAGAAACGCAGACCGGGCCTACTTTAGCATCGGAAGCTTCCACAAGCACAAGGAGGGGACGCAGAAACACCTAACTCATCTATGCCCCAAGTTTATTTCTTTGATCTTACTTTTCAAGTTTTCCTTTTGAATGTAATAAAATCAACTTTGATATGTATCGAGAGTTGGAGAACTTTTGTATTGAAATCAATGAAATTGGAGTTGTGGGCACTGAAAATTTTCCTTTTGGTCCAAAAATAGTCTAAGTTATAAAAAGATTAATTTGAACAAAATCAACTTTTATTAAAACTTTTCAAAATTATTTCGATAAGGATCACAACTTGACACACATAGAATCTATCTTCGAAACGTACAACCCCGCATCCAAAAATGGAAAATTGCCTCTTGACTGAATAGCACTGTTCAGCACCGTAGTCACACTACAAGAAATAACAGTTTCGCCGACCAAAATATTAGTCGCCAAAGGTCACTTTTTTAGTCGCCAAAACCAATTAGCGACTAAATTTTTTTGTCGCCAACTTAGTCGCCTAAACCCTGTTAGCGAATGTTTTAGCGACTAAACGTGTGTTTGGTCGCTGAAAGGGAAACATTTGGCTACTATTTTATTTAGTCAGCAAAACCTACCTTTTAGCTACTAAATTTTAGTTGGTCGGCAAAGGGCCAATGTTTGGCTACTAAATTATTGGTAGCCAATAGTCAATTATATTTTTTTGAAATTATACATTTACCGACCAATGTTTTAGTCACCAATACTCAAGAAATCGGCGACCAAACCTTTTAGTCGCCAAAAGTGATTTCATGAAAAAAAAAAATTACACTCTGCTCTTATGGAGATTCGAACCACCAACCTCCCACACTATAAACCTTATACAACACCCTCTTTCCACTACGCCTCCATAACACCATATGATTATATATGCAACATATATTATTTATATAGTACATAGACCTATATTAATATAAAAGTATATATATAAAGATAATTATTTTTTATTGAACATAATTTATGTAAAAATAAATTATTTATTAGAAAAAAAAAAAGAGACCACTTTTGGCGGCTAAACATAATTTTAGTCGCCAATTCTATACTTTTGGCTACTAATAATTTTTTAGTTGTTAAAAATAAAATTCTCGCGCTAAAATTACTACTTTTGGCGACTAAACTTCTTTTTAGTCACCGAATGCCTCACTTTTGGCTACTAAAAATTTTTTAGTCGGTAAAGGCCTCACTTTTGGCTCCTAAATTTTTTTTAGTCGCCAAAGGCCCTAACTTTTGGCTACCAAAATTTTTTTAGTCGGTAAAAGCCTCACTTTTGGCAACCAAACATCAATTTAGTTGCCAAATGCCTCACTTTTAGCGACTAATTTTTTTAAGTCGCCAAAGGGCCTAACTTTTGGCTACTAAAATTTTTTTAGTCGATAAAAGCTATATATCGGCGACCAAACAGAATATTAGTCGCCAATTACTATACTTTTGGCTACTAAATTTTTTTAGTCACCAAAAATCTTTACTTTTGGCTACTAATGCTTTTTTAGCCGCCAAAAGCTATACTTTCAGTGACCAAATTTTTTTTAGTCGGGAAATTTGGTCACCAAACGTGCTTTTTCCTATAGTGTCAGCTCTTCTCTCATGGTAAGGATCACAACTAATCTTTCAAATAACAAACAGACAAGGATGCCTTGATCAAACACATGGACACAGTTGATTTGGAGGTATTTTACGGCCGAATTTCGAGATGAAAATGCCTACGTATCCCAAAGATGAGAATCAGGCCTTACGTAGTTCGATTCGGGTTCACATGGGTATTAACGCTCTTTTTTTGCGCTCTAACTTTTGCCAAGGCCGCCCTTTTACGGTTTTCAACCTTGTGAGCTCAGTTTTTCTTTTTTTTTTCTTTTTTTGTGCTCTAACTTTTGCCTAGGTCATCCTTTCGAGTTTTTGGCCTAGCGAGCCTCTCAAGGGTATATTTTTTTAACTTGTCCATATTTATCAGTTGGGAAAATTCTAGGCCATCCAGGTCCATAAGATTAACAACTCCACCTAACCAGATGGTTTTGATAATGTAAAGAACAGTCCAATTAGGTCTGAACTTGCCTCCAGGGTCATGGATGAGAGCTCGGTTGTCTTTCAGCACCAAATCCCCTTCCTTAAGATTCCGAGACTTAACTTTCTTGTTAAAAGCCCTAGCAATCCTACGTTGATATCCTTGAACATAGTACAGTGCTTTCAGCCTTCACTCATCGAATAGTATCAGCTCTTCGAACCTGTTCTGCTGCTAATCTGCTTCTGCTATCTAGCACTCAGCCATAACCTGCAGCGACAGAACCTTTATTTCAATCAGCAGAACAACTTCCATCCCATAAATAAGAGAGTACGAAGTTGCCCTAATAGATGTCCGAATCGAAGTCCTGTAGGCCCAGAGAGCAAACGGCAATTTGTCTGGCCAATCCCTGTAAGCCTCAACCATTTTCTGCAAAATGTGCTTAATGTTCTTGTTGGTGGCCTTAACAGCTCTGTTGGTTTGCAGCCGATATGTAGATGACTTATGAAAAGCCACATTGTATTTCTCCAACAAGTTGATCATTTCTTTCTTAAAATGGAAGCCATTGTCTGAAATGATCTCATTTGGGACTCCATAACGGCAAATAATGTTGTTACAGATAAACTTAGCCACATGTGCTACTTTCAACACTGCATAAGACTGAGCTTCCACTCACTTCGTGAAATAATCAATTGCCACCAGAATGTATTCATGCCCATTTGACTCTCTCGGTGTAACTACCCTAATGACGTCAATTCCCCAAACTGAGAAAGGCCATGGTGAAGTCATGTTGTATAGCTTCGACGGCAGGATATTCATGTGATTTGCATAAATTTGGCATTTGTGGCATCACCGAACAAAACCAATACAATCCTCCTTCATGGTAGACTAGTAGTAACCTTGCCTGAGAATCTTTCAAGCTAGCATTACTCTGCTCGTATGTGCTCCACACTCTCCCCTATGGATGGCCCCCATTAAGCGCTTCAACTCTTCTGCGTCAACATAGCTTGTGCATTTCCAGATAACCCCTCTTATACAACTTACCCCCACAGATGATAAATTGAATGGCCATCCACCATATTGCCCTTAGTGGATAAACCTCATTTTTCCAAGAATTTCCAGATATCATAATACCAGGGGTTTTGATCTTGCACTTCATCTATTGTGGCAATTAACTCATATGCCAGCATATATCTCTATTCAATAATGATCGGACGCATTCGGACTCCAAATGGGATGTCTATCATGGAAGATAGAGTTGATAAAGCATCAGCGAACCTATTTTTCTCTCTTAGTAGATGCGTAAAGGTCAACTTCTCAAACCTAGGAATCAGAACATCCAGAGTTTAGTGATAAATCTTCATATTTTCCTCTTTGACCTTCCAATCTCCTTTTGCCTGAGACACAACCAAGTTCGAGTCCCCAATAACGTCCAACCTTTTTGCCCCTAGTTCTAGGGCGGCTTTCAATCCAGTGATACACGCTTCGTATTCTACTTTATTGTTAAATACTTTGAACCGGAGTTTGAAGGCTAAGGGTATATGGGAATTGTCAGGTGCTATCAACAACACCTCTATCCCATAACCGTACTGGTTAGACGCTCCGTCAAAGTACATTGTCCAGGTTTCTTCCTCAACCTACAGAATGGCTTCATTTGGGAGGTATTCTACCTCTTCATTCCCTTCTACTGGGTGATTTGCTAGGAACTTTGCTATCCCTCTCCCATTGACAGACTTGCGAGTGACATACTTCAAATCAAATTCGAAAAAAAGAAACAACCAACAGGCTAGCCTACCTGTAAGTGCTGGTTTCTCAAAGAGATATTTGATGGAATCTAATTTCGAAACCAGAATTACGGAGTGAGCTAACAGGTAGTGCCTCAACTTCCTAGTAGCCCATACCAAGGCTAAGCAAGCCTTCTCCAGCGGGGTGTAATGGGTATCATAATCCAGCATCTTCTTACTCAAGTAATAGATGGCTTTCTCCACTCTATCCTCAGATTCCTGAGCAAGCATGCATCCCATCATTGTGTTCGTTACTAACAGATACAGAATCAACGGCTTTCCCGGCTCTAGTAGTGATAACACGGGCGGGTTTTGAAGATACTACTTGATCTGCTGAAAAGCAAACTGGCATCGGTCATCCCATTGGAATTTCTTTCCTTTGTTTAGAAGATCAAATAGTGGTTCACAAGTCAAGGTTAATTTTGCGATAAACCGTCTTATAAATTGCACTTTACCTAGAAAGCCTTGCACCTCGTTTTCAGTCCTTGGTGCTGGCATTTCTAGGATGGCCTTAATTTTGGAAGGATCTACCTCGATGCCCCTCTGTGTAATCAGGAACCCCAGCATTTTCCCTACTGTTACGCCAAAAGTGCACTTCTGTGGATTCAACCTCAACCGATATTCTCTGATCCATTAAAAGAATTTCCTCAAGGCGGTGTAGTGGGCCTCTCTTTCCTTGGACTTGACAATCATGTCGTCAACATACGCCTCGACCTCTTTGTGGATCATATCATGTAGAATTGTGGTTGCAGCCTGTTGATAGGTGGCCCAACCCAAACGGCATCACCTTGTAGCAGCAGGTTCCCCATGGCATGGTAAAGGCAATTTGCTCTCTATCCTTGGGTGCCATCAGAATCTGGTTATACCCGGAAAATCCATCCATGAAGGAAAGCAGGGCATGGCCAACAGTGGAGTCTACCAATTCATCGATGTGCGGTAGAGGAAAGTTGTCTTTCGGACTAGCTTTGTTTAGATCTCTAAAATCCACACATACCTGAATTCTGCCATCTTTCTTTGGCACCAGAACAATGTTGGCCAACCAAGTCGGATATTCAGATACTAACAAGAACCCTGCGTCTATCTGCTTGGTGACCTCTCCCTTAATCTTCAAAGCCTAATCTGGGCGTATTCTCCACAGCTTCTGTTTGATGGGTCGGGCCTTAGGGTCAAGAGGGATCCGATGCTATACAATCTCAGGATCAATTCCAGGCATATATTCATTGGACCACACAAAAACATCTTTGAAATCTTTTAATAAAACGACTAAGCGCTTGCGCTCCTCCGAACATAACGTGGACCTGATCTGGACCAAGTGCGGATCCTTCTCAGTACCCACATTAATTGGAATGATTTCATCAACAAGGGGTTTTACAAACCTCTCCTCCTCTCGATCAATCAAATGTTTCAAAATTAGAGGAATTCCTTCATCATCATTTTCACTAAAATTTTGAAAATCATGATCAATGCAATATACAAGTGGCACAGAGAAGTACTTGAAACCTGCAGTGGCATTCTCATTCACAAAGTCCAATTCATCTAGTTCCTCGGTTATAACCGACTCAAAAGAAAAGGAAAAAGATGACCTGGACAAAACTCCAGCATCCAGGTTATCAACCCCAGGAATACCAGACTCCGACTCAGAGGAACTGGAATCTGATTCCGACTCCACAGACTCTATGGAATCAGATTCCTGCTCACTACTCAACTCAAAACTACTGGACAGAAAACCCTCCTCCAGTTGCCAAGTGAAGGACGGTGCATCAAATGCATCTAGAATACCACCGGAAGGGTCCATACCTGATTGGTCTCAAATAATGGAAATGGTTAGGTCATCCCCCAAACTCTCCGAGGTAATCTAAGCATTCGAAAGGAGACATGCCAGCGTTGCTCCTACCTCAAGTTAACTACTGTTAGACTCACTTTATGTGCTCTGTTCAGCCTCAGCAGTTAATTTAGTCTATTCCTCTATGGCTTCACCCTCTTGCAGCTGTAAGTCGAAGAAAATCTCAAAGCCGGGTAGACACCGCTTCTTAGAGTTCAACCATGGCTCAGAAAAGCCGCAAAATGGGAAGTCTTCCCCTCTCGGACAAAGTGGCCGTTCAGAGTTTCCTGAATTGGCCTATGCACAAGCTCATAGTGCTTTCCACTTTGCTTTGCTCTGGCTCTTCTGGCCATTTATTTCCCTTTCCTCACCCAGTCCTCTTTGGTGGATGTATAGCCCAAGCCAAAGGTATGTGGGTTATACGGCACTTCGGCCAGTGCAGTAACGCCCTTCTGGACGCTCTTTCCTAATCCCATCCCGGGTATATGTTGTAGCTTGTTCATGAGATACACTAATTGAGCACTAACATATAAGCCCTTATCAATAGCCAAGATATTTTGCACCACCCGGGCCTTAGCCAATGTAAAACCAGACAAGAAAACATCCTCGTCACCATGTACAATCTCCAATACGGGTGTAGTAACCTCTGGGGTAGGATGTATAGATGAATTCTCGAACACAATGGCTACCTCTTTTCCAAGAGGGTACTTTAGCATTAAATAGCTTTTACTTGGTGCAGCCAAGGTCGCTCAAGTAACAAGTTGAAAATAGCCGGAACATCCAGGACGTGAAACTCAATATCCTGTTGGACCAGCCCGACTTGTATTCTAATCTGAATTGTTCCCATCACCTCTCTGCTTGTGTTATCGTACGCCCGGATCACCTGGGTTGTAGGCACAAAGTCAGCCGGTTTTAGGCCAATAGCATAAGCTGTGTGACATAGACAGACATTAATCGCTGACCTGATGTCGACTAATACAACCGGCACCCACTTCTCCCGGCACTCTACAGATATGTATAAAGGCTTATTGTGTGCAGAGCCTTCTGGCGGCAATTCCTTGTCAGAAGAGGTTAAAGTTGGCACAGTACCTCTCAGGAAGACTAATCCCACTAGTTATTCTGGGTTGCTGTCGACAGACAACTTTGCTTTATCCATCACTGATAGTACAGCTTGCCGATGCACGTGCGAAGCCATAAGCAACCCCCAAATAGATATGTCTGCTTGGATCTTCTTTAATTGTTTCAGCATAGCCTCTTCCTCTAACAGTTTTTACCTCTGTTCTTCAGCCTCCTTGTCCTTTCTGGATGCTTCGGGTTGGTCTAAGTGTGGGGGCTTGAAATACCGCCCGCTTCTAGTCATATGATCCACCTTCTCAAAGTACCAAGTGTCATCTGGCAGGTCTTGGCCCCAATCCTTGCCGGTGTGGGCAAGATGCAAATCATCATCTTCCCACTATACTCCTCTGACAACCAATAGGCAGTTGTCCGGTTCCGTTGTAATTACTCTTATATCACAGTCATCCCCTGTAGGGTGTTTGGCTTTTTCAGCTTTCTGACTATTCTCATACATTTCCTGTTCAAACCGCTTCAATACGGCTTCTTGTTCCGTATCAACAGTACTAATAATGCCCGATTCTTGAGCTGAATTCTTAATACCGGTGCTCTCTGGCAATTTTCCCTTGTCTTCGGCCCTTCTAGCCTTCGTAGCAGTTCCTGCTTCTGGCTCTTCGAGCTTTGGTTGAAGTTCCTCATCCACATCAGGTTCATCATTGAGCCACCCAGAGTTGTCTGTCAAACCGTTCAGATCGAACCAGTTAATGTGCACATCTCCCAAATCTTGCTCATCAAAGAACTGCAGATTGTTGATGTCTTCCTCCAGGTCGGCTAGGTCATCTAATCCCTGGCTTGGGCCATCCTCCCGAACCACACTGACCTCCATTCCTGTTGGCAACTCCACCTCTGGTTTGGCCTGATTAGTCGTCACAATATAACGACGTGGGTTGTATTCCTCCTCAGATAAATCTGCGGAGCCCTTAGGCACTGAACTAGCATTCCCACTTTCCACCAAGGCTACCCTGCCTTCATCTACCATAGTCACCACCATAGGTTTGGGTTGGGATATGGACACGTTCATCATGCACAAATCTATGTTTTCCAGGATAAATAACGCCGGCTTAGGTAGGTAGACAAGGGTGATATATGTACTAGGGTCATAAGGGACAGCCAATGTTTGTATGAGGTTTACTTGTTGGGGTGAAGGGGCTTGGTTATGTGGTGGAAGAGGATTTGTACTGACATTGGGTTTTTTAAGAGGTGCTATCACCTTATTGTCAATGAGATCTTGAATCTCATGATGCAGTCTAAAGCACTAATCAGTATGATGACCATGTTGTTGGTGAAAAGCACAGTAGTTGGCCGAGTTGTGTTTAGGAGGGAGAGGATCGAGCAAGGGGCGTTGTTCTAGCGGCTTCAGATGCCTTTTTCTGATCAGGATCCTCAGGGCTGCAGATAAGGACATATAAAGCGGTGTGAAAACCCTCTAGCCTTGGGCCTAATGGCTTGAGGTTTGGGAAGTTGTATTGGATGTGCCGGCAAAGGAGTTAGCAGCCTTGGGTGCAGTGGTGACCATGCTCACATCTGAAGGCCTTGCAGCTGCACTACCGCTAGTAGTTCCATTGGAACTGCGTGTGAAAGCCCTCTTGGGCTGCTCCTTCTCGTGGTCTATCAGACCCTGCTTCATTGCGTCCTTTATTTGCACCCCTATTTCGTGGAAATCAGCAAAAGTAGACAAAGACAAGACTATCATCTTCTGTAATAATCTTCCTTGCAAGTTACAGACCACCATTCTGATCTGGTCCTTTTCAAACGGCCAGATAGTCATCATAGAGGCCATGGCCCTCCACCGGGTCACAAAATCCGAAAAGCCCTCCTTTGGCTCCTGGCGAGTTACTTCGAGATCACGAGTAGTGACCTCGATTTGAGTGTTGTAGAAGTACTACGCTATGAAGGCCTTGGCCATTTCCTCCTAATTTCTCTTCACAGAGTCTTCAAGCTTGGCATACCAAATAGCCGCTATACCCAACAAGGTCCGGCCAAAGTGCGACAGCTTCTGTAGTCTGGTGAGACCAATGGGTCGCAGGATGTCAGAGAATAGCCGTAGATAGACCCTAGGATCCCTGGAACCGTCAAACTGGTCTATATGTGACACCTTAAATTTGTTTGGAAAAATCACTATCGAGTCAGTATAGCCATCTTCAATATCAGAGATCGAATTCACGCCCTGTGCCCATTTAAAGAGCTTTTCCAACTTGCTCACTTTCGGCGCAGTAGGGTTGACCTCGAATTCAAATAGCACCTCTGTCAGGTAAACCAGTGCCGTGGAGGTCTTAGGTGGGATAGGATCCGCCTGAATGCTCGCATTTTCCTAGACATTGATTGTGACCCCGGGTATTGGAATTCCCGCTGGGGGTGCATGGGATGCTGAGGCTACTGCAGGTTGTGGCTACTGTTGTTAAAGCCTTTCTATTACTTCTACTTGGCGGGCTTCAACCTCGGCTTGGCAAGCTGTGGTCTCAGCATGTCAGGCAGCATCTAACTACATAATAGTCAGTTGGAGTTGGCAAAGCATATCCTTCATGTTAACTAAAGGATTTTGAACTATCGGAACTGGCAAATACTCTCTGTCTGGAGCGGAAGTAGATGATTGGGCCTGACTGGGCATATGCGAGGTAAATGGTGACTGCTGAATTGGCGAATTCTGCCAAATCCTCCTTCGTCTAGTAACGGGGGGAATGAAATAAACATTAGCTATCCCCTGACTAGATCCCCAGATCTGCAAATCCTTCTAACTCGAGTCCAGAGTGCTTGGGGGGTAACAGAATCGTCTGAAGCAATGGTGAAAGACTAGCTTACAAAAAGAAAATAAAGCAAAAGGAAACAAAAATCAGAAACCGCACAGCACCTCGGCTTAGATAGAAACAACACGCAGTTGCAATCATAAGCTGGAGAACTGTACTCAACACTGATTTCTGCCCCAAAACTGATACCTAGACTTGTAACTGATACATGCATTCCTGCAGAGTTTCACTCCAAAAGCACATATCAAGCAAGTGAGAGCCAAAACAACCCTATGATGAGGTAAGGCTACCATGTCCTAATTTTGTCAGGAGCTAGGGATTCACTATGCAAAACAAATGGTTTCAAATAATTCCTACATTCGGGTGAGCAACATGTCCTAGTTTAGAATAGTCTCTATGGTTTCCGATATGCAACTTGGTCAATTGATCAAAAAAGGATACCTCAGCAAGACCACCTAATATACCTCTCACACCTAACACCGAGAAGTGAAAGAATGATCAAACGGTACAGCGGTAGTCCACATCCAAGGGTTGTGTTCCCATTGTAGCAGAGCCCGTAACCGGTTAACCTTTTGGCAAGCTTTTGCAAGCAAGCCTCTGGTAAACCGCTCAGGAATAACAGATGGCAAACACTGTGACTTAGGTGCACTGATACAAATGCAATACAAAGAAACACATAAGTGCAAATAAATAACATATCATGAGTTCAAGTCAAATTCTCTAAATCTCCAACAGAGTCGCCAAAAACTATGGACTCGCCTTTTTTCGCACCCCGCCTTTCGGAAATGTTTGAAATGAAGGCCTTACAGTTCGAACTCCTGCGGTTCTAAATCTAGTCTCACAAGTGTAATGTGAAAATGATAAACACCAAAGAGTTCAAGTCTAGAAAATCTTTTTGGAAAATCAATTTTAAATTAAATAATGCCAAAATTGGACTGCTTTGCTAGATACAGAGTCGCCACCTAAATATTTTTGTTTTTTTAGAGAAATTTAGGAAACCCTGACTCATGCCCAAGGCCACGTGTCTGTCATCACCAAAGTTGCCTCAGCTCGGGAACTTAGGTACGAGAGGGGAAGGTCATGAATCGAGCACCCCCGCTCGCCCAATCAAAGATCGGCCTCTACTAATCATGATATGTTCTTTTATAAACATTATGCGTTCTTATCCCAGTTATTAAACTAGCTTTACTACATGATGCGTACAATCAAGTATAGAATAAAATTGCAAGAATTGGAACAATTCAACTCATGTTTGTTTGCGAAAATGGTTTGAACTTGCCACCTCAAGTACCAAACATAGTGGGCTTAAAACATGATTTGCCACTTAACAAAGTGGGCTTGAAACGTGCATTCATTGAATTGTTCCAATTCAAACAACAAGCCTTCATCCACAGGCATTCATGCAGTTTAACATTTAAGCATATAGCCTGATGGCAAGCATGTTAAATATGGCAGCATTCACAATTATGCAAGCATGCTAAACTTAAAAACTTACCTAGTACTACAACCCAAAACAGAAACTAGTTAGAAAGATGCATGATCCTAACTATGTTAAGTGTCTAATGCAACGCATGTGAAGAATGCAATTAATAGGCTCGGCTACTAATATGGCATATGGATCGATATGAACAACATGTGATAAAACACTTATTCAAAGAATTATTGAAAGTGCAATGCAGTTTAAATGATGCGCCGAGCCTCGGTGCATGCAAGACAAATGAATGGATGCAAGCATGCGATATGCTAATTGAAACATGTCCCTCATCTAACCATCAAAAGCAATTAAATAAAAGGAAGAAAGACGTGGGGTTGGAACACATACACACACGCACACATGCACACTTATTACAACATTATGCCCTCGCAAAGGAGGATCCGAATGAATAAGGTAAGCTAATCTAATTAAACTAATTAGACTAATTATTACAAACCAATAGAATAACTAACAAACTAATTACTAATTATTACAATACTTTAATCAACTAGTAAACTAATTAATTAAGACACATGCACACTAACTAATCATGCAAGGGACTAAACTATCGCCATCGCTCCGCCAAGGAAGTGGAAGATGCTCTTCGTTTGCTACTGAAAAAGTCCATCGCTTTTCTTTGTTGAAGCCTCTGTTTGCAAGGTTAAGCGTACTTCAGAACCTTTCTGCTCCACCTTACCAAATCTTTGCTGAGCATTACACCAATGACCTGCCGGCCATCTGCTGGCCAGAGGGGTACACTGCTGGCCAGGAATGAAGCCTTGCCGGCCATTGATAAGGCACTGCCGGCCACTGATGCTCTAAATCACCATACTGCAACAAAGCACAAACAAAGCAAAATGAAGGTTTTTCCAAGGGTTTGTTTGTACTGTACCCCTCCTTATCATCTCAAAACCTCAAAGGAGTGAAACACTTGGATCCAAAACCACCAATCAAGCAATTTCATTGCATGATGGCCAAAGATCCAAGTTGTACAATTTCAATAAATGCACAAATATGACCAACAAGACCACCACCCTATCATGCATGATCAAGGGCAATGGAGACTAAGGAAAGTGACACATTTTAGCACTATTGAGTATGAAATGTCCCATTTTCCTTTTGTTCAAACTAACGTCCGGTTTGAACACATACAATGCAACACAAAGACATGCTGATCTTGTCACTTTTACTTGTCTATTTTGTTTACATATTTTAATTATCAAATCATTCTTTAATCCATTAAGTCCATGGGTGAGTGTCCTCTAATAGAAAGAGGGTTCAACCCACAAGTTGTTTTAGGCATGAAAAATGCATTACACTGTTGGTAATGAACCCCCTGAGGGATTAAACCATTAGGTGTAACACCTCAATTTCATACTTTGGCAAACAAATGGCTTGAAACCACTTTCAAAACAAAATCAAAAAGTGAAGAAATAAGGGAGATTGCAAAGATTTAGGTGTTGAAATTAAGTGATAAAAGCACTAAAAAACATTCAACCAACTCACACCAATGAGAGTTAAAGCCTTAAAACACAACACTAGTGAAGGAATTAACACTACAACTATGCCATGCAAAGCTCAAATAAAACAAACAATCAAAAACAAAGGCAAAACAGCCCTAAACATGGTCTAAAACATGCTAGACTCAGGACACAAAAAGCCAAAACATTAAGCTAATGCATGGGGTTGCACTCCAACTATGCAAAACAAGACTCAAACTAACCAACTAGCCCAAAACAGAGCTAAAATAGATTATTTCAGAGGCTAAGACATGCTAGACTTGAGCTAAAACAAGCTAGATTAATAGGCTAAAACATAAAGCTATCTAGGCATACAAACAAGACATAAGGAGGGGAGGCTAACCCCTCCAATTTTGGACTTCGAAATAAGTTCTGTACCACTGAAAAACCTCTAAAATTTAGTAGTTAAAAGGCCCAAAAAGGTTTGTTTTAAAGTGATGAATAAAGGCACAAAAGCTTAGCAAACTAACTAGCAAGAAGGATGAACTACCCCTTAACAAAAAAAAGTTTCAAACCACCATTTTTAGGTCATAAAAATAGAGGTTTTTTTAGTTCAAAACAATTAGAAAAGGTGAGAAAACAAGCATGCTAAACAAGTAAACAAAGTGAGCAAACTACCTCTTGAAGCAAAGAGCAATTCTAAGCACAAATCCAAGCTAAAACCACTTGCTAGAGCTCAAATCAAGTCTCAAGGAACCTCAGCTCAAAGAGAAGTAACTTCTATCAAGGTAGTGTATACAAAAGTGTAGAGAAAACAAGTTTCAAAGCACAAAATTATAAGAGAGAGAGAGAGAGAGAGAGAGAGAGATTTTTTGTCTTCAAATTTTTTTAACCCCTCCACATGCAAGAGAGGGGTCCTATATATAGAAAATACAAAATCCCCTCACAAACATCCAGCGATACATGTGTTGGAAGATGCATGAATCTGTGCAAACAACTAGCATAAAATATCACAAAATATCTGCAGGAAACACTGATGGCCAGCAAGGCACATCAATGGCCGGCAGGCCAAAAACCATGGCCGGCAACCTTTTAGGATGGCCGGAAGGCCATCAACAATTTTATTCTGCAAAGACCTAAGCATGGTCCAAAAGATGAGACAAAATGGATGCAGGGTTTGAAAAACTCAAACCTGTGGTATTCTGCCGCGGACTTCGAGCGTTCAGTGAGCAATTAGACTCGCCATCGAATGTACCTGCAAAACATCCAAGTCTTAAAGGGCCGTAAAAAAATGGGGTGTCTGCAACAAAAAGTGTTCAGAATAATGTTTTACTTCAGTTTTCATGAAATCAATAAAAATGAGCTCCTTTCATGGGTTAAAACAACCTCTAAAATCTACATTGTTAAAATGAATAAAAACTACTATAACCAAGATCATCCGATTACAGGTTCTAATCGATCTTTTTAGTACAAAGTTAAAATATAAAAGTTGTCTAGAATTATGTATACATGTCTCTGCCCAAGTTTCATAATTTATCAAGGTCGTTTACTATTTTTCAAGATGTACAAATCAATACAATTCACACTCTACCAATAAACTCATATTTAATTATTTGTACCTTAACTCCACCACTTCGACCTCCACTTCCGACCTACACATATATCCCATGTGCCTCCTATAGACCTAAAACCGCTCCGAAGCCAAACTTGTATGGGGATATCGTCCTGAGTTTGACCCACACTCCTCGGATGGTTAGCATATACGTACACGCGTAAATCAAAGCACTCGTGTACTCATGAGAACGAGGCAACAATATATATATACACAATCTCTCATCTACTCATGAGAAGAAACATAACAATGCCAAGCCTAAGGCATTCAAATAAATCTTAAAATCCTTACCATTTTTTTTTTTTTACACTCTTTCTCACCAACACTCAAATAAAATAACAATCCATGGAGTCATGGTGGAGTGTAAGGAATTTATCTATGGGTTCTAAGTTTATTTTAATTTCATATAACCATGAGTGTGATTACAATCATAAAATAAATACAAATAAAAATCCTAAACCTTACATACACAACTAATCAAAATGATTAAAATCAATCCACAATCTTCATGTAAATACAATATCAAACCAACATCAGATAAATAAAAATAAATAAATAAATAAAAACAACGAATTAAACATAAACTAAGGGAAGTGAGTTTTGTACTCACAATATTTTTGAAGATCAAAGAATCACTTAAAGAATTAATGGAGCCACTAAAATAAAACCCTAACCCTTTATTTTTCTCTTTACCTCTCCTCTCTTTTTTTCTTCTTTTTTTTTCACCGTTTCTCTTTTTCTTTCTTCTAATTCCTGTGGCTGCTCTCTCTCTCTCCTCTCTCTCTTGGCTACTGCTACACCACAAAGCCCTCTTTTTTCTTTTTATTTTTAATTCTTATTATCTTAGTGAGCCTCTAATCCTTCTAACCTATTCACCCCAAAAAACAATCCTTATAACCTAATTTCCTATTATACTATATTATACAAATAAATCACAAATATAACATATATAAATATAAATATCTTATATAAAATCTATATCAATAATTTCTTTTCTTTTTTTTAATTTAAAATATATAAATATAAATATTCAGATTAATTATATATAATAAACTAACACATTAAATTAATTAAATACCACATTAAATTCTTATGTATCCACACAATTAATAAAGTCAAAAATAAAATAAAGTAATAATAATAAATAATGACTTACAAAAAATTAGGGTTGCTATAATATACACATCTCAAAAGAATCTCATCCCAAGATTTGATAGGAGAAAGTACTAAACAAAAAGCTCCGGGTGCATACGCCGAACTTTCTCTTCCAACTCCCAAGCGATATCATTCTTATCTTCGCTCCATTGCACTTTCACCAAGTTCACTTTCTTGTGCCATAGCTACTTTACATCCCGATCTAGAATAGTAACCAGTCACACCACATACATTAGATTGTCACTAATCTCCAACACTTCTGGTGATGCTACTTGGGGAGGGTCTTGCACACACTTCCATAATCTGGATATATGGAACACTGAATCATAGCCAAAGCAGGTGGTAAGGCTAATTTGTAAGCCACATTACCAATCCTCTCAGTGATCTCATATGATCCCAAAAATCTAGGTGCCAACTTTCCCTTCTTTCCAAATCACACGATACCCTTCATTGGTGAGACCTTCAAAAACACAAAGTCTCCAATATTCAACTCAACCCCCTTATGTTTTCTATCAGCATAACTCTTCTGACAACTTTGTGCAGTCTTAATACATTCCAGAATAATGTTCACCTTCTTTGTGGTCTCTTTCACCAACTCTGGCCCTAACAACGATGCATCTCCTACCTCCATCCAACAAGCAGGTGATCAACATGACCTCCCATATAAAGCCTCAAAAGGTACCATCCCGATACTGAAGTGATAACTATTATTATAAGCAAACTCTACCAATAGCAAGTGTTCTTCCCAACTACCACCAAGATCAAGGACACAAGTTCTCGACATATCTTCCAAGATCTAATTTACTTGCTCAATTTGCCCATCCGTCTAAGAATGATAAGTCGTGCTCAGGTCTAACATAGTACCTAAAGCATACTGAAAACTCTCCCAAAACTCTACCACAAACAACGGATCACAATCCGAAACCATAGAAACTGGCGCGCCATGAAGTCGCACCACCTTGCGAATATACAATCTAGCCAGTTTATCCGTATTTCTGTGAACACTAATGGGAATAAAATGAGCAAACTTAGTGAGTCAATCTACTATCACCCAAATAGATTCATTGCCTCGCTTAGATCATGGCAATCCATCCACGACATCCATAGAGATGTACTCCTATTTCCAAGTAAGGATCTCGAGAGGCTGCAAAAGTCCAAATGGTCATTGGTGTTCTACCTTAACCTGTTGACACACAGAACATCAAAAAACATACTCTTCTACGTCCTTCTTCATACCTTGCCACCAAAACGTCCTCTTCAGGTCATGATACATCTTAGTCCCACCAGGGTGTAGACATCCTATTTTTGACAGCCCTTACAACTTGGACGTCCTTGCATGCATACCCAATGATGAGTTTATATGCTCGCCAAGTGCCCAAAGTTCTTAACGAAATGCCACAACTTTGAGCCTTTCAAACCATATGCCTTTGTTGTCCCAATTTTGGACCAAGCCTAGCTTTTCTAGCTTGTAGCCTTTGGCGGCCTGCTAGCCACCGCTTTGGGGCTACTGGAACTCTTGATGTGGCTCAGCAGCCCTTGTGTATTTCTGAGATATTTTATGCAGTTGTGCCATTTCGCATTATTTGCACAGATGCATGCATTTATCCTTACGTGTAGGGCTAGGTCTCCTTAAGGGAATTTCATGTTTTCTATATATAGGAGCCCTCTCTCTCTCTTATTTTAAGGTTAGAAAATTTTGAGCTTGAAAATTTTCCTCTCTCTCTCTACAATTCTCTCTCCCTCTCTACCAAATCTTTACACTTTTGCCTACAAGTCTTCAACCTTTGCCTATACACCCTTAACCAAATCTCTCCACCATTAAGATGAGGTATTCTTGAGCTTGGTTTGAGCTCTAGAGGGTGTGTTTACTTGGTTTTGTTGCTTGGAATAGCTTCTTCTCTTCAAGAGGAATAAGACTTTGCTTGTAGCTTTGTTTTACTTGCTATTATTCCTACTATTTTTCTATTGTTTTGGGCTGTCAAAACTCTGTGTTTTTTGGGATGAAGCTTGGGTTTAAGGCCATTAAAGGTTAAGGGGTTGATAGCCCTTCTTTATACCTTGTTTTGGAGGCCTTTGCCCTTGTGTTTCCCACCCTTTTACTATCTTTTTCCAAGATTTCAAACACTGATTTTCAGAGCTTTTTTAGTGACCAAAATCATGTTTTGAAGTCCAAATTTAGAGGGGTTAGCTCCCCTTCTTGTGTCTTACTTACTAGCCTAGTTGGTGCCATGTTTTAGCATTTTGATCTAGACTTTTTCAGTTCAATTCTAGCATGTTTTAGGGCTTATGTTAGACTATTTGAGCACTTTTTGGGTTGTTGTTTGCATTTGAGCTTTGTTTTGCATGCTTCTAGTGTGATAGCCCTCATAAGCTTGATGTTTTAGGTCTTAGACATCACTTATTTGAGTTGATATCACTTATTTTGGATTTTTCATACTTCATTTCAGCACTAATAATCTCTGTAACCTCCCTCCATTCATGGCTTTTTATTTTGCTTCGAAAGTGGTTTCGAGTCACTTGCTTGCTCAAGTATGAAATTGAGGTTTCATACTTAATGGTTTAATCACTTAAGGGATTCATTACCAACAGTATGATGCTTCTTTCATACCTAAAGAAACTTGTGTGTTTTGAGCCCTCTTTCCATTAGAGGACTTTAATTCACCATTGGACTTAATTGGATTAAAGAATGGTTGATAAATTAAAATGAGTAACTAAAACTTGGGACTAAAAGTGAGCAAGATAATAATTTGGTTGTGTTCAATCGGACATTAATTGAATACATGGAAACTTGAACCTTTTCATACCCATTAGTGATGAAATGATTCAAGTCTCCAAGGTCATCACTTCCCTTGATCTTTCATGATAGGGAGGTGGTTTTTGAGAGTCTTATTTTGTTGCATTTATTGAGCTTGCACACTTGGTTTCACAAGCCATCATGCAATGAAATTGCACCCATTGATGGTTTATGAACCAAATTTGCCACTCCTTTGATTTGTTCATGAAAATGAGGGGTGAGTTATGCAAACAAACCCTTGAAAATACCCTATATATGCTTTGTTTGTCCTCTGTTGCAGCAAGATGAACACATGTAGCGATGGCGTGAGCCACTTTCCATAACCATCGGTGGTGGCAGACCACCTTTGATGGTGGCCACCATCACAGTGGCCATCTTTCTTAAGGCTTGGTCACCAATCGATGCAAAGTTCAGCAATGAGTTTGTAAGGCAGAGCAAAGTGAGCAACAGTGTTGGTGTTCTCTTGTGCAATAGAGGCTCTCCGGAAGCAAAACGGTGGTCTTTTCGGGTAGAAACCAAGCATGCGCATAAATATCTCTCATTTCCTAAGGCGTAGTAGTTTATTATTTAGTTTAATTGCTTATTTTAATTGCACTTGTGTTGTAATTATTTAATTAGTAAGTTAACTAGTTAGTTAATTCTAGTGTTGTAATAATTAGTTAAATGGTTTAGCTAGTTTTGTTTTGTAATAATTAGCTTAATTAGCCTAGGTCTAATTAGTTAGCTAGTTAGCTTAGTTTATTCATTCGGACTCTCATTCATGAGAGTGCAATGTAATAATGTGTATGTCTTCCAACCCCACGTCTTTCTCCCTTTTATTTAACTGCTTATGATGGTTAGTTTAGGGACATCATGTTTCAATTAGCATTCTCGATGTTTGCATACACTTGTCTTGCATGTACCAAGGCTCGATTCATCATTCTAAGCATTGTCGTTTCAATACTACTTTGAATCCGTGCTTAGATTGCATGCTATTTAATTGGTTCATATGTTATATTAATAGTTGAGCCTAGTAATTGCATATCGCATGTGTTGCAATAGTCATATTGCATAAGTTAGGATCATGTATTTTTCTAACTCTTTTGTTTATTTTGGCTTGGAGTACTAGGTGAGCCTTTTACTTGCTTTAGCATATTGCATAGTATGTTAATGTTGCCATGTCTAGCATGCTTGCCATGAGGCTAAATGCTTAATTGCTAAACTACTTGAATGCCTGTGGATAAAAGCTAATTGCTTGAATTGGAATAATTTAAGTAATGTTTATATGCAATCACTTTCTCAAGTAATACATATTTCGAAACAATTTTACAAAACAAACATGACTCAAAGTGTTTCAATTCTTGCAAGTTAGTCTATACTTGTGCGTGTGCACATCACATAGTAATGTTTGTATAACGAACCGGAACAAAAGCATATAATGTACATAAGATTCATATCATGATTAGTAGAGGCCGATCTTTGATCGGGCGAGCAGGGGTGCTCAAATGTATTCATGACATTCCCCTCTCGTACCTAAGTTCCCGAGCTGAGACAATCTTGGTAATGACAGACACATGGCCTTTGGCACAAGTCATGGGTTTCCTAAATTTTCCAAAATATTTAGGTGGCAACTCTGTATCTAGAAAAGCAGTCCAGTTTTGGCAATTTAATTCAAAGTCAATTTTCCAAAAGATTTGCCGGATTTAGACTCTTTGGTGTTTATTAATTTCACATTGTATTTGTGAGATTAGATTTAGAACTGCGGGAGTCTGAACTGTAGGGCTTATATTTCGAACTTCCGAAATGGGGCACAAAAAAGCCAAGCTACACAGGGTGAATGGCATATCGGGACCTATGGGCATCATTCATAATCTTTTTCCTCAATTCAACAATGTTAGGTACACACAACCTACCCGTGAATCGTAATTCTCCATCGAGTCTCTGAGACCAATCGAAGACAATCATCGATCAAATCCACTACAAGGTCATCGAGCTTGTTGACGAAAACCCATCTAAATCTGCATCGGCGAATTTTACGATAGCGTCGGTTGCACGATCAATCTACCAATGTACGCCCTCTCGACACTCTCTATTAGTTGAACATCATGCATCAAAATTAACTCCAAGGACTTCCAATCTTGAATCATCAAAGAAGCTATAATCTCATGTTGTCAACTAAGTGCATCTGCAACCACATTTCTGTAACATGCTCGGGGGGTACCCGCGCGCGTTAAATAGTTCGAACTCCCGAGATCTCTTTGATCTAGTTTCACGAGTGCAATGTGAAACATAGATGAGAGTCCAGATTTGGAAACTTTTATTGAAAATCCATTTTATTGTAATTTTGTCAAAACTGGACTACGTCATCAGATCTCAGAGTCGCCACCTAATATTTTGGGAAATTAGGAAACCCATGACTCGGTGCCAAGGCCATTATTCGTCGTAACCAAGGATGCTTGGCTCGGAACCTTAGGTATGAGAGGGGAAGGTCAGTAATGAGCACCCCCACTTACCCGATCAAAAGATCGGCCTCTACTAAACCATAATATGACTTTTTATTTTCTTTATATGTTCATGTTCTGATTATTTTAGTAAATCCTAAAATTTACTATGTGAAGCATACAAGTATAAACTAGTTTTCTCAAATTGGAACAATTCAACTTCTTATTTGTTTTTCGAAAAGGGTTTGAATTTGCCACTTGACAAAGTGGGCTTAAAGTTTGTGAATTTGCCACTGCAAAGTGGGCTTAAAACGTACATTTATTGAATTATTCCAATTCAAACAACAAGCCTTCATCCACAGGCATTCATACAGTTATATCAAGTAAGCAAGTAGCCTCATGGTAGAATACTAACACATAGTAAGAAAAACACACACAAATGGAATGCTAAAACATAAAAACTCACAGATTGACCGACATCCCTCGAACAACTACAAAACAAAGTTAGTAAAATATGCATAATCTTTTATACAGAATCCTAATGCAATTCACTCATGAGATACGACTAAAGATTCGCCTTCTAAGATATGACATGTGAATCATTGCAACACTTGCGATAGTACAGAAAATCATATAAGAATTGATAAAATCCACTCACAAAGATGCAAACTTAGCCGAATCAATATGCATGAAACATGGATGCAAAGTATGGATATGCATGACATATTAGATATATACATATGTACAGTTAGGGAAAGCGCTTAAAGAATGGGATAGAAAGAAGCAGGATAGGGGAATTATTACAACACCTGAATTATTACATATCCGAATGAGGGAAATGAATAAAATCAAAACTCACAAACACTCAAAGTAAAAATAAAAGTTTTAACTCCCGGCTATTCATCGAGCAGCAAAGATCCACGTGTCTTCAATCCAACAGGCCTCAATCCATGTACTTCTCATCTTCACTGAAGGCCCCACCGCAGCAACAACTGCACTTCAGAACAATAATGCACATGGAATCACTTGAAACTGGCCAGAAACCAACACTTGGATAGCTATAGGAGCACCTGAGAGAGAGATGATGATCATTTTTTTGTGTTGCCGAGAGGGAGAGAACTTCATACAGATGTTCATGGGCTTCAGCAACGCAACTCCGCAGGTGTTCCTTTTGCCATGCACACCCACAGAGAGAGAGAGAGAGAGAGTGAGAGAGTGCCCATGCATTTGTCGATCTCCTTATGTCTATGCCGTGTGTTGAGAGATGTGGGTTTGGTGCCGAGAGTGAGAGAGCTGGGTTTGGTGTAATACTCTCTCTCTCTCTCTAAAACCGTGTGTGTGTCTTGTGAGTATGTCGTGTGATCTCCATGGGTGTGTGTGTACCGTGGTCAAGCTAATGTGTGTGTCATGGGTGTGTGCCTGTGTGCCTAGGTTTGGTGTGTGTGTTGTGTATGCTGTTGAGAGAGAGAAGAGAGATTGAGTGGGTCTTCTGTCTTGTGTTGTGTGTGTGTGTTGTATCTCTCTAAACCGTGCGTGTCAATGGTGTGTTAGCTGTAATGCCATGTGTAGTGTGTGTTGGGTGTGTGTGGTGTGTCCTAGATCAGCCATGCAAAGAGAGAGAGCCAAAATTCATCCATCGTGTGTCTGGGTCTCCCTTTTTGTTTTGAGTCTGCCGTGTTGTGTGTTCTCTATCGTGTGTTGTGTGTTTGCTGGGTGTGTTGAGTGTGTGTGTGTGGGTCTCTTTGTGCCGTGTGTCGCCCCAAATTTAGAGCTTCAAAGGGGTGATCTTCCATGCGAAAGAGAGAGAAGAGAGAGGCGGGTTTTGTGTCTCCATGCCCGTGTGTGCTGTTGTGTAATGGTGTCAATGGTGATGTGTCTGTGTAAGTGATGTATGTGAGAAGATGAAGTTGGTCGTGTGTGTTGTGTGTGTGTGTGTTCTATGTGTGTGTTGTAGTGAAAATTCCCCCCTCTCAATCTCTCTCTAGAAAATTCTCTCTCATAAAATATTACTCCTCTCAAAATGCTGTCCCTCTCCCCCTTTTTCTCTCTAAAAAAATATTATCCCTCGACTCTTGTTTTCTCACCCACGAGGCCACTCCCTCTTTTCTTATCACCCACGAGGCCACTAGCCCCTTATGTTGATTCTTTTTTCTTTTTTTTAAATCACCCACTCCACTTTCTCTTTTAAAAAAAATACTCCACCACCGCCCACATTCCATCTTCCACCCATTTTTTTTCTTTTTGTTGATTTTCTATATTTTTTTATGTTTTATTTATGTTTTTCTTTTTATATTTTTTTATCATTTTCATTTTATCAAATATCCAAACAAGACATTTAAAATATGTACCACCACACCAAATTATAGAAAATTATAAAATATTACAAATTAGTGATGGCCAATATGGGTGAGATTTGGAATTAAAATTTCAATTTAATTTTTCTGATGAGGATGGTCAAACTAAAGTGCCCAAGTCTTAGGACAGGTTAAAATGGGGTGTCTACAATTTCCTTTTCCCGAGTGGTAAAGGATCTTGAAATTATAACTACTAATGTATTCAACCCACC
Organism: Camellia lanceoleosa; assembly: GCA_025200525.1. NCBI lineage: Eukaryota > Viridiplantae > Streptophyta > Magnoliopsida > Ericales > Theaceae > Camellia > Camellia lanceoleosa. The sequence continues at coordinate 59,892,003 of CM045759.1, forward strand.
TCTGTTGCCTCATGTTCAACTCTTTTTGAGAAAAATGATATTTGAGACTCTTGTGATCTGTATATAACTCAAAGTGCTCCCCAAACAAGCAATATCGCCACACTTTCAACGCAAAAATGACTACTGCCAGCTCTTAGTCATGAGTAGGCTATCGTTTCTTATGAGGTTTTAACTGTCGAGAAACATAAGATACAACCTTCTAATGCTGCATCAACACACATCCCAATGTAGTTCCACTCACATCGATAAATACTACTAACTTTTCCCCTTGTACTGGTAAAGTTAACACCAGAGCTGCAGTCAACCACTACTTTAACTCTTCGAAAGCTTTCTCACAATCATCTGTCCATAAGAACTTCACATTCTTGCAAGTCAACTTGGTCATGGGTACTACAATAGTGGAAAACTTCTCTATAAATCTTCTGTAATAACCAGCCAGTCATAAAAACTCCTCACCTTTGAAGGATTTGTAGGCTGCTTCCATTCTTTAACCGCAACAACTTTCTCAGGATCTACCACTATCCCCTATTTGGACACAACATGTCCCAAAAACCGAACTTCTTTATCCCAAAAGTGACACTTACTGAACTTAGCATATAACTGTTGCTCCCTCAAAGTCTGCAACACGACTTTCAAGTGTTCTTTATGTTCTTCTTCATTCTTAGAATACACCACGATATCATCTATGAAGATAATCACAAACTTATCTAGATACGGTTGAAAAATTATGTTCATCAAGTCCATGAAATAGGCAGGAGCATTGGTCAAACCAAAAAGCATTACAGAGAATTTGTACAACCCATACCAGGTCTGAAAAAGCAGTAAGCGGTATACTTTCCTCTGACACACCCATCTGATGGTAACCCGTTCTGAGATCAAACTGAGAGAACATGGCTGCCCCCTTCAACTGATCAAACAAGTCATCAATTCTAGGTAGCGAATTCTTGTTCTAGATAGTCACCTTGTTCAGCTCTCTGTAATCTATGCACATGCGAAGAGTGTCATCTTTCTTGGAAACAAAAATCACGGGTGCTCCTCACGAGGAGTTACTTGAACGTATGAACCCGTTCTGAAGCATCTCTTATAGTTGCTTCTTCATCTCTACAAGTTCTTTAGGCGTCATTCTATATGCCGCTTTAGAAATCGGTGCAGTTCCCGGCACTAGGTCAATGCGAAATTCTAGTACCTGTTGAGGCGGAGGTCCACATATCTCTTGAAATACATCCTCAAACTTACGTACCACATCTACCTCACTAATATCTTGCTTAGGAATTTCTACCAAGCACAAAAAACTCGTCATCACCGACTTTTCTTCATCACTAGAAGTGTGGGTAAGCCGTGGCATACCGGGAATATCTATATTTACAGTCCTTTCAGGACAATCTAGAGTCACAAAGTGTTTTCACAACCAATCCATACCCAAAATAATTACAAACCCCTCAAAACCTAAAACAATTAAGTCCGCATACAAGACTATGCCCGCAAAGTCAATCTCAAAATCTTTACACTTCTCATAAAGAGTAACTGCCCCTCCTAAAGGGGTCTCAACAAGAATAGGTCTAGACAACGAGGTAGTTACAAGGTGTTCTCTTTCTACAAACTGTCTAGATATGAAAGAATGAGAGGCACCAGTATCAAAAAGTACTATAATGGGTTCTTGAAAAAGATAAAAGATACTTTCCAACCATCACTTTCAAGTTAAACACACAAAAGTTCGTTCATAAATACTTGGAATAAACTCAACCACCAAACTAAACTAGCTAACCCATGTTTCCAAAATCCGAGGATCATCTAAACTCTCACAAGTCTAGGGTAATCTAGAGCGCTGATACCAAACTAATCTTGAGATTTATTTGAATGCCTTAGGCTTGGCATTTGTTATGTTTCTTCTCATGAGCGGATTTGCCTCGTTCTTATGAGTAGACAAGTACTTTGATTTACGCTCGTACGTATATACTAACCAGCTGGGGAGTGTGGGTCAAACTCGGGACGATATCCCTGTGCAAGTTTGGCTTCGGAGCGGTGTTAGGTATACGGAAGGCACATGGGATATATGTGTAGGCCGGAAGTGCAGGTCGAAGTGGTGGAGTTAAGGTACAAATAATTAAATATGAGTTTATTGGTATAATGTGAATTGTATTGATTTGTACATCTTGAAAAATAGTAAATGTACGGGAAAGAAATACACCTTCTCGTATAATCCTGTTGACCAAGTCTTCGTTCCTCTGTACGATGTCGTTCCACCACCTGAAAATATCAACGTGAGCTAGCCGGCGGGTGTGTGCCGGACACCTCTCCGATGCCTAAGTCAGTAAGCAAGACAAATAGGCAAAAGCTCTGTATATTCAGGGAGCAAAATTGTATTACCTTTCCAAAGGTGATATTTGTGAGCTTATATAGGTTTTCGTGTACAGTCCTAGTAGGACTTTAACTTCTCCATCTGAAGAGTCCTTCTAGAACTCGCATTCCTCCATGTAGAGTCCTTCTAGAATTACTCCTCTGGAAGATAATGCTTATCCTCCAACACCCTCCTCATATAAGCCAAGTGAGATGGCTCCATTATGGCGAACTCCATTCTGGTAAAGTAACCCATAGTCCGACTTCGTTTTTACTTCTCTCACCTCGGTTTCGCATGCACAACCGAGCTAACCATAAGAGAGCTCAACCGGACTAGGCGCGACCCAACGACCATCGAGTCCGAACGGTATCAATCTCACACCGGTCGGTTCGAATGTCTCTCGGCCGACCTAGCTCCATGATGGGACTAACTTGATAATTGCAGCAACCGAGCTATGGATGCCCATTTTGTAACCGAACTAACCGTGCTACTCCACTGCGACCGATGTATTTACTATCTGCCGTTCTTGGGCCTACCTCGGCCCAACATCTAGCTCGGCCCAATCTATGAATATAAATTACCCTCTCAGTAAACGACATTGATAAATTATGAAATTTGGGCCGAGGCATGTATACGTAATTCTAGACAACTTTAATATTTTAACTTTGTACTGAAAAGATCAATTAGAACTTGTAATCGAATGATCTTGGTTATAGTAGTTTTTATTTATTTTAGCAATGCATATTTTAGAAGCTGTTTTAACCCACGAAATGAGCTCATTTTTATTGATTTCACGTGCACTGAAGTAAAAAATTATTCTAAACACTTTTCGTGTTTTGAACTTTTCCGAAAAAAATCATCCTAGGGCAGTTTCTTTTCATTTTTAGCTTCAGATTTTTCGGTTGAATTCCATCTAAGTTCTTCAATCAAGCTTTTCTCTCAACCTGTTCAATTTCTACTAAATTCGTTCACGTTCTCATTTAGGAAATTTGATTATGTACAACTTTTGTTCTTTGAGTTTTGGTCAATTTGAATTATTTAAGCATGAAACGGTGCATTTTTATACTTCTTCAGCAAGTTACTTATGATTAAATTATACTAACTTTATTTTTCTACAGAATGGTGGGTCTTACTAACTTTTTATGTAGGGATGACCCACCATATTTTTATTTTTATTTTTATTTTTATTTTGTTTATTTTATACTCAATTTATATTTCATAGTGTACGAGTAAGAAACTCAATGCCACCGTATCTCAGAAAACTATCCATTCGTCTCGGTGCGGATGGAACTACTTGTCTTGTCCTGAAACAAGAGTTAAATATATTTTTGTTTGTGTCCAGTGGACACGTGGGTGTCAAATATTTATACTCATTCCAGTATACTTGTATACTAACCCATTTTGTCTCTTGGCATCTCGGGTGCATTCTGTTTGAGTGCAGCCAAGCTTCCTTTGCAGGATTAGTTGGGACTACGGTGATGAAAAGAAATAACTATAGTTGTTGGACGTGTCGTTTGGACTTCTTTTTTTTTCTTGAGCTTAGGGTTGATATTAGTTTATGTATTTATTATTTTTTTTTTATGATCTTAGTATTTTGATGATTTAGCATGGTTTGTAACTTTACATTATTTAAGTTATTTTGATTATTTGTTACTTTAATGTTTGAGGTATTGGTTAGTAATGAAATTATGGTGGATGGTTTGGTTGGCGTTTTGTTAGTTTTTTTTGTATCCCTTGTAATCTTTTTGAGGATGAAAATTTACTTAAACCCTTTAGAGACATGAACGTTTAGATTTTATTTCACCCCTAGGATTTGGATGATGGAATATTGATTGGGGTTTAGTCCTAATTTAATATTTAATTGTCCAGATTTTGAGGCGAAACATATGCAGAAGAAGAAACAAAACCCTTTGATTTCACTCTTGAGGAAATAAGATGCACCATTTTATTTGACAAGGAGCGTCATTGTCATTGAGAACTCAAAGAAATAATTATCCATATCATCTAAGCAAATACTAGTCAATCAAGCATGTGAGAAAAAATTCCTCCATAAATAGAACATTTATTCCATGGCTTGTGAGCATGTCTATCCAAGTACTTGTATACACATATACTTATGTATGTAAATATATATCCACATGTTAAAGAAATATTAAATCAACAACATATCCATTTCATGTCTTACACATATAAGTATGTTTAGGTGTAGGTGTAGGTGTAGGTGTAGGTGTAGGTGTTTGCATTTTATATGTACATGTTAAAGAAAACAGATCACCTCAACATCAAATGATAATTATCACGTCTTGCAGGTAGCAAGTCATTTGAGATCAGTTCTTATCAAAAAGCATCTACAACCTTTAACTCTTTAGCATCCCAAACATCCTCTATTGAAACTGAAGTCTAATTCTCATTTTTCTCTTTGCTTTTCTTCTTAAGAGAATGCTTAATTTTATTGGATGCATTTACTGTTTTCTTCTTCAAACTCCCAATTCTTGTCCTATTTTCATCCTCCGAGATTTCATAATCTGATTGCAGTTCTTTTCTTTTATCATAACTAGAGGATTCCTCAAAGCCTACAGAAATAAACAAAAATTCATTAGTATCATACGTCATAACTAAAGACTACATATTGATTTTGCTCCATAAATAATACCACTAAGCACCCCATGAAATGAAAGAAATTTTGGTAAAGCATCTAAAACCTTTTATAACTCAGAGCTAATTTGTCTATCACTACAATTAGATTTATCAGGATTTTTTTCCTAAAAACTCCTTCAAAACGTTGATTGTAAACCCAAACACAACACTAAAAATATAGAAAATAAATTATTATTTCTAAATATTTTGGGAATAATTACCAATAAATGTAAAAGCGATGATGATCAAGACTTCAATTAATGCATCGCCAAAGCCCTAATGGGAATCAGGAAGAAAAATGAGTCATCTCTATATCCCCCCCCCTCTCTCTCTCTCTCTCTCTCTCTCTCTCTCTCTCTCTCTCTTCTCTCTCTTTAAAACTCTCAACGTCGTCAACTTGAAATGCAAAAAACTCTTCGATTTTTCTAGATCCATTTTCCATCAAAATAACTTTTAGGAAAGAAAAAATACAAATATTTCGTAACCATGGGAAACTTTTATGTACGTTCAATCGAAACGTTGAGATCTTTCATTATCTGACCAAACTCGACAAGAAGGAAGAGCTTGAGAGAGAGAGAGAGGGGGGAGAGACGGCGGTGCTCACCTTAGTAGATGGTGTTCACTCCCCTCGCCGGTGCAGATGGTGGAGGCGGTGGAGCTTAGAAATCTCAAAATCAAAATCGAAATCGCCAATCGCTCTGAGATTGGATCTAAGATGAATCACCAATTGCTTTGAGATTGGATCAAACGGGGCTGAAAGAAGGTTGATTCGATCGATTGAGAGAAATTAGGGTTTGGAGAGGGTTGAGAGAGAAAGAGAGAGATAGAGAGTGAGTGAAAGAGTAAGGGAGTGTTTTGGGTCCTCAGACTTAAAATAAGACATTTGAAAAAAAAAAAAAAAAAAGCGTGCGGGAGAGTTAGACATTTAAAAGCGTTTTTAAACGCCTTCACTTATCAAAACGGTATGGTTTTATTTTTAAAAAAATGTGATGTTTATCAAACGTCGTTAAATGTTAGCAAAGATGGCATTTAAAAAACGCTGTTAAATAAACACCATTAAATCTCACTTTTCTTGTAGTGTAAGAATATATTTTCAATATTTAGATGAGAAAGAAACAAATGTTAATCGATTTACACTCATTTTCGAGTGATTGCACTAAAAGAAATTACACTTTTGACGATCAAATTTGGCAATTAAAAAAAATTTAGCAGTCAAAAATTGTGGAATTGACGACCAAAAATTATATTAGTCGGCAAAAGTACAAGAGTTAGCTACTAATTTTTTTTAGTCAGGTTATATTGATTATTAGCGACTTAAAAAGTGAAGTCGCTGCAATTGGCAACGAAAACAAATTTCAGTCGCTATATAGTTACTTTTTGCTACTAAAATTATTTAGTCGCCGAATGAAAAATAAAAATTTACTTTTTGTATTTGGCGACCAAATAATATTTTAGTCGCTATATAGTTACTTTTGGTTACTAAATTTATTTAGTCGCCAAATGAAAACAAAAATTTGCTTTTTTATCTTTGGTAACCAAAAATTTAGTCGCCAAAAATTTATTTTCAACTACTACAAAAAATTTTAATCGCCAACAATGTAAAATATTTGAAGAGAGACATTTAAAATTTTCGGAGGAATTTAAGAAAATAATTAGCAATCAAAATATTTAGTGACGAATTGTGTAAAATGATATATATATATATATATATGTATTGTTTCCAAACCAATCCCTAAACAAAAACTAGCGCCTCTCTCTCACCCTCTCCCTCTCCCTCTCTGTTTCCGTCTCCGCTGCTCCTCTCCCCTGCCTCTCTCACCGCCGGTCCTCGCGTTCACCGGCAACCAAACACACTATTTGCTCTCACTTCGGTCGAATGGCCCATCGCTCTCTGTCGGTACACTGTCTCATCGCCACCGTCGCTCACCGTCGCTCACCATCTCAAGCCCATTGATTTTGATTTAGGTATTTCTCTCTCTCTCTCTCTCTCTCCCTCCCTCCCTTCCTCTATTTCCCCATTTTGATTTAGGTATTTCTTCATGTTACATCTTTCGCCCTCCAACTGTTTGACATAATGCCCGAATCAAAAAATTATCTCGGTCTCTGCTCATCTTCTTCTGTTGTATTCTGAAGTCACAATAGTGAAAACGCAGTGTACTGGGCAAGTTGTGCAATTGCTCAATATCTGACTATTTTTTGTCAATATATGGCTATTTTTTGTTCTCGTGGTTGGACTTGTCAAAAATGATTTTGCCTTGTACATGATTCTGTGGCAATGTGAAATCATACATCTGAATGGGATCTTAGATAGGACATGTAGATTTTTTGTTCATCTTCTTCACCATCGTGAATTATCAAAATTATTAAAACGACTAGGAGTAATAAGTAATAATGCAAGGAATGTAATGTTTGCAGGTGATTGTTGCATCTGATGGGATTACTTTGGACTCAAAATTGGTCGGAAACACTTGGTGTAACAGAAAAAGAAAAGGAAACATTAAATTTCTTCTTATTATAGCAACATACGTTTTCTATGGTGATTGTGATGTTTTCAAGAATAATTGTTCTTATTCAAAACCCTTAATTCTGTCTGCATGCTGCCACAGTTAATGAAAAACCTTTCATTTAATCCAACCAATATCCACCCTGCAATTTGAAACTAAAACAAACCTTAGTATCCTCCATATCTTTTTGTCACTTGTTTTTTCTGCTCTTTGACAAATGGACACTTTATGTATTTACTGATGTCCATCTTTTGTCTTTTTGGAATAAATATATGCAAGTACTCGTAAATTCCTTTTGCAGTGTACTAATGGATATTTCACTCATTAACCTAGGTCAAGAAATTGAAAGAATGCGAGAAAGCTGTAATGAAGCTCAAATTTGAAGAAGCAATTGCTGTACCTGAGTCTGAAAGGCATTCAATGGTTGATTCTATTGATTTCCATTCTATAGGTATTGTTTGTCTTGCGATTTTTCCTTAACTTTTTTTAAAAAAATATTTAACCCTTGTATTTTGTTTACTTCCTTTGTACATTTTGTGTACAACATGGACATTGAGTTTTTCCTTTTTCCCCCTTCAAAATCAGCAAAGCTAGAACTCCAGTAAACCAAGCAAAACAGATTTGTGTTGTTGGGCTAAACTTGTCATTGGAAAAAGTTTACATAACGTCAAAAAAAGAAAACACCAATTGGTGTTCTCCCTTTATAGATTAGTATAGATAAACTTTTGTTGCTGATTAAAAAAGCTGCCTGTATTTTAGAAAAAATGAAAAGGAAAGGGAAAGGGGAAAAAAAAAACACGATAATATAAGTAGTTACTTTTATTGCCTAGAAATTAATTATGTTTTTTTTAACTATAGAGATGGAGCCACAGTATGATGGTGCAAGAATAGAGGGAGATGTTGTAACTTTAAATTTTGTGAAGAAAATGATGGATGACTTCAGGAATCAGAAGTTTTTACACAAACCGTATGTATAAAATTCAACAGTAATGGTGTTATTGTTCTGATTATTGACTTGTTACTGTGATTTATCCAAAATAAAAATTTTTAAAAAAAATTTATTGACTTGTTACTGTTTTGTTGTTTTCTCTCTAAATATTTGTGTTCATGTTATAGATATGCCTTCCAGATTATCTTACAAACAAGAGAAATGTTGTGCGCATTGCCGTCTCTTGTTGATATAAATATTCCAGATGGAAAGCATTTCAATGTTTGTGGTGATGTACATGGTTAGGTAATTATTTTACTCTGATGTCGTTATTGTGTTAGATCAAGTGCAAAATATAGCTTTTCAATTTTGTTAGCTCTTGAACCATATAATAACTATTTTAGGTCCTCATTTATGGTTTCATTATAATTTTTCTTTGTTGTGGCTGTGTAATAGCGGCTTGCCATTTGGTTTGTGGCGTTGAAGATATGTGCTTATGATAGCAAGTTAAACATGTACATCGACAATCAAAAATTATTTTAGACGGATGAAACCAAAGGCATATGTCTTTCATGGACATGTGAGGGCAGATTGGCTTGTTGATGCAGAACATGCACCAGGTGGGAAAGTGAGAATTTTTGGAATTTCATTTAGGGCTTACTTGAGTCCTTGGGCTATAAAGTGTTAGGTTGATTCAAGTACTGTTTTGCTGTCATTTTAGGTTGACTCTGGTCTTGTTTTCTATCTTAGTTGTCAAAGGTATAATGGTAATTTCTGGATTCACCGGACATGGGTGGTAGCAGTGGTATATGGTTCTTATTTTAGGTATATTCATGTTAGTAGGTTGCTGTATGTGTTTCTAAGTGTGAAATGGTTGAATTGTCAATGATACTTATTTTGGAAATCTATTTCTCGTAGAAATGGGAAAAGACCAATAAATATTTATTTACTCATTTAACTCAGAGCGTTAGCCTTTGGGAAATTTGAGATTCTGTCATGTGATGTATTAGCCTAGGGTGAAGCATGAGAAATCTACTTAATATTTTCTTTTTTATTTTCTTCTTCAGTTTTTTATGCATATACTTAAATGGCAATAGAGTATTGAAACCTAGCAACACATACCTCAATAATAATGATAAAAAAGAATATGCAGTTTTACTTTTCACAAGTTACTATCTTGACAACTTTTTTAATTCTCAAAACATGCCATATTAAGCTTAGTCAACTCAAATGCTTTTCCTAACATTTTCCTGTCAAGAATTTCAAATACAAATAACTAGGGAAATTCTACCTAATTTAAACCTGCATTCACTCTTTGAAATGAATATTTCAAGTGAATATCCATTCTGGTCTCCATATGCTTGCTGGTTAGAGTAGATTAGCTCAACAAGATTGTGTAAATTCATGTGAACTAAGATATTCATGTATGTGATCCTGAGAATCTGCATTTCTTATCCCATTGCAATAGCTTTTAGGTGGGACTCTGGTTGCCAAAGCAACCACCTTTCCCGACACATGCAATTCTAGATCTTTTTATGCATAAGATGCATGGTAATCAATCTCTGTTGCTTGCATCCGATAAATTCCAATATCATCTGATCCAGAATTGGTTTGTCTGCTTATATTCTCTATGGCTTGGCACAACCCTGACCCTCTAGAGGCAAAAGATGACAGTTTTTCATTGTAGGACTGAGATAATTCAGGAACCTTATCAGCTAGGGATATCATTCCAAAAAGGTCACGCCCTGAAACCAAGTGCAGCACTTGAGGAGTTTCACAGGCAGACCTCTCCTCGGCTTCAAAACAGCCAGGGAGGAGATCCATAGACTCAATCACCGGGCCATGGTATGCTGCATGTATGGCTGAATAAAAATCACTTTCCAGTACATCAAAGTAGCCTGACCCAACTACAATTCTTCTCTGACAAAATATCATTTAAAGCAAACCTATACCATTTTAACCATTCAACAACTTCCATTTCTTTCATTGTTGTTCTCTGTGATTCATATGTGTACATTACTGAAACTTGCTCAGAACATCTCTGAACGCGCATTCTCTGAGATAACAGGTACCTGTCATAATGGGTCCTCTTCTCAGAATCTGATAGTATCTGCATTTCATTGTTCACTACCAAGTCAGAACTTCCCTTTACATTGAGAGCAACAGTTATTTCTGGGTTCCAGAATATGCTTGGAATATTGTATGTACACCATTGCGTTATGTTTATGTAGAACGGCAACATTGCATTTTATATAAATATTTTCAGCATACTGTGGCACTAGACATTGCCGCCATGCACAATGCGATGCACACAAATTCGAAACATTGAATTTAATTCTCTCACACCATAATTTGCAATCGTAAACAATTTCTGTAAGAACAAAGACAAATTCAAAACATCAAAACAAAGCCAAATATATAATGAATTTTTAGAAACGTTGATTGAATAAAGACCGATCAACACAACACAATTGACAATATACCTCATAAGCAGCGAGGATTTGAACGAATCAATGAGAATCAGAGGAATGGTCCAGCGATTGAGCAAGGTCGGGGGTGAGTTTCTTTGGCCAATCTTTGGAACGAAGCTTTGATTTCGGTGAATGAGCTTGTTTCGGAAACCCCTAAGAGATCGTATGCGTTTTTTCTGGCGAGTTCACTCGGAATCGACTCGGTGCCGGTGGTGCTGAACCACAACCACCGATTAGCAGTGGTGGTGTTGAGATTTGATTGCCCTGTGATTGAGAGAATTGGACGGTGGTGATGGTAGAGGCCGACCAGAGAGGATGATCGTCCGGTGAGGAACGCCATTTGTTTTGGGGATTCAGGGAATGATAGGTGGATTGGATAGAGTTACAGAGGAACGGTGACAGTGAGGTAGCTTCTTGGTGATGGTAAGAATAACATGTCTCTCTCCAGTTAGCCGTCGATATATTGGGCTATCAGTGAGCCCATTAATGATTGTTTTAATGGGAAAAAGGCCTAATTAGCCCAAGATTTTATTGGGACCTCAAACGTAAGCATCCCTCAAACCCAAGCATGGAGTCTTGGATGTATGTGTGTATATATATATATATATGTATACTAGTTGGACCGACATAGTGTATCAAGATTACATTAGTAACTGTTATTTTTTAAAATTTTCCAAATAAATGAAACACATCCATATTAAGAAGAGCTATACTCGCGGGCTATATACAGACAAAGATACAACTATGATTAATTTTTGATAAAATATAAGAACAATATATTAGTGTAGTGGGGTCAAGGATTTGCTTGCTAAACTATACATTCACATATTGCATTAATGTGTATGTGGATATTAGAGGAGCAAAATTGTCATCAAGAAGTCTAAATTGTCACTAATTCAAATCTACCAAAAAAAAAAAAAGACAACATAAATCCTGTTATGTACTTGTTATATTTTAGTTAATGGTATTACTTGAAGGAGTTTTCTTAGGTGTGCAACCCACAAATGGTGTAAGTGGGTTGCACACCATGTGCCATTAACACAAAAGGTGTAAGTGTAAGGTGTAAGTGTAAAGTGTAAGTGTAAGTGGAAGGTATAAATGAAATGTATAAGTTGCACACCATGTGCCACTTACACAAAAGGTGTAAGTGCAAAGGTAAAAAAGGTGTAAGTGTAAGGTGTAAGTGAACACAAAAATGTGTAAGGTGTAAGTTGCACACTATAGCATTACCCTTACTTGAATGATTGCCTTCTCGTTTTTTGATTATTTAATAAATCAAATACAATATACAATCAGGCAATATGATACGAGCAAGATTGTCTTGTTTCAACATGATAAAAATTAATTAGCAATAGATTAAGCTAGAAGCATTTCTATTTATGTACATATTCAATATTATGTGCCTATTCCCTATTTATGTTTTTCTTTACAAATATTTATCTAAATTTATGATCCAAACACAATATGTAAAGAAATTCTAAAAAATGTATTACAAATCATTCTATAGACAAACTACAAAATAATTGTTCCATTACATTTTATTTCAACCGAATGAACCAAATACTACACAAGTGATTATCACACAAATCTCCCTAAGAGCAAGATATACTTTCAAATCATTATACAAAATAAACAGAAAATAGAAAAATAAATCTTACATTAGGTTGTTCTTTGAATCCAATCCATTAATGGTATTCTTTTTTTCTTTGTTGATCAAATAAGAAAAATCAAATCAAACTTGCCTTGGAATGCATTCATACGTGGGTCCAATTCCATGGTTTTCTTTCTCAAAGAATTCTACAAGCCTCACAGCATCCTTCAAGCCTGATTGGTCACTAGCAAACGTAACCAGAGTAATGCCGAGATGACCATCTCTTCTATAGAAGGACTTTGACTTGCCACCCCCGAATCCAAGATCTAAAAAAACGTTTATAAAAGAGATACAAAATGTTGTGTAAGAACTTGATTTCATGTATTGAGGGCACAATAAGCCCATTAGGCATATCATGATAACGGGCAAAATTATATCAGCTCATCAAGCTTGCTTTTCTAATACAGGTTATCTAATGGTCAAGGTAACTCCGAAAATCACCAACCCACAACTTTGAATCCTGTCAAGAAGAAATCTCAAGCTAGTCCAACACATTATACAAACAAGAGACGGTCGAAAACAATATTCTAGCAGGTCTACACACTCTAATGGGCAAGTGGAAAGCATACGAATTGTTTCTACCATATAAAATCTATCAAACAAGTAGAGAGAACATTCAGCTATTTTTAGAACTGGTGAGAACATAAATTCCACTAATAATAAAGGCAGAAAAAAATATGTTAATAGAAGATGAGAATGCGAATAACAAATTTGCATGCCTTAAACCGACTACTTTGTTTCCAAGCACTGAATACTCCAACATTTTTGGACTTTACACAAGCACACGCAATCAAGAGACACCAATCACTTAATTATAAGTGTTCTCAAAACTCAATTTGCACAGAAACCTACACTATTGAGTTTGAAACCAAATAAATTTATCTACCAACTCATTAGCCATCAACCAGTATGCTATGGTTTCCTTTAATAGAACCTATTGTAAGTGATATTATTATTTCAAACATTATGCAGCCTCTTAGATACAAGTGATAATGCTGCCATGGTTCTACATCACTACAATAATCAGGCTTGTTGCTCAAACATATACATTACAGTGATTCAAAGCATCACAACAAGAACTCCACTGAGAGAGACAAATAAATAACTGAAAATACATAAAATAGCCAAAAAAAATGATGAAATAATCATTTAACAAATAAATATGCAAAGTTTCTTCATTTGGAGCAATAAGCAATCCATGACATATCCGGCGATTACAACAATATAAACGCGTACGTTACACATATAAATAATTTTATATACAAATTTTTTGGTAAGAGTGTAGAGGCACTCATATAAATCAATATTTTCTAAACCTATTTTAATGATTCAATTCAACAAAAACAGTTATACACTACTACCTACGGTTTGGACAAACATTCTGAACTAACATATAGTAAGGCAAAGTTTCCTACTTTGGAGAAAAATTGTTTCAATCTCCTGTATATAAAGAAATATACATACAAATTGCTTTGGTAAAAACATATAGGGACGCGTTAGATTTTTAAATTGAGGATAACCAGAACTTTTTGGCCTTAAGAAAACAAACAAATTAACAAAGAAATGCAGAAAATGGTCATCAAGAAACAAATGCATAATTGAGAATGATAAACTAAATAAGTATAAGCATCAATATACAATAAAATTTTACATTTCCTGAGAAATATCACTAAAAGAAAATAAGCATAAAATCAATCTTGTTTAATTCAAGTTCTATGTAATGAAAAATCAAGAGCGTGTTTGGTTGTCTGAAAATGAGAATCAAATAATTTTAGCATTGAATATTTTATACATAGCTAGTTAGATATATTTAACTGTCAAAATTGAAACAACAAAAAAATTGCATTGACAAGTTTCTCGGTTCTATTGAGAAATATGGTTCTAATGTGTTTGCAGATTGGGTGAAAACCAACTAGATCAAAGTTGTAAGTATTTCTATTTCCCACAAAGTGACCATTCATTTATAATGTTTCATTGTTAAATTGACATCTCCGTGGGAATTAATTTGAGTTCTGTTGCTTTACATGATGGTGAGAATGCTAGTGTAATTTGAACCATATTTTCTTTTTGAAGATATTGGCTGTAGGAATATTTCGAAACGGCCACCACTTTGCAAAGTAGATACCGATCTTGATGAAGAAGAAAAAGAAGAAAAAGAAGAATAGGCCAGTTAATAGGAGGAAAAAAATGAAGCATGATATTCAGCTTAGAAGCTATGGATAAATGAACAATATAGATGTGGCAATCATATCAGGCTAATCAGATAAAGCACTCCAACATTACCAATTCAACACCATTACATCCCACTCCACCCAAAAAAAAATGGATACAATTTTATATATATATATATAAAGGTCCTTTGAAAAAGCAACAAAAAGAGGAATCCCACAAGGAGAGAAGTAACAAGGGCTCCTAAAGATTAATTTCCTAGATGATTCCAAAACAAAGTAGAAAATGACAGTTAAAGTGATAGTTGCTAATGCTTAACCATATGGAGAGAACAAGACGAACATCTGTTAAGGCTACCATAATTCAAAATCAACAATACCCTACAAAATAAATACTAAGCCAAAGGGAAGTGATTCAATTTTATTCTCTTTTGAATTTGTGGTTCAGACATATTGCCTAACACATGGTGAACAATTTGTGGAGGCTAAGACATCTAAGTCTCTTATTCAAACATATTTGCAAACACATGGTGGATAAATCATAAAAACAACAAAACATGAATAAAACAATGCCATGAATGTATAACATTAACTCAAAACAGACATACAATTGAAAATAGAAGCAGACAGAATATAAAACGGAGAGAACATACCAACTATTACGATGCAAACCACATTGAAGCACCGCTTTGCCACTATGAAGGTCCAAATAGTTCGCAACACTTGGAATCTCTGTTGAAACAAGACAATCGAGGCCATGTTTGTGAATCAAACATATAAATCTTTGGACAACATATAAATCTTTGCTTATATGCGTTGTTGGTAGGATAATTTATTTTGTGCTTGGGTTCATTGGGAGAAATGAGAGAGAATCGTTTGATTGCAAATTTGATCCACGAAACACAATAAAATTCTAGGAGGGAGAGATGGCGGGCTTTGGTTGGTTGGGCAATCGGTTGAGATTGCACGTGGTTCCGTTACGCAGACTTCACCCAAAGCGATTGCAAGGCCAAGAAGACACGTACACCTAAAAATTGGAAAGAACAAAAGAGATGCAAAAGACACGTAAGTCAATTCTTTGGGCGAGAATGTTATATTGTAAACACTCATTGGGCATTTCTGGAAAATTGTTGCATTAGATTGGCGGCACTTATATGCTTTCATTCTTTTATAGAATGTTATAGATGTTAAGTGCCACCATGTGTTACACCATGTTAGACCACTCTAACCTACTTTTAAGATATGTTATAGATTTTACCACGGTAAGATGTTTAGTAGAGTTAGATTAATATACATTATTTTATTGACTTGAACTTAAAAAATCTTATTTTACTAACATCTAAGTGCTCTTTCATGATCACTTAGACTATTAAAGCTCAGTAAACCTCGTAGATCATAGCAATTCCAAAACTTGCTAGACTAGCACCTAAAGGTGCAACCCGTTTAGTTAAGACCGAGATAAAATTTAGCACAAAATTGAATTTTTCAATTATGTTAGTTGATGAACTGAAACCGATCACATACTATTTGCTTTTGTCGATTTTTTAGCTAAGTGTAAATAAAGGATTGCAAGAAAACTTTAAGAATTTTTTAAAATCTATAGAATTCTACATTTAAATAAGCGGGAGAGGGTGGAGGTTGCTCTATAAATGTTTTCCTCCTTAACTTTTATTAGCAATGATCACTTATCTTTTAATATTAAAAAAATCAAGATATAAAAGCATTTGAATATAATATATATATATATTTATATATTTGTTGGTGTTGTAAAATTCTTCAAAATCAAAATAGATCGTATTCAATTTCATTGATTTTTCTTACTATTAGACTAATAGAGAGAGAGAGAGAAAGAGAGAGGGGGGGGAAATAATATGTATTGTATTGAATGAATTGTGTTGAATAAATTAATCCTATATAATAGAAGGCCTGTATATATAGGCTGAGAAAGAGTATCCTACTATAAACCTAAATATATCTAGAAAATCAATACCTAATATATCTAGGAATATATACCATATATACATTAACATCCACTCCTCATACTCAAGGAGTATAAACATCTTGAGTTTGGAGAAAGAAATTAAAATATGAAATAAAACTAAATAAAATAAAAGGCAAATAGATTGCAAAGTCTGAACGGGAGCGTAAGGGTGCTTGAAATAGATTAGAGGCCAGAACTAAAGTTGGGAGATAGTTTATGATCATATCAGACCATTGTAGGAATCGTGAAACTAATGTCAGAACAATTTAAGGTCGTCTTGGGACCGATATAAGCTGGGAACTAATGCCGAAAGACAGTTTATGGTCGTGTCGGACCATTGTAGGAATTGGCTGGAACTAATGCCAAGACAATTTACGGAGTCATGTCGGACTATTGTAGAAACTAGATATTGAACCTGGCGTGGCACACGCATAACTTATGACGTGGTGCTGAGCGATGATGGCAACAGATGATTGAATACGCCAGGAGACGATTTGAATGGTACACCGAAGGGTGAGTTTGGTGGTGCGCCAAAAGAAGCGGCTTGGATTGTGCGCCAGAAAGGGGTGGCTTGGGTTGTGCGCCAAAGAGTGTAGCTTGGATTGTGCGCTAAAGGAGGCAGCTAGGTGGTTTGCATGGTGTATAACTATATTCATCATGATATAGGTATAATATCCTCCTCAAACTCAAATAGGTTTGAAGATAAAAACCAATTTGAGGTTGAAGCAGAGGGAAAGATAGAGTGGAGAAAAAAAAAAGTATTACGAGTAAAAAAAATATATATATATATATATATAATAGAGATATTTGGGGTAGGAATAAACCAAAGGATAGAGAAAAAGATCACCATGACGATACTAAAAAGAAAACATGACAGCTTATTGAATAGATTTAGGTGCGGAGGGTGGCCAAGGTGAGGCTACCGCCACGGTGAAACAAAATTACTAAGTTTTTAACTTAGCTCGATACCATATTATGATAATAAGAGAGAGAGAGAATAATATGTATTGTATTGAATGAATTGTGTTGAATAAATTAATCATATACAATAGAAGGCATGTATATATAAGTTGAGAAAGAGTATCCTACTATAAACCTAAATATATCTAGGAAATCAATACTTAATATATCTAGGAATATATACCATATATACATTAACACTTACATTTCCAATTTCTAGGTTAGAGGGATTGCAAATGAATTCACAAACTTAGGAAAATTATAATCAACAATTAATAAATAAATATTGATATGTGATGACACTTTTGTAATCGAAAATTATTTTGATGTGTATTTTTATTTTAAAGCGTATGACCCCAATTCAGACACATCTTAAATTATTTATAAATTTTTCTATTTCTAGTCACAAAATTGTCATTGTCATGCAGAAGATGATCAAGCTCAACTTGGCCATTAATATAGAAAATTGACTGGCAACTAACCCCAACCAACCTTTGAATTACTTGTTTATGGTCCACAACTTGAACTCCAGCTTATATTTATTAATTAATTCTATAAATAATGTGTTTATTAACAATTTAATTGTCTCAAAATTAGTAATTGGATGCACCTGTTGATCTTTCCATGAATTACAGAAGAGTTGTGTATCATGTTTTTAGTAAAAGAAAATATATTGCTATTTTTTTAAAAATCGTAAACACAAAGGAAACACTTGTACCGTTTGGTAACACTTACGTTTTCAGTTTATAGTTACAAAAATTTTAAAAAATCAAATAAAAACTTATTTGGTAAATTTTTTATTTATAAATCAATGGTCTCTGTTTATAAATTTGACCAAAAAATGAAAACACAAAAAATGAGTTTACGTTTTGAATTTTGAGTTTTTTTTTTTTTTACCACCCAACACTAGCCACCACTCGCCACCATTTTTCACCACCGTCTTGCGCCACCACCACCCACCACCCACCTGCCACCACCACCTGCCACCACCACTCACCACCCACCTGCCACCATCACCTACCACTACCCATCTGCCACACACTCGCCACTGCCACCCACCCCTCACTACCACCACCACCACCACCACCACCATCACCACCACCCACCACCCACCACAATCGGCCACACTACCATCCACCGCCACACCACCAATTCGCCACCACCACCACCACCCACCGCCACCACCATCCACGTCCGCCACCACCACCCGGCCATCCACCCCCACCACCACCAATCCCACCACTCCACCGCTGCGCACCGCCACCGCCACCACCATCATCACCATCACCATCACCATCCACCATCATCACTTTGCCACCACCACCACCCATCCACCACCACCACCACCACCACTCACTCACCACCGCCACCATCCACCACCACCACCACCACTTTCACCACCGCACCTTGGCCACCACCACCACTTGCCACCAATTTCCACCACCGTCTTATGCCACCATCACCCACCACCGCTACCATTTTCCACCACCGTTTTCCGCCACCACCACCGCCATCATTTTCTACCAGTCTTCGCCGCCACCACTGTCTCCACCCACCACCGCATTTCTTACTCTTTTATATATTTTAAATTTTTTAAACATTTTGTCTAAATAACGCTGCTTGTAGTTTATATTTTTCTAAAAAATAAACAAAAAAGCAATTTATAAAATTTTTGTAAATGTAAACTGAAAACGTAAACGTTACCAACCAGGCCAATGTTTGTAATTAGATGGGTGCAAAGTCATATTGTTGTTTTTGAGCCTTTAATAATTCTATTTTATTTTTGTGATTACGATATTCAACTACCATGATTTTCTCTGAAAAATATTTTAAAATTGCATTTTAGCACTACCCCTAATCAATAGAAGATGCCAAACTTTTAGAGATTTGTGGAAAAAATTATTACCAAGTTTACCGATGATTGTGAAAGGGCCAAAATTTTCTTCAAATATTTTGCCAAGTTTATTAAAATTCCTCGTGTTTACTAATTGTCTAATGTCAGGTACTGGTTAAAATTTTTAAAGTAGAAATTATTATTATATTTTGTTTATTTTTCATGCATTAATATTGTATTATTTTAATAAATTTCACAATTTATATTTATTATTAATACAGTATTGACACATAATATAATAAATAAATAAATAATATTAAAGATTTTTTTCTGAATTTTTTACTTTTTTACTACAAGGGCTATAGGAACCCACACCATGATGATATGTGGCCTCATTCCTATTTCTCTTTCAGTAAGTTATAGAAAACGATTTGTCCGTAACAAGACTCATAAACAAAGAATCATACTAAGCCCCCGCTTGGGGAAGTGGATTAGTTTTTTAATTTTTAGTTTTTTAGCTATTTAATACAGGCTTAAAAGCTTGATTTAGAAAAAGACTTTTGACTTTTTGAGTTTTTGTGAAAGAAGAATGGGTTGGATGTGATGTTTTTGTTTGTTATGGCTTCAAAAATAAATATTTTATTTTTATGACTAAAATAATAAAAAACTTCAAACCATGGCTTCCCAACGAAGCCTTAGGTATAATCAATAATAATTGATTATAATCAATGAGTCTTAAAAGGATTAAAATTATAAATAATCATACTAGAAATACAATGCATTAATTATAAAGTGATTATAATGAAATCAAAACTCACTAAAGTAGTAGTTTTTTTTTTTTTTTTTTAGGACATGTTCAAAATAGTTAAATAATTAATAATTTAATGAGTATAATTTTAGTTAGAATAACTAAATCAATACAAATTAATATGACATTAAACACACCTTTACAAATCTGTCCGATATTTAACATTTGTCATAACAAAATAATAATAAAAATATCATGCCAATGAGGTCTCGTTTAAGAATTGACTCTGTTTAATAATTTTATAATTTTTTATAAAATGAAAAAAGTTAATGTGTTTGAAAAATAATTTTTCTTAGTTGTATCGAAAAACGTTAATTATTAAGTTGTTTAACTTTTTTCAAGGGTAGTTTTTTTTACTTTCTTAGGCTGCCTTGTTTAGAAATCAGTTTTTTAGGTAATTTTTGACATTTTATGAAAAGATGTGTAAAAAATAGAGAGGAGAGTAATTTGATAATTTATAGTGACTTTTAACTAAAATATTTAAGGGTTGTTTGAGGGATGAGCCCTAAATAAGTATACTTTTTGTCTTTTTACGAAAAGATGTGCAAAAAAGTAAAGAGGTGATGTAGATAAAAAGATAAAAAAATAAAAATGTGTACTTATTATTGGGTAAACACTAATTGACTCCTTATCTCCAAAGCGGCCTAAGCCTTAATGACTTTTAATTATGTTAACCAATAAGTCAAATTGTTAGGACGGACCTGAGTGCAGGTTTGTAAATCCACTAAAAATTTGCATCTTTATTTATTTATAAATATTTTTGATAATTTATGTTGAGATGTTATTTTTATTTTTTATTTTTAAAAAAGTCATGCTCATAGGATTATAAAAAAGGAAAATTATATTTAAGTGAATTACTGAAAAATAATTTTATTTTTATAGTCATAAAAAATTTATATGTATAATACAAATTTTTTTTTTTTTGGTATTTTTTATGCATGTCTTTTCTGGCTCAAAATTATTATAAAAAAACTCTTTATCTATAGTTTAGTTAGATCATGTTTGATTCACAAGACTATAATAGTGAAGTATTAATAATCTTATATTAAATTAGTATAGTATTCACTATCCAATTTGATTAATATCCATTGGATTAACAATCTCACTCCTACTCCATTTAACGTAATCTTATAAATTTGTTGGATTAATTATCCATTGAATTAATAAATCTTTAAACCAAAAGTATTAAAATAAATATAAAATAATTGAGTCCACAAATTAATAACATAATCATACTCTAATTCACCAAATTAAACATGTCCTTATTGTATTATTGTCCCACTGACTTATGATTTCTTGACAAAAATGGCAAGGACCTTCCAGGTGGAGTTATTATAGATTATAAATCATAATTTCTTTTCATATTGCTTTAATCATTGTACAGCTTGTTTTCACACAACTAACATGGGAGAAGACCATAAGTAGCTTCAACAAATCGGCTAGATCCTTGGATTCTTAGCAATAATATTTCTTCCAGCCTAATTGCTAGAACCAAAAAGCACTCTCAGTGATCCAAAACATCCTAAGAAGAAATAGAAGAATAATGATTAGCAGCTTTTCGCTTGTTAAGAATAAAAGCGATTTTTGTACATGATTTGAATCATTTGAACCATCTCTAACGTTATAACCGTCGATATCAGAAATTTAAGAGAATTTTGATGAAAATGTGAGCTACAGGCTCAACGGTTCATCAAACTCGACGCAAATGAGATTTCACCGAGTACCGCCCGGATGGCGGCGAAGAAATAGGGTCGTGAAAACAACATTGCGGCAGATTTGGAAGGAGGGCGGGTTAATGCGTAGGTTGCAGTCGGTTGACCAACGATCAACCGGTGAAAAGGGTTTCGCCTGATTCAAGTTCAAAGCAATAAAAAAAAAAAAATTTGCCCT